>CM035773.1:17560000-17982500 GCA_020466155.1 Pachypeltis micranthus
TTTAAAAAATTGACAAAACCGGAATTTTGGTAGTTGTATGGCAAATACGCCGTGTTGGGTATCGTTTTCAAGATATTTTTAGATGCTGGGTCGAATGGAACAATTCTCAGAAGCTTACGGCTGCGTCTAGATCAAAAATAGTGAAATCGCAGTAATTATAGTGAACTCAAGTCTACTAATTGAAAGAGCTCGCGGAACAATACAGCGAAAGTTATCATTTTGGTACTCGCTGCCTCCCGTCTCATTAATATCACCCACCAACTCGACTCGCCATGTCTACACGCGCCTGGAATATTTAGTTTTGGTCGTTCCATTCTAATCAGTTCATGTTTCGTATGATTTATTGGTATTTTATTATGCTGAATCGGAAGGGATGGGTCTCGGAGGTGTGAGACTACGTCAAGCTGTGCAACAGAATAATAAACCGTTGTGTAATATAATCTTTTTTCAGTTTGAGGTTGAATCACTGCCCCGTTATCTCTGGAGAAGGACAATACTTGGATTTCATCGCTAGCAATGGCCCTGGATCGTCAGGTAGCCTCTTAAAGCCAGGATATCGCTCATTTCGCCAGCCAAGAAGTGAAATTTGGCAGAACGGCTCTCCCCATGGGGGTGTCAAAATCTCTTGGAACGAATTCAAATGAAATTAAAGTTGCTGCATCGATTAAGTCTTTGTGCAAGGTGCTGTACAAAAAAAGCGCTGAAGATGTTTTCCATGACATCCTCGCTTGGTTTCTCGGTTAGTAGATTCCATCTATTGAACGAAGTGTATAGTTGCAATTTATTGTTATCTGAAGTGAACGATTTTTGTACGTATTTTACAAATTCAAATTCCCGCCTCTTTCTCTTCCGTTCAAATCAATAATCATTTTCTAATGTGAGAACGACGTTCAAATTGAAAATTTTTGTCCGAATTATGGTGATTTGCTCATTTATTTCCCGTGAAAAAAAAAAAAAAAATAGTCCGGCATCACTGTCCCAATCACTTCTTTTACTAATTCCCAGTACATCAGAAAGTTCCAGAATCGAATTTCAATAATTCATCGCGATTTCGCTCTTTTTCACGCCATTTACTTCGTCACCTTTTCCATAAATGATCACGCACACTCAATTAGAAAAGCGCTGTGCAGGAATAGCTGTATGAGCGCACTCAATTAGAAGTAAGAGGTAACGTTGGTTGCGTTCAACTCCCAGCAGATGCCAGCGCTACGTCCTGGCGGACATTCAAGTTTACCGTTTCTGCCAATAGATCGTGTACAACTCTTCAGCTCTGAAACCCCTGGTAACGCAGCTTAGTCTTAAAACGAAACGTTATACGTCCTCACCCGCAAGACGTTGCTGGAGCTACAACTATGAAGAGTGTGGCAATAAATAGCTTAAAAAATTTTTTTTTCCAGAAAAATCCGATTACTTTTTTGTAATGTATTATTAGTAATGAACACGCAGTTTAAAAAATGTCTGCTGCTATACAAAGAAAGGTGTCTTTCCTATTACTCCTTTTATTGGAGTCATTAATTATTTTTACCCCGTTCGGCGGAAAATCTAACTCGGTTTCCACATTATTCGTTATCAACATATTTAGTCAATTTCTCAATGAGTCACTCAAATGTCTCCACTAATTAGTAACCGTAGTAATAAATTATCGTTTGCTATTATTTGTACTCGATTTCACTACACGCCGTATTCCGCACTCCAACATCCAGCTCTGTTATATTGTGCAGAAGAACTGAAGTATTTCAGAAACTTGACAGGCTCGCAACATTCAGTGACGATTCGGAACATGTCGTGAGTTTTTCCCCAGGTCGATTTGGCGGAATCCACAGTCATTCAGCACAGTCAGGTACCCCACACAGGGATATGAGGACAGTCCCCGGGATCGTAAGAAGATATTAAAGTAATTGGGTTAGTTCCGCCAGTAAATTACTAAAGTTAACGTACCTGTTTGGTGAGTTACTGTGGGCGACCGCTTTCGGTGTAAAGACATCATCGTCTGGCCGTTAAGTCAATTACTTTTTGTAAGTCAGTTGAAGGTAAGTTATGTTTTAGTCCTTTCTCTAACAATTGTAATTCTTTGTCACTGAATTTTACGTCCGTTAAGTTAACTGTTCTACTATGAAGTGATGTCGTTGGTTTCGAGTTTGGGTCAAGTTTTTTTCAAGTTTGTCGAGTTTTCATTCCATATTTTTATATTTGTTAGACATAATTGTATTCGTCATAGTACGTATGTAGTCTAGAAAATCTATAAATATGTCGCGTAAAATTTTTTTTTTCATTATGTTGGCCTATTTTAAGTGTATTTTGTATATTTCCTTATTAAGTTTATCTTTCGCCGTAGTCCTAAGTTTTTGAGCCAAATGTTTTGTTTTTTGTGCAGAAGATGTCTGTTTGTTGATCTGTATCAGTGCGTATTTTGGTGTTATTTAAGGGGTAAGGCATTGTTTGTTATACCGTATGTTAGCTATTGTCTTGTTAGTATTTGTCCTATCGTCTGCCCAGGGGAGACGGACAAGTACGTTAACTTTAGTAATTTACCTACTGGCTGAACTAACCCAATTACTTCAATACCTGACACAGCAAGTCTGGCTAAGGTACTACTAACATGACAAACCAACAAACGCTACAAGGTACTCAAACAATCATCCTTTATTTGACTCATTTTTTCCAAGTGTTTACTTACAGTTAACTAATGATTATCATGGAAGTACCCGAAAAAACCCCTAATGATATCTTAAATTACTTTTACAATGATTTTGCATACCTCAATGAAGGTCTTGACATGGATAGAGGCATCTCTATAAACTCTGGAACCTTAAACGGTACCAGTCCCACGTTAAGCTGCCATGTTCTACCAAATTCACCTACATTGAATGGAAACTTGATTAATTGTGGGAATAACAACATTTTATGAACGCGCATGAGGCTTAGAAAAATGCGGTGCGTCGCACTAGATGTCAAAACAACTCTTTCAACGAAAAGAAGAATCGACAAAATTATGCTGGTCCATGACTGTACCTTTCCTTCTCAGGATCTCAGAAATTTTCATCAAAATCGTCCGGGCAGTTAGGAATTGTCTAGGACTGCGTGAATGTTTTATTGAGATATATCTCTGAAATCACAACGGTACAATACTTTTGTGATTTGCGAAAGGTACGCGAGAGAATAGAAGAAAAATGTGCGAATAAGAAAGAAGTTGAAAAGAAATCGCAAAATTCTTAAGACCGTCAAGTAATAAACTAAATAAACCCACACCAAACTGTAAATACCATTGGATGTTACAGCGGAAGCCCCGGCAACGAAAAGATTTGTATGAATAACACGTTCACTTTATGAAGTTAATGTACATGTTTCTGATGTAATCGCAAATCCGAGTTACGGGGGAACTTGACTTCGTGTGCATTAGCGGTGGGCCGCTCGCGTTACTTCGGATTAGGTCGCTTGATGCCTGAAGGAGGCTCTCGAGAATATTAAAATGGATATATACCCTCACACCCACGTTATGCAAATGGTCCTTCTTGAGTTTATGAATTCTTCTCCGGGGAGCACGAGCCAAAATCCCGGGGATAAGCTTTTATCGATGTGCGAGCAGGTCATAACAAAATTGGGCAAAAACACTTATAATCCGTTGTTATCAAGAAAATTTAATTTCAATCAATACTATTCCGTCAAATCTTTTCGTATGATAATAAAACTGTGAACTGTAAAACGTACCTCTCCCGATGAGTTTATTTTTATGAACCAATGCAGGATGCGTCGTTTTCTCTAATCTAATCTGCCAGAAAACGTTTTCTGTACGTTCCGTTATACAATGACTCTGGAATGGCCCCACGGAAGTTCCAGATCATGTGCTAGTTCATGATGACAAACGTTAGTTTCTGAATAGTGTACGGTAATTTGAAAGCTTAGTCAATATCGCAAGAGCCAAGAAAGATGTGAAAACTTCTCATTTCTCGCAGCCACTTATCGTTGATGTAAATTGCTCATAATCGTATTAATGAAACGGAAAAAGAACTTGTAACAGATACACGCACATACCTAAAATAAACCAATTAAACTATTATAAACTAAATAGGAAGGCAAGATGGAAGGGTAAGAAGAAGCTCTGTTTTAGCAAGCCTCCCAGTTAAGCAAAGCGGGTGGCGCCTGCTGACAGGATCTCCTTTCGCAAATTTCTTGCACGACAAACCAACCCAAGTCACAGTAAATGCTGTAACCATAATATTACCCGCTTACTTCCCTCGAGCTTCCGACATGGCCAAACGATGATTCATACTTTTCTATGAAGCGCAAGCACCCGGTGTCCAGAGACCACCTGGACTGCGAAGATCACTGCAACCTAGCGACGTCAGGCCTCAGTCCTTTTCCGTAGGAAACCCGGTAGGGCCTCTCAATTTCTCTTATTGACATTCCAGCTCTCAGATGATGAGGCACTATCGACGTACTTTTATACCACAACATGACGCTAGATACGGCTCACCATAAGAACTGTGGCGCAGCTCTCATCCACGAATGAATACATCAAGTCACGAGCACACGTGCGCCAGATGATTCAGCGACTCAAACTGGTGTTACCACTGACACAACAGCGAGCATCCACTGGATTCAAATCCCAACACAAAATATTGTGAGGAGAGATCTTCATTGCTGCAAAGAATTACTGGCACAAAGAAGCAGAGCACCCTCAGCCTCTACCGCGAACCGAAACGAGAAAGTGAGTTTGGGAGATTTATTGCGCCGGTATCAGTCACTAATTGCCAGATTTCCAATAGACCAGCTTTGAGAGCAACTACGGTGACGTTTGAAGTGGATTCTTCGAGACTTTTGTTCGAGAACTACGAAAACCGAGAGATAATTTTTAGTCCTCTGGGGATAGTTTGAATTACAGACCACGGAACTAGTACGCATCGATAGAAGACGGCGGACAGCGCGAAAAACACGAAATTGACGACATATAAGAAGGGAATCAGCCTGCAGGCACGATAAAAGGGGTAATAAAATGGCCTCAAAGAGATAATTATGGTTGCTTCTGATAATTCCACGAAACAAACGGGTTACCACGCTGTCGGTGACATATGATACCAGGTAAAGCTCGGATATGTAATATTTGCAAGGGGAATACTTAATCTCCAAGATGCGGCAGGCAAAGCGGAGTTGAGGTTCTACTGGTTGGGCTGTCTGGTCGTCGCCAATAACCTCATCGTAATCCAAAAACACGCAAAGCGAAAGTTGTGCCGAATTATTAAAAGGGAAATGAAATGATTGAAAGGGTAGCCCAAAAAAACAATGAAAAACAAAGTTGCTCTTCTTGGTTGCAATTCTATAAGGCGTGTAATGAAAACGGAAATGGTAGACGTCATCACGGGCGTCTTTATTATAATTATTGACGGGTTTATGAAACTAGAAGCGTTCATTTGTTATCAAATTGCGTTCTCCAACAGTGCATTGCTCTAGGGGCGCACAGCAATCGTTCTATAAGTAACCGAAACCAAGAAGAAAGTTCTGTGAGAGAAGCTCTATTACGAGACTCCTCTAAAGTAATTGAAGCGTTAACTGTTTTACGATAGATCTAAGTACTAATAATCCGTTTTGCACTACGTGAACACCCTACGACCCGTTTAATGAGCACACACAGACGCGCTGAGTTTTGAGTCACTGCGCTTGTCGCAATGAAATTTCCCTCCGCTCAGGCAGCGTTTCCCCCTTTCGCCTATTGACCTGACAGTCAGTTCCCGCGCTCCGATCGTGCCGCTCGCAACTGCCGTCGGTACCACCGTTGGCCTTCCCGCTCCCTTTGCCTCATCAAAACAATATCTAAACCGAAGTGACATGTTTCCGTAGTAAATTCGAGACGCGTTTTTTTCAATTTTTATTTTTTGTTTAGTTTGATTTTTAGTTTTTTTTTTTGTAGTTTTTTTTTTTTTTCGGTTTGTTCAGTGCCGCGATGGCTGCGACCGAGTGGATAACCGCCTTCGACAAAAGGTACTGCCGAAAAAATCGCTTTCATTGAACTTGACAAAAAATTGCCAATATTTAATAAATTGTGTTCCATCTATAAAATTTATGAAATTATAAATGCCGTATCGTATTTTTGTGGGTTAAATCATTGGAAGTTGTTCTGATAACCATAACAATATTTTGTCCAACATGATTAATTTTGAACGGTAAAATCAATAGCGAATAAATACGTTTTATTAAAGAAATTTTCGTAAACCTTGGTTAGCATGTAGTAGTGAAAGGGTTTTATCGAAAGATGATTTTGATTTCCTGGTATTGAACTCACAGATACTGAATTTTTGTTTTTTTTGCTCAACTTTAGATGGAATAGATGGTGACGTACCTTGCAATAAAGAATATCATTATTTCGTTTCGAAAATAAAAGTTTGTGATCATCGAAACATTTGTGGTGTTGTCGAGTTTTGTTGGGAGGCATCACGGATGAAGCCGGCTGTTTTTATTTACAAACTATTTAGTTCACTTCATATTTGTCGGCGCTCTTAATGTAAGCTGAATTGAAGAGATTCGGACTGCAGACTCTTTATTTGAGAAATTGGGAATATTTGATTCGGATTGTGACCTTCCTCCGATGACACTGGGAAGTTGTGGAAGTTCCATTGAGACTCACACTACTTCGATAGAGGCATTTCCTGGACTGATGTTACTCAACCAATTAACTCATGACTTCAGAACCTCGTTCTCGAGGCTGTCGATGAAGTCGCACTTATGGAAAAGTGGTTAGTTAATAGGCGTCCGATATTCGAGCATAGCAAAGACGTTAAAGGCAGTTCAATTAAAAAAATAAGGAGCCAACTACATCTGACGGATATTTCCGCGCTACAGGGCTGTGCAACTCAGAAAATTAACTTGTTTACTGCTGTTTCCTGTATTTCTGCTGCGAGGAGATTTTTTCGCTATCGCGAGTCTTCATTTGTCGAACTTCAAGAACCGAATCCTGACCACGCATTTTAAATCAAAGAGCTCGGTATTTGTGAGAATAGTTTTAGAGGTAGTTTAGCGATGCTCTTCAACCGCTTTACTCGCATTTTCGTTTAAGTTGAACAAATATTTCTTGTTGCAACTGCGTTTCGCCAGCTCTCATGCTGACGGTTTTACACTAGTTTAAAATATGCAACCGACATGGACGCCATTTCGAAAAACTTCACTGTTCTTTTAATCAAACTTTAATCACGTTCATCACAACTCGCAGACATTCCCCTTTGTGTCATATCTCAAATTCAGACTTTGAGCAACAAGGCAATTATTCAATCGGGTGGAGGGAGAACAATTTTTCCCCGGTAGAAATGTTTGACCTAACAGTCAGGAAGTCAAAAATAGGGCGAAGGGCTCTACAAGTTCAGCGCGAAACAAGAGGAAACCTCTCTCCCGCAATTATGAAAGCTTATTATCTCTACTTATAGGGGGGAAATGCCGGTAGGGAACGTCTCGTGTTACTTTTATTGTCAGTCCCAGCCAATTGCTCTTATTATTCCCTCAGCGTTATAAAGTGACTAGCGGTATTTCGTGTCTTCTACCAGTTTCACATCTACTGCGGCTTCAAAATAATCGATAGTAACGTGCTGTACGTTTATGTATGCCCCACCGCGCACAAATTTAGAGTTAGAAAGCATTTTACTTTGCCATCAGCAGAACATAAATAACCGTGACTGGTAATCACAAATACCCAAACGGTCTAACGTTACGGTCTTTTATTGAAAAATGTGGATCAAATTGTACAGATGTTTACTTTTTTGTTTCATTAGCGAATTATCCTTAAAAATGATTCACGTTGTCTATTTCTTTAGCGCTCTCAGTTCCCGAAACTTTTCGTTGAACTGAACTTTTCTTAATAACGATAATGAACAAGTTATTTCACTTTGCTTTTGAATTAGATGGAAGTAATGTTAGGAAGACGCAACCAATTGAAGCGAAGTAGTCCCTCTTTAAAATCTTGGTAAAATTAAGTAAGTTTTCGTAAACTGGTATCAAAGATTACCAAATATTTTACAGTTACAAGTCAACGATATGAAGTTCAAGTAAAATCAAAATCCCGACAGTAAGAAACCCGTCATTTTCGAATGAAAAAGAATCGATTCGTGCTCTCAGTAACGGACACTTATAAAACCAACTTCGACCACGTTTCTCGAAAGGCTCATGCCTCCCTTCCACAATAACTTCGCTATCGATTTTTTCACACTCCCCTTCCTCATGAACGTGCTTCCAGCTATCCAAGTGGTAATCGGCGTAATTAGCCGTTAGGGCTGACGCGCCTGCTGTTCCGCCTTCTATTTCTTGTGGCGTTTATTTTCGTGGCATTATTCCCGCTTGCCTCAGTTCGAAAGCGAGTTAGTAATATGAAACTGTAAGTGAAAACCTCTCATTAATTTCACGGTAACAATTAACACTCAAGAAGGTTCGTGACAACTTAATTCTCGGTAATTTTTGAAGTAGGCAGAGTTTTTGACAAGAAACCGATATGAACGCTGCAATTTAACATAATCATTCTTATGTGAAACCAAAAAGGGAACGTGCCTTTACATGACGTCCGGATAGCAAATCAATAAGATATTTCCTTCCCTCATTACACAGGGGTGTACAATAACCACCCAAACTCACTATTTCTTCCATAATGAAGGTTTCCTGCTCACGGGAATAGCTTAGTTTTTACAATTTCATAAAAATTTTTATGAGTATCCAGTGAAGACCTAGTTGCAAAACGGTTGAAATTTTCAATCTTTCGAGACCACGAGAATTCATTTTTTTCCCGTCCAATAGACTTCGTGCAGAGTATGAACAGCTGCTACATCAGCCTCAAGCTGTCTGCAGTGGCTTTTTTCTCTGGTGCGTAACAAGACTTTTTAATTACACCGGTTCTTTTGAAATCATCCCTTTCATCTTGTGATATTAATTAATATGAAGCGCGGACAGCGGAAGCAGCTGTACTGAAAAGAATTCGCCATTTATTTTTAATATAAGAAGACTATGAAATATCAGTTATCGTATTTTTTCCGAAAAGGCAAATTCATCCTTGTATTGAATTCCTATTATGTAGTGCCGTAATGACCGACCATCTTAGCAACTTCATAAAATGGGGTAAATATTGGGTGAACATGTTCGGATCGGCCGGTTACATGTTCATTTGACCGGATAACAGCAGCGAACAAGCGTCACACAAGTTTGATCCAAAGTCGACGCTGTCTTCCATTTACTTGTGAAACTAAGTTTTGCCGATTTGCAGTTTCAATTATATTCTTAAAATTGAAAGTTTGATTAACTTTCCTCCTTTTGTTTTTTTGTCTCGTTCAAGTAAATAATTATTTTATCGCGCCGATTCTTTCTCTTAATATTAACAGCAGCATCGTTCGTGTCGTTTTGACATGAATGCGCCTCGGTCGGCGTTCTTTCTTTTCTCCTCTCTTGAGTCGTCAATCTTTCCGGTTCGGTTAGGCATGGTGGCTTCCACCAGTGACAGTGGCACGTCTGACACTGTACAAGTCGACTTTCCAGCTGAAGAAGATCATGTTTTTTTAATCAAAATATCTTCCTTACGAGGTCGCGATGTCAAAATTGGGCGGATGCCGGTCGACGCTAAACTTTTCAACAGGCCTGTGGTGAGCGAGCTGACTGAATTTAACTATCCGTGGAATTGAGATACTGCGGTGATTGGAGGAGGGATGGGAAATGGAAATCCAGCAGCGATGGCTAATCTATTGGTGAGAGCTAGGATTCAGCATTTCTACTCAGAGGGTTGAGGAGAAGGCGCTATAACTGAAAGTCCTGCCGTACGCCGGCCCAGAAAAGTAGCCAGTCGGGCACATCATAAGGCAATGGTATCGTTGTGGAAAGTTACAATTTTTACGGGCGCGACTGGAACCTGTCAAATGGAAGGATCTGAGACAAAAACAAGTCTGAACCATACAAGAGCCTTATTTGTTATCGAAACCAGAATTATCGTATACCTCAATATTTATTCTGGGCTTAACACAGAGCTTGCTATTTGAAGCGCTTTGAAGCTGTCGGTTGGTCGCTCAGAACAGGATTTTTTCATCTCTGTACATTTTCCTTGAAATTTCTTTTGACTCACTGGGTGTCTATAATATGTCAATACCTATACAGTGTGCTTGAAGAATGAATGTTCCATTAATAATCCGTTGAACCAAGGTAGCAGCACAAATGTGCCAATAATCGTGTTACCATTACCATTGAGAGAGCGTCTTCCAGCCACTGAGGCCCATGGGAGGTGTTCTCAATCGACTATTTCTATGATTATCAGTAGAGCCATGATATCTCGGAAAATTGATGACTTGATATCTGAAGGGTCATATACACACCGAAAACTCTAGCAATATCTCAAAAAATGAATCCACAGATTTATATAGAATGGACAACCAACTCTCAAGAGGTTGGTACTACTTTTGGTATCAATAAAGAGCTCTGTGAACGGATGTGTACTACTTGAAAGCATTAAAAGTTGTTTTAAACATTTGCTAAAAAAGACGTCCACGGTGAACTGCACCATTTCTCATAAATATCTCTATGACTGTTGAATGAAAACGAAGAAACGCCGGAAAGTACAAAAAATGCGTTCAGCTCCTAAAGGAGGCGGTTTTTTCGACAACTTCTAACCATCTCCCCACCAGTCTGAAAAAAATGAAGCACCTGTGTCCTTCTTGATTTACAAGTGACATCAGCAGTCACACGATAACTGCTGTACCCAGGCAAGCAACGTGCGCTCTTATTTCGCAACCCCCTGTTCTATACCAAAAACCATCACTATGGTGACGTAATTGAAATTCCGGCAGAAATAATTCTTCGATGTTGTACTGGTATGATTCTAGTACGAATAGTGACAAGGTATAGCTTCTTCGCGGCCTCAACGGTTTTCCCTTTTTGTCAAATGTTTAATCAGCGTGTATTTCCTATTTGTACTGTACGATCTTTGTAGTCCACTTATTGCGTTTAACTCTCTCGTAAAACGAAGTTAACTCTTCGAAGGAAGTATCTATAGCTAATACCTGTTTAATCGTCAAAAATAAAATCCTCCCGGTAGAGTTGAAAAAATTGTGTGGCGTTACCAACTGATTGACACGCTCGTGGTTATTTTATTTCCACAGCGCCCGAAATCTTACTTGTTTAACGTAATTTTTTGCGGCTTTTGCCATCCGCTGAGGTGGTTTATTACTCCCACGGCTCATAAAGGCGTTGATAATAGGGCAGCAGCGTATGAATAAGTGCGTAAAGGTGAGCAGCGCACTATCAACAAATCGATGCCGCCTGTCACCACCAGACCCAACAGATTCCAGTGAAAAATGTCTTGACGTGCCTTGCGAGCTGAGTGATACGCAGCTCCCATTCGCAGCATACGTGTTTAAAGCTTGTCGACCAACACAAAGAAGCCGTCATAGGCTAATAAATATTGTACACCGTTGGTGCGTAGTAAATCACTCATCTTTTTCAATGGATTCGAATACGAATCGGGTCATGCCTCGGGAAACCCCCGAATTTTGTCAAGATCTGTGATGTAAAGTGTAACACGTACATAAGCTCACGTGAGCTCACAAAACGAATCTCTGGGCGAAGTATAACATAACTTTCCTCTACTTATTCGGTGATGTAACTGAAATATTTCCACGTGAAGGCTTAAGCAGCACAAAATGTGGATACTTCGTACATTCGCCACGACATAGTGGGGGATACATTTCAAAACATAGAACGTAACTACTGGAAAGAATTACTCAAGTTCCATATAAAATTTGGTTCATTAATCCATATGCCACGATGTTTGTGTTGCCGATGGTTTAAAAATGCTGCAAATCCTTACACGATGGTTTATTATTTTTATGCACAGCTCGACGTAGTCTCACACGTTTGAGGCACATGCCATTCGATTCAACATCGGAAATTTCTCGTGAAGGTTGCAAAAAATGACTGTATCACAACGGAACAAGGAAATCTGACATATTGAAAGCGGCGTTAAGCAATTTGCACGACATCACAAGTTGAAATGACGCCTGGACGGAGAAACGATTACTTACACTATGTTATAATGAATAGCGATGCCGCACACTGAGTAGTAGTTCGAACAAGGAGTTTTATTCACGAGCGCAAGCAAGAAGACGACGCCTTGATGAGAAAACCCAGGTGCCCAGTCAGCACAAATGTTCCGGACAAGCCTTCGCTAAATCGAAGGGTTTGGTTCCTTCCAGTACATCACTCTGCGCGTGATTAAGTACCTGTCCGCAGATATTCACGAACAACACAGTTTCTTGCCGTGTGTTACGATCAGACCGCCGCTGTCAATCCAATAAAGCGGAACCTAATTTTGAGCAGAGCGAGAAAGAGAATTTCGACTAAAATTCCAAACAGATGCCCATTTTTGTGGTGGAAATACTTCGGTTCGTCCCGGTACAACAATATTGACCCGTGATTTCTTCAAAGTATTACATAGAACTTGCCTCCTTATATTGTGCGTGATTCCGTTTCGCAAAATACCCACGGAATGATACCAAACGGAACGTATTGCCAACAACTGTCAAAATTTCGTTTTTGACTAATTTTTAAAATATTTTGGCCTAAGAACTATGGGTTTCGTACGATCGGTTTGACGAGTGGGCACAACTAGATCGCAAACAGAATTTCCGTGCAAAATAATAAATTGTTTTTACTGCGTTAGAGGTAAAATGAGGCCAGGACGCGCATTGCAGGGAGTGAAAAACATGTTCCACACCGAAAACATGAGTGTATCATCCAGAATGAAGAATAAATCAATAACCGAAACCGGCCCACACATAAATATACCTTTTTTTTATGGGGAAACAGACAGGTCGGAGCGATCTCAGTCGAAAACACGACTGGCCTGCGGTACATGCAAGTTGGGGGTGGCAGTGATCATTGTTTATCATGGTCATGTGTCGTTGATATTCTATCATCTGAAAACTTTGGTGTGAAGATATAGCTTCTTTCGGGGTATAGCCCACAATGATCTAAGATCTAAAATCTTGAAGAGTAGAGGCGGATCTAGTCAGGGTTGCAACAGTTACTATGGTTCAGGAAATTTGCTTGAGGAGATCCACCCATTCGCAGGTTTTTTCGGATGGCATGTTTGTCTACCATCTGCCACCTATTGCTCCAGTGATTTTCCCTTCATAGTTCCAATATTTCGACACCTTGATAGTAGTTGTGCGTGCAGCTGCCATGATGAACTATGGAACTCTCCTTATTTTCTTGATTATTTTGTTGAAATACTTTGGCCAGGTTACTTCGGATTTTGAAAGAATACTGTCTTGCTGATGAATATCCATGGCTGATAAGAAAAAACAATAACGACCAAATTTAATTACTCCAAGTACTAAGGCACTAATGAACAACTGTCAAAAGGTCTTCCAGAACGCAGCTCTGAGGCTGGACTAAGGAACGCACATATTTGTGTGAAGAACGAACGTCCTGCATCCTCAATATTACGATTCCTCCGCTAAAGGAACTGTAATTACATCCTCCATAACGCGGTGCATTTACGTTCAGCTTATGTCTCCCCTGTATGAGCACTGGAGCGTGCATCGCTATGATCTCATCACGCTTCGAAGATATAGCTTCTAAGATATGGATCACACTCTTACAACCGTGAGGCTACTCCAAAGGACTCGACGATAATCAATACGAGATTGCTATTAAACACACCAGTTACAGGTTTCTGTCGCAAAAAGCTCTTCGTAACACGACACTTCAGCCCTGTGTGCTATCGGTCATTTTTCCACGATCACCAACAACAGAGCAACAGAGCCAACTCAATTTCACGTCAAACATATTAGCGAGTAAATTGTCGCTACAACTCATAGATCAAATATTAGCTTATTAAATGAAGTGGAAAATTTAATATTCACTTCCCGTTGTTTCTGATGGAGTCAAACTCGATTTTGTAGTAGTAACAAATGTCTGCCGTTCCCTCTGAACCAATAAATCTCAATATTCAAGATTATTGATCCAACTCTAATCCATTATTCAATTAACTGCCGTTGAGTGAATGACTAACGAAGAAACCTCTTGAGAGATGAAGGCTGAAGGAGAGCAGAAGGGATTGAGACTAGATAAACGACGCAATTATTATGCAAAACAGTTCACTTCTCTCGAAATTGGATTAAGCTAAAGCCAACTTTTGACGTACAGAATTTTCTCCGGGAGCGGAAAAGGCGAAAGAACACATTTGAGTTGAGTTAGATAAGCTTATTATTTCATGGAACTTGATTAGGCTCATCTGGGCGTTCATTGTTGCTCTTGTACTGCAGAATTATTAAGTGCCGAACGAACCATTTTAGCTGTTGAATAAACCTCTGGAACGATCGTTTACATTTTATTTTTAGTGCGAAATCAGAACTTCCTGTTTGATCTCGGTGACTCGTCAACCTTCCGTGCAATTTAGTTTACTCAAGGGAAGTGAAGCAAAGGAAAACTCCAAATCGTCAGGGCAACTTTTGTGATAACAAGTAAATAATTTGAGTGTACCGTCTGTCATGACGTAACGTCTTTTTCCGAAGGTTGGCAATCAATAATGACTATAGTGACTTTCCGTACGGCTGACCTAAACAGTTCCACTGATGAGCAGCCAAACAACTCCCTCAGGTTACGGAGCCAGGAGATTCGTTTCCTTCGTACATTTCGCTTATTTTTGCCTTGAATTATCACGCGAAGCATCTCATACCTCTCCCCTCTCATTATGTGACCCAGGTACTTCAACTTACGGGTCGTTATTTCGCTGATTAACTCCGCTTCTTGATGGTGAATCTGTCCATGTACGATGTTCCAAGGGCCCTTTTGTATAGCCAAATCTCGAAGACTTCTATCCTTTTTAGTAGAGCGAATGTGGTAGAGAATGTGGCCGCTTCTATACCATATAGAAGGATAGAAAATATATAGCTCTTCAGCATACGGACTTTGAGACCACCTAGGATATCTCTGCTACAAAAGCATTGACGACACATAGCAGCCCACAACTCAAATATATGATGAACGCGAGGGAAATGATTAATCACTCAATTGAGATCTAAACCAGCAACCCTCGACTATTCAGTGAAGCCAATCGATTTCAAAACTACATTAATATCATGCCTAACTGAGTTAAATGCAAGCAAAAAATTCACCAGGCACAGAATCAGGACTTCAAAACATTGCAAAACGCACATCGTTCAGAACCCCGATCAGAGCCGACTCAGTACTACTCCTCACTTCAATAAATCCTGTAGTCTACCATGCAAGGGCGAATGATCTTCAATAAATGTTATGTCATAGATCCAAAACTTTACCCATTACAGATAAAATATATTATGTCTTTGTAATCTGCTTGAGTGAGCGCTTTTTTCCATTGTACGTAACCACTTTCAATAGAGCAAGAGCACTAGTCACTCAAAATAACGCCGATTATGTCAACTAGTAGCTGAAAGAATGAATGAAGGATACAAGAACACCTCCTATCCTGCTGCTGTAAATGTTATTTTTTAAAATAAATGTTGCATACCAAGTCCACATCTATCCGATTAAAACTGCACATTGTCGCAGAAAGAGAGAAGGAATCAATAGTTTTACCATCAGGAGGAGATAAAGCCATAAGGCCTTCTCTTAACACCCCCTAACTCAAATAGCTCACAATATGGTGTTTTGAATACACAATAACGACCGCCAACGTAACCCAGAAAAAGGATGAATGTTTCCGATCCTTCTAATAAGATCCTTGCCTGATATTAAGGCATACATATAATTCGGTCTTTGTAACGAGAGGATTCACATATACTTAAAACGGTTTCTAGTATTTCGACGCATTGAAGAGAAGCATAGCTGGTTGATGTTTTTCCTGCGGTTTGATCTTCACCCATTTCAGACATGCGTAGCGACATGTTGACCCAACCTCGTGGTTTATGCGCATTTAACTAACACTGATGAACATGAACTTCTCGTGCGACAAAACCCTTAGTAATTTTAAACCCTTGCAAACCAGCTCTGGATGTTCTCGGGGAACTGCCGTGCAACGGTTTCATTGGTCGCGAGTTTCAAAAATGTTTCAGGACTACCCAACGTGAAGTTTGAACGGGTTGAAGGTTTTTGGAAGTTTAGTTAATTCATTACAGCGCGGATTTGGCAATAGCAAACGAAACTATATTGCGAAGGTTTGTGAACTGGGAGTTCATGAAGTTGATTTTACTCTCGACTCAAGAGTTCAACTGGGCTTGATTAGGTTTTGGAGAAGTTCCGAAGAAGTGGAGATTTTGCGCGTAGTTTAATGACGGCAGACCAACCGAGTAAACCCAACAAGAATCCTCAACACAATGCTGCCTACCTTCATATTGTTGGCGATGAATAGACGTGAACAGCATATGCACCCGTTGCAGTTTTTTATTGGTTCTACACCGAACTAACAGAGTTTCAGGAAATTGTCTATTTAGCAAAGAAGAATGAAGTAAAGGTTAAGACTGGCGATGTGAAAGAGCCAGGACGGCTTAGAGAGGAGGGATCAGTATGATTGTTCCTGCTTTAAGCCTTACTTTTTGTATTACGTCAACATGATTTCAATGTTTCCACGTCCCTCATCGCACACTGTATCACATATTACTTGTGCGTGGTAGTAGATGCGCTTTTGAACGATGATCTTAGGCCGTTGTGTGATTGTAGTAGTTTGCACAATTTAGCGCTCAATCCTAGGAAAAACATTCGTGGTCCTGGGATATTCCGGAAGCCTAATGGTCTAGTCTTGAGCACGGTCCAAGCTGTTCAGTCTTCTGAGAAGTAAGTGAGGAGTTCTTGCAGATTGCAAAATGTCTTAGAGCGAGCATGTCCGTATGAATTATAAAAAATTTATAAAGATCTTCATCAGCTTTGACTATTAGGTTATTTGACTCGGAGTGTTCGATTAAAAGTCGTACAGAGCCTACTATTTCCTGTCCTTGATTAGTGAGCTTGGTTTGACTTTAGCTGTGAGCGCATGGTAAAATCGCAACGTACTTAAAATGCTTGCATTGAGCGTGCTACAACACACTACTCCTTCTCAAAGTGGCTAAAGATTAAAGAATGAAGAGCGTTCAGGTCGGGTGTTAAGTTGAACAAGGTTCTGAGAAGCAAAGTCCGTCGTTACATGCTAGTAAAGTTGATTTACACGACGAAAGTGCGTGAGAGACAAGAAATGGTGCCATTGCATTGAGTGCAAATGAATGGCAGATCTTCTCACGTTCTAGTAGTAAAGCTAAACAACAAATTAGCGGGGCTGTACAGTAGTTGAAAGACTATAACTAGTTTTAAGCACACATTGAAGCAAATATTACTGGACGTTTATCGGGATCATACATAGACAAAGAATCGGGGGTATGCACTTTTAGTATTACGAATAGATTTATTAACTTGCTCGAATGAATTAATCTTTCCCGACTCTTTGTTGTTTACCAATTGCAACTTCTGCCAGGTTAGTGTTTAGTGTTTAATGTTATTTCCTATTTAACGTTACTTTATTTTTGTGTGAATCAACCTTTCAATATATTATTACGTAATTTGTGCGTTCAATCTACTATTAACTTATTTGTGTGTACCACAGATTTATGTCATATTATTTATAGTCTGTTAAGTGAGCTGTTGACTATAATTGTTTTTCCATAGTGTGGTTTTGTTTATATATTTACTTTCAGAGGCGAGAGAGGACCACCAGGTTATTTTGTACAGGTTAATACAATCCGTTCACGATCCCGCTCTCTCTCTCTCTCTCTCTCTCTCTCTCTCTCTCTCTCTCTCTCTCTCTCTCTTGCCACCTCGCGACAGATAGATGGAGAGAAGGAGAGAGAGTTTAACGAACGCTATATATGAGGCCTAGCCAACCAGGCTAAACTCGCAGAGCAGAGCAGAGGTTTCTGAATAAAAAAACTCACCTACCTGCCCACGGTCAACTTCAGCAGACATTTAGCGTTGGGAACGTTCCGACAAGGAGAAGCTTCTGTTACGGCCCAGGTACGAGTTACGATAGGCTTCCTTCTCTATACACCGAAGAAAGGAAAAACAGACGGCCTGAGGGGAACAAGGATTTGGTTTCATGGCGATCTAAAACGGGTCTGAATGTGATTTCGTTTCCCATTCACTTCTAGCTTCTTTCTCTCTCGCCCTGTCTCCCGTGTTTTGTACATTGCAATCTAATTTATAAGGAGCCTTACAGTGACGCGCAAAAGGGTTAAAAGGGAATGTGGCACCCCCGTTTCGTTTTCATAGCAACCTTATAAGCGTAGGACACAGCCTCCAAACATCTTTCGAAATACTTTATGGGTCAATAATTTCAACGATCAATGAATCCCACTCTTCAAGTCTTTGAGAAGATACCCAGGGGCTTAGCAACGCTATTTGAACGATCATTTCCTCCCCACAAAAATACTGAAAACTACCGTGAAAGCCCGCGCGTTGATTTGCGGCGAAATTACTCTCCCTGTAGGGGCGGCAAATGGGGCTGTCTAGACATCACTCGCACTCCGACATACCAATTTATCCTGCTAAGGGATGACTCAGGGGAGAAACGGACCTTTTGTGACTTATAGCGAAGGGGGGGAAGAGATAAAACGCGTGAGTATTGATTTTTCCGGAACCAGCGTTTTCTCTCCCTCGTTTCGTGTGATAGAGAAGTATGAATCACCATCTGTCAACCAATAACAGCAGTTCTGGCTACTCACACAGACCCTCGAGTGAAAACAAATGAGTCATTTTAAATGTGTGTCTTGAGGCAAAGGGTATCGAATCTCCCTCTCCTGCTGTTCCACCCGTAAATCATTCAAAGCGCATAGGGACTTATCGTGGCATAATTATCTCCTCAGTCAAACAGATTACATGGCCGGACACAACTCAAGGTTGCCAAGGCTGTAGTCTACAGAATTTTGCGTGCATTGTTCATTGTATCAAAGTGTACTCGTTAACTAGTGCGTTCAATGTCTTTTCCAAGTAGTTGTACATTTAGTGACTTGTGACATGAATGTCTCCATACAACGCACAGAGAGATCATAGAAGTTTCCGGTCAGGACAGTTTTCTCCCCCCCCCCCTTTGGCACTGTAAATTCCAAGTGTGCAATGTCCGCCCGCCGTCCAGGCCATATTTTTACTTTAACAAACAAAAATACCCGATTCCGCTAGAAATATCATTGTGCCCTCCTACTTGGCATTCTGTCAGACGTAACCCATGTTTGTCGCGAGAAGAAAAAAATTAGCCGAAAACGATATGTTGGCAGGTTTATTGCAAATTCGTCGTGTTCGGCATCGTTTTCTGGGTATTTTCCGATGCTGAGTCGAATAGGACGAGTCTCTTAGATGTAGGGCGGTGCCCATATGGACCAGGAACAGGATGCAGGACAATACAGGAAAGTTATCGTTTCTCCCCGACCTACTCTCATTTCCCGCACTGCTTTTCGTATCACTCCTACCACCCGTCACTTCAACTTGTGAGAATTGCCTAGCCTCAGATGTGAGACTGCGACAAGCCGTGCGAGAGAATATTTCCATAGTGTAACATTTTGCAAGGTTTTTCCCATTTAACCAGGAGATCCTTTAAGACAGAGCACGGAAGCGAACTCTCCTTCGAGGAGTTAAACAGTTGACGTGAGGAAATGACAGTTCATTAAGACTCCTATATGATGAAAGTTTACTAACGTTCATTGAATAACCACGAGCAACCTCACGAATTCTGGAATTTGCGCTAACGTTATTTTCTTCAGCAACTTTCTTTGCAGAGTCTCCCCTGACATTCCAGAACTGTAAACTCGAATGTCGCGAAAAAATCATGTCGGTGGTACCAACTATTAACTTAAACATTATGGCATAAGTAGCCGCAGCCAAATGCACTCCTAAACTTCAAGTGCTCCCGATTTCCACGTTAACAAGATCGTATGAGCTCAGAGCAAAATAGGTGTGAGGCTGCGTAAGGTTGTTTAGTGCGTCCTTCTTAACACGCAATTACCCTATGGAACATCTCACTATACCTCACTTATTGCAAAGAAGAGAACTTCAAAGCCTTGGTATAAAAATTGGGAATTAACCGAACGAGCAATACATTTATCGGGACTGATTAATTAAGCGTATTTCATAAATATTCTGGAAATGACTGATTTTTGAAGTACCTCGTAAGTGTGGTCAGGTAAAATTCGCCTGAGCATAATCATTCCACGATATATCGAAGAGTGAACTTGAAGGAGACCGACCGCTGAAGTTGTGATGTTGATCAAAGTGGTCGCAAGTGTCGTCAATTCGAAATAATTCAGTTAACTACAAAAACTTACGATGATGACAGGACGTGAATCACGAATTTACAACAAGCGTTTAGTAACGTACAACTTTCTTCGTCCATGTCTTTTCAGATGGATGTACTTGATCAAACCGAGTCGGGGAGTTGATCGCGTTTAATCAGGCTAAACGACGCACAAGCCAGACCAGATGACCGTTTTAGCTCGAAGCTGTTGTTCCCCATTGAGTGATGTCATCCAATTGTTCCTAATTGTCACGCGTCCTTGTTTTCCAATTCAGGAGCCGGCGATACACCGTCTCTACTCTGTTTTGTAGCCAAGACTTGGGAAATACGTTGAGAGAGCGTTACAACTCGATGCAGTGAAGGACTGAAGTTACGAACTTTTCAGGGAGTATTTCAAGACTTGATGCCTCACATTATTCCACATTCTAACGTTATTCAATGCACGTACCGAAATAGAACTATTGTAATGGAAGAAGTTGAACTTCAAACAACTGAGTGATTCAATTAAATTAATGGGATAGCGTCTGCTCATGAATAGCAATAGTGTTTGTATTATTTAGGAACCATCCCCTTATAATTAAATTCGTAGAACTACCTGAGGATTGCTTGGTGTCAACGGGATAGAAGTGATGAACGCTGAACGCTCTCCTACGCTCTAATCATTTCAGATATGGCATGAATAATTCAATACACCTGGTTGCGCCGTCTAGTCTGCCTTGGCTGTTTTGCTGGCTTAGCAGCTTTCGGGCTGTAGTTGAAGAACGACTCATCAGAGGGCATGTGCTGGCCCTTTTTGGCTCTGACCACCGATTGACCTGAGCGAATCCTTTCGTGTACCATTATGCGCTTGATGTCCTCTGAGACAAGTTGGCCCTGTCCGCAAGTTTGAAACTCTCGACACCCTTTGTGTCCATTTTTGTTCGGTTGCCCTCGCGACACTACTCAAACTATTCCCTTTTTTTCTTCCTTCTTCTTTCCCTGCAAACTTTCTTCCATCTCCTAATCCTTTTTTAATAGCCGGATCTCAACGATCGGAACACAGAAGTCATCGACGACGAGTAGGTGAGTCGGCACTCAATTGGATTATACAGTCCATTTACTACTACCCTCTCGGGGTTTTTTTTGGTCTATTCTGCTAATTCGCTTCACCATTTGGTTCCTTCTGCCGAGATAGGCGGATTTCGTCGTCTATTTTTCGATAGCTTGCGACCCACTTTGGTGACTCGGTTCAGTGACTAAATCTCGCTAATAATAATTCGAATTCGAATTGAACTAAACTAATTTGGTTCCCTGCGTAATTAGTCGCAACATAATTGTCGGTTTGCGTTACGCTCGAATTACTTCCAACCCTGGGGTTTTTGTCCAGCCTTTTGGAACAGATAGCGGTTATAATACCTACTAGTCACAATACGCGTAACAAGATCGGACTTGTTTGAAATTACAGTGGTTTGTCACACCTTGTGAAACGATCATTGCTGCAGACTGCTACAACCCTGTGTACCATGGCTGAGCTCAAATTTATCCGTGGAAAAATGAAGGAGGTTTTTGCGAGAGTACAAGGAATCTACACCCTGTCCAAAGAGGTATCCGATTCTAACAAAGACTTGTTCTTAACGAAGGCTAGTACGGTTGCAGAGCTTAGGGATCAATTCCGCGAGCATGTGGATAGTGAGCAGAGGTTGCTTATGGCAGAAAGCGCTGATCACGTCCCAAACTTCCAAAAATTATCGAGTTTGGACGAACTTATTGACGTAATACGTACTGGGGAAAGGGTACTTTTAAGACAGCGGGAGCCTGTTCAACAGAAAGTACTCGTGAGTGCAGGTACATCGTCCTCTAAAATTAAACTTCCCCGGCATGAGTTACCAAAATTTGACGGAACTTTTGAACGTTGGCCCAACTTTTATCAAGCCTTTCGAAAATTAGTTCACGAAAATACGGAGCTTAGCGACCTAGAAAAAGTAAATTACTTATTCACTCATTTGGAGGGAAACGCCAAGGCCGTATGTGCCGGAATTGCGCCGACGGAAGAAAATTATACGAATTTGTACTCCACGTTAGTCAACCGTTACGATGACCCAAGGGCTTTGGGAAACTATTATATGGACAAGTTGATAAACTTTAAACCTTTGTCACAAGACTCGGAAAAGGAATTAAATCACTTTTTGAACCACTTCATAGAACCTGCTATCGCCTTGAAGCAAGTCCCCATCGTTAATTTTTTTGATTTTTTAATTGTTTATCTGGCGGTGAAGAAGCTGGACAAGGACACATGTAAAGGCTTCGAGAATGAAGTACGTGAAAAGGTTATGCCTTCATTTTCCGATTTGGAAAAATTTATTCGTAGCGAGGTGAAGATAGTGGCCAGGCATCGGCCCTCCATGGGCTCGCAGTTTAGGTCGAATACGTTGACTTTTCGAAGTCGCGAAAAGGCTCATGCGTTTATCGCGAAAAATTCGGAGCCTCCTTCCGCGCTTGACTTGCAAGGATTACAAGCCCCATCCTTTGTACAGGTGCCCAGGTTTTCAAGCCATGTCTCCCTGCAGCCGTTTTGAGCTGGTCAGACGATCAAAATTGTGCTACAATTGTCTTCAGACTCATTTCACGCGTCTTTGTTCCTCGGACGCTGTTTGTCGTCACTGTGGAAGAAGACACCACTCGATGTTGCATCTACCAGACGCGAGTAGCAGTAGTGCGTTGCTTACCACTGCTGAGGGGAGCGAGGCCGCCCCATCAAACTCAACCTCATCTGAGTTTGCATCACGAGAACCAGAGACAGCCCAGACTGTCGCATTAGTAGCCTCGAGTTCTCGGATACCCACTCTCGTTTTGTTGTCCACAGCCAAGGTGCGCGTGAGAGACTCTGATGGAAGATCTCATGTGCTTAGGGCCTTACTAGACAGTGGAAGCCAGTCTCACTTTATCACCAGAGACTGCTGTGATAGACTGAGTTTGTGCGGGGTCCCTCAACGATGTGCAATAGAGGGACTTAGTAATAAAACCACTCGCTGCGAACAGAAAGTTAGTTTCAGTTTTTCCTCAATGTACCACCCTGGAATAACCTATGATGTAGACGCCTTCGTCTTAGAAGAAATAACCAACGAACTTCCATCTATGATCATTCCATTAAATAGAATGTCCCATTTGGAGGGCTTGCCTCTGGCTGATGACAGTTTTAACATACCCGGTCCTATCGACATTTTAATAGGGGCCTCTTTGTGGACAAGTATTGTTTCGGGGGGCAAACGAACTGGCCTGACAGGTACTCCAGACGCTTTGGAGCAACCTGGGGTGGTTGGTCCCAGAAACCCATCTTTTTGAACCATTCTTCCTCTACGAAGAGTTTCTGTACCATTACTGACATTTCCACCGACGCCTTCCTCCAGAAATTTTGGGAGGTAGAAGAGCTTCCGTCAGTTAATTTTCAATGTCCTGAAGAGGCAGAGTGCGATAGAATGTTCCTGGACACCGTTTCTCGAGATGCTACTGGTCGATTTACAGTCTCACTGCCTTTTGAAACAATCACCTGACCTTTTGGGTGACTCCTTGAGCCTAACCACTCAGCGATTTCTTTCTCTGGAGAAAAGACTGTTGCGGGACCAGAATCTTCATCAACAGTATAAGCAAGTCATGAAGGGACATCTCGCTGATGGCTCAGTCAGCCAAGTTCCCGACTGCGAAATACAGGGAAAGGCAGTTGGGTATTACGTTCCTCACCATGCCGTGTTGAAGCCCGGCAGCACCAGTACTCCGCTTCGCATAGTTTGGAACATGAGTGCTAAAACCACCTCAGGTTACTCGCTCAACGATTTGTTGCACGTTGGGCCTAAGCTCCAAACAGAAATTTTTACGATCCTGTTGAATTTTCGTCTGTATAAGGTCGCCGTCTCGACAGACGTGCGCAAAATGTACCTACAAATCTTGGTACGGGAGGGGGATCGAAAGTTTCAGAGGTTCTTATGGAGGGACTCCCCTGATGAAAAATTGACAGTCATGCAAAGTAACACTGTGGTTTTTGGCATGACGTCCTCTCCATACTCTGGCACAACGTGTCTTACGCCACTTGGTAGATTTGGATGGTGATAGATTCCACTTGCCCGAGAAATAGTATTGCATGATGTTTTACATGGATGATATAGCTACCATCCGTGCCCACTGAAGAAGAAGCAATCACCGCTTACAAAGAGTTAATTGGATTGTTTTGGGGTCCTTTACCCTGGCTAAGTGGTGCTCAAGCTCCTCGGCTTTTCTTACCCAAGTTCCCGCTGAACTTCGGTTATCTGAGTCGGTTTCCTTCGCTGATGACGCTCCCACTAAGATTTTGGGGTTGTATTGGAACCCAGATAGCGACTCATTTGCCTTTAGATTGAATCAGGTCAACGCTTCCTGCACCAAACGCTGTATACTTTCGGCGATTGCCAGAATTTTCGATCCCTCGGCTTGCTTTCACCCCTGGTGATTTTAGCCGCTTACTCATCAAGACCCTCTGGTCCTTGAAGGTTGGTTGGGATGAACTACCTCCGAACCATGTCATCGAGCAATGGAGACAGTTCGTGGACGATCTTGCTGTACTTCCTTTATGGTCTGTCCTCGCCACACTGGCATTTGTCCCGGATCCAGTTCGCTTTTTGGTAGGGTTTGCAGACGCATCCCAGGAAGCGTATGGAGCTGTACTGTATGTGTGCACGCAGAATGAGGGAGAGGGCTCATGGACAACTAGGCTTCTGTGCGCGAAAAGCCGCGTTGCTCCAATGAAGACTCTCACCATCCCGCGACTGGAGTTATGCGCCTGCCTGGTTCTTGCCAAATTAATGGCAGAAGTTGTCAAAACGCTGATGGAGCGCTACACGTTCAAGAAACTGTATGCCTGCTCAGATTCAACGGTTGCCCTGCAATGGTTATCGGCTTCTCCAGCACGTTGGAAAACCTTTGTGTCCAATCGTGTAGCTCAGATCCAGTGTTTGATTGAACCTGATTGTTGGTGGCATGTCAGGACACAGGATAATCCAGCTGATTTGCTCAGTAGAGGGACCAGGGCTCAATCTCTGCTCGACCATCCCCTCTGGTTCTGTGGACCTCCTTGGCTTCAGGAGATGGAGAATCAGTGGCCTCTAGTCCATGTTTCACAACTATCTGACGCCTCACCTCCTGAACAGATTAGGAGTAGTCACCTTGACTACGACAAAAGAACCAGAATGGTGCTGGCTCCCTTGCTGTATCGAGTATCATCTCTGAAACGTCTACACCGCATTACCTGCGTGGGTTCTACGACGAACTCCACGGTCATCTCCATACAAAGGTCAACCGCTACAGCTCCCTGAATTGCAATACGCTGAGTACCTTTGGTTGATGTACGTGCAGAGGGTAAATTTTCCTGCCATACTAGAAGTGTTGAAAGGTGAATCGGCTATGGCCCCTTCGAGGAGGTTTAACAAGATACCTTTAGTTCAGCGCCTGTCACTTTTCCTCGACAATGGACTTATCAGGGTGGGAGGCGTCTTCATAATTCTCTTCTTGTCTTATGATCGACAGCACCCAATTCTTTTGCCAAAAGCAGGGCACTTACATGGAGCTTCTTGTTGATGAAGCCCACCGACAGAATTTGCACACAGGACCGTACTTATTAATGTCACTGCTCAGGATGAAGTACTGGATCCTATCCGCCCGGAACTTAATTAGACGATGCGTGCATAAGTGCAACATCTGCTTCCGCTTGAAACCGAAACCTACCCATCCCATGATGGCACCGCTCCCTGGAATCCGCTTACAGCAGGCTAAAGCCTTCACTAACAGTGGAGTGGACTATGCTGGGCCTTTCACTATTACCACTGCACGTAGAAGAGGAGGAAGAGGACAGAAGGCGTACCTGTGCCTGTTTATTTGTTTGTCCACGAAGGCGGTCCACTTGGAGCTCGCAGGCGATCTTTCAACTTCCTGTTTTTTGGCGGCCTTCAAACGGTTTTTGGCTCGACGTGGACCATGCAAGGTTATTTATTCCGACCAGGGTACGAATTTCATCGGGGCTCGAACTTACTTGAAAGAGTTGTATTCGTTCACAGCTGCTCCGAGTTTCTCTTCGGCGATACGCGAAGGATTGAATCAGCAAGGAATAGAATGGCGGCTGAACCCCCCCGCTGCTCCCCATTTTGGCGGGATATGGGAGGCCAACATCAAGAGTGTGAAGACTCATCTCTCAAAGATTATCGGTTCTCAAATTCTCACCTTCGAGGAAATGACGACAGTCTTAGTCCAAATTGAAGCCCTACTGAACAGCCGACCGCTTTGTGTTCTGTCTGACGACCCTACTGCCCCTTGTGCTCTCACTCCAGCCCATTTTTTGACGCTCGGCTCCACCCTGCAACATCTTCCTTCCCAAAACCTCAGCGATCTCCCTTCAATCCGTCTGGACCACTATCAACGTGTAGATTGGATAGTGCAGCACTACTGGCGACGATGGAACCAAGAGTACCTACACAATCTTCAGCAGCGACCCAAATGGGGTGAAAAGGTTCCGCTCTGGCTCAGGGCACAGTGGTAGTGGTCATGCGAGAGAACACGTCTCCTCCACTGGCCCTTAGGTATAGTTGATGAGGTTTTCCTTCCAGCGATGGCACTGTACGAGCTTGCCAAAATACGAGTTGGGCACCGAATGTTGGTACGCCCAGTGGTGAAGTTGTGCATTTTGCCAACTCAATAAACCCACCTTCCCACGCTCTGAAAATACCTTGTTGAGTTTGTTATTATCGTTATTGTTGTTGTTGTTATTGTTGAATCCACCAAACTAGCCATTTCTACTCATCTTGTACATTCGTGATGCGTAGACATTACAGGATATTGGAGCCTGTTACAGCACTATCACAACATGGAGCTGCCAGTTTGGGTAACGCAGTTCCTAATCCGCATTTCCTATAGACTCCAAGGATCGTAAAGGCCTGGACAGCCCTTTAGGGTGGGGGGAGTGGTTGCGCCGTCTAGTCTGCCTTGGCTGTTTTGCTGGCTTAGCAGCTTTCGGGCTGTAGTTGAAGAACGACTCATCAGAGGGCATGTGCTGGCCCTTTTTGGCTCTGACCACCGATTGACCTGAGCGAATCCTTTCGTGTACCATTATGCGCTTGATGTCCTCTGAGACAAGTTGGCCCTGTCCGCAAGTTTGAAACTCTCGACACCCTTTGTGTCCATTTTTGTTCGGTTGCCCTCGCGACACTACTCAAACTATTCCCTTTTTTTCTTCCTTCTTCTTTCCCTGCAAACTTTCTTCCATCTCCTAATCCTTTTTTAATAGCCGGATCTCAACGATCGGAACACAGAAGTCATCGACGACGAGTAGGTGAGTCGGCACTCAATTGGATTATACAGTCCATTTACTACTACCCTCTCGGGGTTTTTTTTGGTCTATTCTGCTAATTCGCTTCACCAACACCTGTACAATATAAAATTAGATGAACAACTCACCCAACTGCCACAATTATCGAATAAAAACTGATTGATTCAATATTAGCAATCAACCTCTGGTGGAAATTAAACAAAAAACCATTTACCAGGCTGCTGAAATCTTACGGTCCACTTCAACTCAATGGCGATGGCAAGTTCTTTACAAATAACTTGTCACACAATCTTAACAGGAAAATAATGAACGTACAAAAATACGTTAGCACATTACTATCAGAAACAACTAGTAGCGGAAGTGGACAAAAATCCGTGAAGATAGAGTATGTGGAGCTAGAGTACTTTTATAAGAAAAAACCCTGCAAATTATTGCACAATGGTTTATTATTCTTATGAACAGCTTGACCTAGTATTACTGCTCCGAGACCCATCCCATTCGATTCAGCATCGAATACTAAATATTCCCCCGGCGCCAGGCGCCCGTAAACGTCTGATTCGATGGAGGGGTGGGACGGGGGCTTCCAAAGGGCGCTGCGAGTCGAGCGGGCCTTGAAAACGATACGAAACACGGCTTATTTGCGATTATACTGCTTTTCGTTAATTTTCTTAACCATTTTTTGCCCATAACAACCATGGGCTTCGTCCGATCGGATTGCTGAGATGGCGAGCACAACTAGATACCAAATGGGAATTTTGGGAAAAGAACGAATCTTTTAGACCACGTTAAAGGCACAAAATGGACCGGACGGGGGATGGTGGACGGGCGACGGTGGACGGGGGTCGGTTGACGGGGGACGGGGGACAGCGGACGGACATTGTAGATTTGGAATCCCCATGTCTTGAAACGTAAGGTATCAAATTTTGAGGAGGGGTTGTAAAAAATTTTTCGTGACAAAAAACATAGGGTTATTATACAGAATGAATAATAAACCAAAAAACGCTGCAAATTATTACCCAACGGTTTATTGTTCTCCATTAGTGTGTGACGTGGTCTCACGCGTTCGAAGTTCCATCCTATGCGATTCAATAGCGAAAAATTCGAGTAAACGATAGTAAACAAATGCCCTCACTACCACGAAATAACGAAAATTGGCGTTTTCCAGGCAAGGGTAGGCAGTTGGCAAGACGTGACGAATCGAACTGACTCCCGTTCGACTGTGATGAGCGTGGAGAAACGATTACTTTCACTATATTGTCCCGCGAGTTCCCTCAAGTGGTAGAATTTACCCGTCTCTGTATTTTATATTCTAGACCCAGTTTTATACCTCCGAGACCCGTACTATTCGACTCAGCGTCGAAAAATACCTTGGCAACCGTACCAAGCACAAAGTAATTGCAATGAAACTGCCTAAATTTCATGTTTTGGTAATTTTATGCCACAAGGATTTCATTCGATCGAACTGTCGACTAGATCGGCAAAAGAATATCTCAAACGTAATTTTTTTTACAAAAGAACGGTGTTTAAGACCTCGTTAAAGATAAATAGGCGGACAGCCATTGTACCTTTGAGATCCCTGTGGCTTGAAACGTTGCCCAATGTTGAAGGGAGGTGTCAAAATGTTCCGAAAACTAAGTATGTTGTGCATGATGAACAACGAATCAAAAGTCGCGACTGGTTGTGCGTTCACGTTAATCAGTACTAGTGATTTAAGTGCAAGAAGAAGTAAGTACAGGCTGAAGTTGCTATCTGGAAAGCAAATGGCGTTCAATCTACTGACTAGTAAAACTGTGGCTGGCTTCAGAAACTCACAAAAAAAGGTCGGTCGTCAGAAAACCCTAGTTGGTAGTAGGAAAACCGCCAAGGTGTAGATCACTAGTAGATCACATCCGCAAGCGGTTGAATGCTCCACCGGGATATAAAGAAAGACGTAGTAAAAGGGGGGGCTAGGAAAACAGAAGAAAGGTGATCGAGTGCAGAACACGCTAACTAGCAGCCCCCCCCCCCCCCTGGAGTTGTGTTCGCTGTTACCAAATAAATGTGCTAAAGGTTCAACAGAACGTCAATGGACTTTGGCACAACTGAGACAGATGATAGTTACTCATATAGTTCAATCAAAACGTGGCATAAAATATCTGGCAAGACGTGTTACGGAATTGTGCGTGTTGGGCATCACCTTTTCCGTCGATGGAAACTTCGTTGCATTACGTTTTTCAGATTTATTAGACTTCAAAACTGATAATCTGACAACTCTACTTTCGTTCGTTTGTGTCGGCACAATGTCATTTTGGGTTGACGAATTTAATTTACAATTCTATGGCAACGTTGACTAAACTAGTTTACAGTTTGACGTCAACTTTCAACTTAAAATGACTTTTCGTTGATCAAGTTTCATAATTCACCTGAAAATATATCAAGAGTTTTTGCTCTAAAAGGCCAAACGTAAATAAATATCCTCGTAAATGCTTGTCGAAGTTCTTATTCACGGAAACTCGAGTGAATAAACATGATCTCAAGAGCGATAAGTTTGAGAACAACCCGACTTGAATCCGGTAAAAAGCCGAGTAAAAGCTGACTTAGCTCAAACTTAGTTTGACGGAGTGGAAACCGAAGAGAGGAACAGTAAACATTTGAGAGGCTGAACACTTTGCCGATCCTCAAATAGAATTCACGTTGGAGGATTGCCTCCACTCTAATCTGCCGCTTGATTCCAATAAATGAAAGATATTTCTTTAACGAAGCGTTTCGTTTCTCGTTGGTATTTTAGATCGTCTTGCCGTCCCAAAGAAATCGACCACCAACGTGAATGTACAAATAATGTATGGGTTCCCCCCAATTAGGCCCAGAGGACTTCCAAATGCGATGAGTGCAGATGAGTTTGTTCGATTTAGTCCCGGAACTATAAACACGAAAGTTACCACGAAAGGTAAAAAATTGGTAGCCTTATGATCTTCCCACGGGGTTCTCACTGAAGATTGTAGGAGCAGCCCAATGGGCTTGAGCGATCAATTATGAAAAATGTGTACAAAATTAATAAAATAGTTATGTATGTTTGCGAAATGTAAAGGTTGCTGCTCACTCAAAAAGCTGACTATTTCACGCCAATGCACTCGCACAATAACAGGAGATTCAGTGGAGATGAATCATAGTTATTCTCTTCGAACTAGTGAAGGTGCATCATGTAAGCTTGAATTGATCCGCTTTCCACCCCAACAAGCCGCAATTTGACATTTTAATACAACTAAGAGCGTTCAGGTAAATAATACTCCAAGCTCCACCATCTCCACGTCACCGAGGTGATCACATGACACACACTGAGTAACAGAGCGTCCAGTGCAATACTTCAATAGGATGGGAAAAGGAACTGAACGTCAATTAAATTCTCTAAACTTCGACGAAACTCACGACTAGTCTTCAACGACTAAGCATATATCTTACCACAAGCGAGTAGAAGAAGGTGAAAAGCACAGGCTGGCGTGAATGTGAATAGACTGTCGACGGTTGTGGCAGGTTTGTCAAAAAAGGGCGAAAACTGAGAGCAGTCCTCTCGAAGGCAAGCAGAGGAAGCGAGACTTCTCAGGTCTCAAGAAAGGATCAGAGGGAACTGCATTAAAGGCAAACAGTCAGTTTCTCAACGGGTCAGGAAAATTCTCCTCAAATAGTGATCATAAGCTGTGACATGTGGGGTCACTAGTTAAAAGGACTGTGAGAGAACATGCCAGAAGACTGCATCAGACAATCTGGAACGCTGCAGGAGTAAGACACTCCAAACGCTTTGTCTCAGAGCAATCAAGTGAGTCAAGACACACCCTTCTGAGGATGAAGAGGGAAGACTTAAGGCAGGTTGTTGGGATCATAACAGGGCACTGCAGAATGAACAAACACATGTATGTTATGGGTATAGCCGACACCCCTCGATGCAGGTGGTGTGGCACGGATGAAGAGACTCCCTACTATGTCCTGGCCCAGTGCCGGAGACTTGAAAGGGAGCAACTTTTGGTCTTTGGCACCACTTCTCCCAGGATGGATACCAACGAGGACTCCTTCAGGAACTACCTGGTTTTCTTCAGAAAGCTAGGCATCGACCTGTAAGACACTAGGACGGGCACAATAGGCCAACTGGCCACGGTGCACATCCAATCACTGGGACTATAGTCGAAAGATTATATATAACTGTGACATGAAATCTGACAGAAACCAGAAACAATTTCGGGGTTTGGGGTACGAAAAACCCTTGAACCGTCCTAGCAGCAGGGAACAAAACTGTTCAGAAACGAAGGCCCATGGACGGTTATTGAAGGAAGGTTAGGCCGTTTTCTTCTCCCGTTTATGATTGTCCGGGCACATGTTCCCTTCAAAATTTCGATATTCTTCTTCTGTTCCCTGCTCCCTCTCCGCGTGAAAACATTCCTGCATCGGTTCGAACGAAGAGGAAGAAAACCCGAACGTCACTTCAAGTCTGTGGGTCTTGTTCATTTTTTTTCTTTTGGCATGCCATAGGTAGGAGAGGACGCTTAATTTCTAATTCCATTTCTCTTTTTTATCAGTAACTATTTTTCTTTTTTTGGTTGTGTAGGAAGCTCCTTTTTTAAAATACTTAGTTCCCGAATAAAATAAATATGCTTTTTTTGCGTTTCCTTCCCCTAAATGCATGGGTTCCTCCCCACTAGAACTTATTTTATTATTTTCCCCTTTCCTTATTTATTTTTCGTTACAAATTAATTGACGCCCGACGTAAAGCTAATATTTAGTATTATAAATGATATCGTATTTACCCATCCTGTAAGCAGTTTATCTACTTTCGTACAGGTTCCTCTTACTTTCGATGAAAATTTTAAATTTATCCCTTCATATTTGTACGTTTATATTGTTGCCGATATGGCGGAGAAAGATGCTGATGACTCATCTGCAGTAGAGGCTGTTAAATTCAGATATGCAGAGCTCAAAGGTGAACGTGAGGTTTTGTATGCTGGTGCTCGAAGTATTTTTGACAAGTCGAAGAGCATAATAGCCAAAAATGTCACGGGATTTTGGCACGGTTTGGCAGTGATCGAGTCATGAGTCGAAGAATTAACTGCCAGGATTAGACGTTTCAACATAGGCCTTTCTGATAAAGACCAGAAGTACAAATTGGAAGTTACGAATTCGTACCTAAACTTTATGGAAGCAATTGACATTTCTCGTAGCACACTTGTCAACATGCTCAAAACAGTTTCAACGCCCGTAGTAAAGCCATCAGCAGAACCTCATATCTCGTCGTCTGGTTAATTACCTTCCCAGGATACCTCTACCTAGTTTCTCGGGGAAAATTGAAGAGTGGACAGAATTCTATTCGCTCTTCAAATCTCTGGTCGACGATGATCCCTCACTTACCAACATAGAGGTCAAGTCAAGTTGGGATGCGCTATCGGTCATTTCTAGTTTCCCGTTGATTGCAGAAAGCTATCCGCTAGCTTTAGCCGTGTTAGTTAATCGCTATCAGAACCGACGAAGATTAGCCTCACATTTTATGAACCGCATTCTGGAATTCAAACCCCTTAAGGATCCAATGTATGCTGATTGGCAGAAATTTCTAAGTGTTCATGACAACAATTGGAATTCGTTAGCAAAGCTGGAAAACCTAGACCTTTTGGACTACTTGGATTCTGAAACGAGAAAATCCTTTGAAGAAAAATATACTTCTCATAACATCCCCACTCACCAGAATTTAAAAGAGTTCGTCACTGAACTTAGCCGCAGGGAAGAGTTGCTAAAACCCATCGTCCAACATGGGACTTCTAGACATTGGGAGCCTACTTCAAAGAATAGTGCTATTATGGGTTCTAAATTTCACCCCAAGAAATCGGACCAAGCCTATCTCTATCAAGTCTCACACAAGGAATTATCTGATTGTTCCGTTGAAGCTCGCTAATTATGGTTGTCAACCGTGTGAATATATCATTATGTAGGAAAACCGTCAATGTCACTGGATTATTTTGCTAAGTTGTTTATATAAATGAAATAATATCTTGAGTTTTTTTCAGGAAAACTGACTACTCTATGATTTCAACCACCAGTGTGCAGCGTTGTAACTCCTTCTTTTCAATAAACAATAAACAACCAGTCTGCGGATATAATTCGATATATTATGCGTGTATGACAAGTTCTTGTTTTGATTCTTCCCTCATTTTGAATGCTCTCGAATACGTTTCCTGTTGTATTAAAGTAAACGAGACAACTCCCAAAAGAATAGTACTGGGTGTCTTGCTGTAAGACGTGACCGTTGAACGGTTACTGCTGCATTATTATCGCGCTGCCATTATTATTTACTATTTCTGTTGCAGGCCGTCAGAAAGGACGGGACGGGATATCGAGCTGATCTGCGGGCGACTGCGGAGAGTCGACACCCTATCGCGCCTCCCCCACTCGGTCATCAGCCACATGGCTCAACATGGCTACTACGAAGATGTGGACCGTGGAGTGACCCGTAAGCCCTCTTTTTGCCGCTTCCTACCCTTAATCAACAATTGCGAGCGAAACCTATTAAAACCGTTCATTTCGTCGTTTTTGCAGCGTGTCTTGATTTGCAAGTTTAATCCACCTTTGCGCGCGTGTGTTAGAGCTATGGGTTGAATTACATCAATCAACCAGACCGTTTCCCTTGGAATTATGAGCAGTGGTACTATTGATCGTTCGGTCTTGAGAAGTCAGCATGCTTTTGCCATGTGAGCACAGGAATCTGGTGGAAATCCCACAGGAGGAATTGTGTTGAGGCCTCTTCAAACGTAGAACCTGATTAGATTGTAATGATATATCCTTTGAGTAGAATCACTTTGTTATTTACAACATAATGATTTAGCTCAGAAAGCGAACAAAAGAGGTCAATTTGTTTGAGGTAATTGTTGGTGGTTTGTTGAATGTGATACTTCTAAAAACGTGATGCTCACCCTGCAAAAACCTCTTCCTCATCAAACACGCAGCTCTCAACTAAGCGATTACGCAGCAGTTCGGACACATATAGATGGAAAACCTGCAACTTGACGTTGAAGGGTAATATTTTTAGAAGAAAATTACGTGTATGGGAGAACGAAGGCTTAAGTTCTCGAAGGAAGTGAGCTATTCGGAATATCAATCTTCCAAATACCTAAGGAACGAACCCCGTGGAACTGGGTGCACCTGGAGCTTCTCAACGCTTTTCCTCCGACAATAGAAGGTCTTTTAACCTATGGATCAGCCTTCTTACTCGACGATTATAAAATCCCATTACTCTGGAATCGACACAACTGGCGGGTGAATCCTTCAACTTGAATGGCCTCGATAACTCAAAACTGCCTCCGATTTGCATGGCTTATCATACTTTTATGTTTTGCGACTGTTTGCTCACACCGCAGGGGATTAGTTGTTTGGTTGTTGGCAAGATGGAAGCATCAATTCTCCTAACAAAAGAAATAAATTGCACGGTAATCCTAATTGACAACGGTGTAAGGGGCCCACCATGTGGACGAGTGGGGCTAAAACTTACATATTCGATTTGTTGGAGGAAAAGATTTAATAGATATGCCATAAGATGAATTCCTCGGAGTAATAATCAATACACTACTAAAATACTGGAAATTGTCGTACTAGTATTTGTTGTATTGTAACATAACTGATGCACACTTTTACTTTTACGCTATATTTGTTAATTTCCCACAGTTACGTCGCATAACACATGAGTATTATGTAATCAGTTAAAATTAAATTTTCAAAAAGTAAGCAAAAGAATACCTTCAAATAATTAGAGTTTAGTTCAAGAAAAAAACCTCTTGAGAACACGCTACGTTTGTGTGTGTGGGTGCTGCCTCTGAGCAAAGTAAAACTTATCGTTTGGCACACTTCGTCACCAGGCTTACTGTGCTTCATTCTAATGGGTTCAAAAGGATCTTTTCTCTCAAAGACTTTAAAGTGTTGCACGCTACATTCAACGAGGCTGGATTAAACACCAATCCACGTTCTGTTCCATTGTAGCTGCTGCAGTGATGAAGGGGAGTGTTGAACCGTTTGTCCCAAAGTTTTGGGAAATCAGAGATTAGGCACGAAATTTACGGTACAGGATCTGAACGTTCACTGGATTAGTTTACGTGCATTCGAATCTACGAACACGCCGCTCCTGATGACCGATTAGACTCACCAGCCCTGCTCTCAGATGTGTTCTGCGGGCCTCGGTTAGTTCTAGTTATGAGGGATAATATCCAGTAGGTAGTATCGTTTCGCTTAAGTTCAGCTCGTACAGTACATCGGTTATGAGTGAAAAATGCTACAACACTGTCAACGCACTTTAAAGCGACAGCACCATGATGCTAATGACGTGTTAGCAAGTGAACTCGTCTTGTTTGTCTGAAGGTAAAGGTTCAGAACGAGTATGTGTGAATCATTGAACATCATTGACCACTCATTGGAAGCCCTGCACCAAATTGAGCCATTGAAAGTATGTGGGGTGTGAAGCCTGACTCATATTAATGAAAAAAAAAGTATGCGTACAAAGTAGTCTCAACGGAACAGACGGCTAACTCGTATTTTTGGGTCTAAAAGTACAAAAATCTTTAGAGCCGTTTTCGTACCCTCGCTTTTGGTATTGTGGTCTATCGCTCCTCCTTTCCATCGGTGGAAGTTGTCCAAAGCCTTATTTTCGAACATGAACAAAAAACAAAAAGACGATCTCTTATCGCGTACATATACATGGGCGCTGGGATTGTGGGGGTTTCGATTTAGTTGGCCTCAAAACGTAAAGATCTAAAGAAAACTAAACCTTTTCTTCTTTTGCTGCTTTACATTCTTTCTTTGCCATTTGAGTATAAAAAATAATACGAATAATGCAGCCTAAAGTAAAATTGTTACAATAGTAAAAAAAGTTTTTAAAGCTAATGTAAAATATCTGGTGCGTTGCAACACACAACTTTGCTTAGCTCTACGTCAATTCACTTTGTAAATATCTAATTCTACTTAATCGATTCATTTACCACTCAGTTCCTTTGAACTTGGTCAAACAACACGTCACAGCAGCAGGAAGCTGTAGCACCTACAGTTATGGAATTTATTGTGCTGCTCGTACTCATTGCAGAACCACTATTGAGCAATTGGTATACAGAAAATTAATGAGGCTGTAAACACGAATTTTGTGAAGGAGGATAGTAATCACTTTTGCAGAGTTATTGGGTAATAACTGTTAGAACTGGTAGTAAGCGAAACGGCGGTAGTTGAAATTCAGGAATTTCTGGAGTGGGCCCCATGTATCTCATGAGCGTTTTTAAACACTCACCCTCTAGGTATTGGATTGGACTACAATACCAATTTGTTTTAACATTCTACTAACATTCCGAAGGAGTTGAAAAGTAAAAAACCGCGGTAAAAACGCTTTTCGTCGAAAATTTTGATAATTTATTGTGCTGCTCTCGTCACTTTTCCATGAATGGGAATTTTATGATATAGTTGCCATATCAAGAGCTACCAATGTAAAAAATTTAATCAAAATAGTTGGAGCCGTTTTTGAGAAAAAAAATGTTTGGTGTTTTGATCACTATGATAACTATAGTTAAATTTCGATGAAGTTTGTTCATACCCTTATTTTGGCGTCCCATGGTTACCTGCGGGCGAGACATCAAGTATGACCTGATTTGATACGGTGATTTTCTCTAAAAATCGTTCACAGACACACAGAGACCATTTTCCCAAATAGTGTTTTTCGGAGTCAGGAGGGTCTGAAACGTAAAGATCTGAAGAAAACTCAAAATTTTTTTTTCAGCCGATTACATAACTTTCCTTTCTACTTTGTAGAGCCATGGAATGTAAAAATATAAGACTGACAGTGTGGCGCAGATGCCACTGCTGGACGTCTTCACGAACCGAGCACCTACGGATTCCCGTTTCTCAGTCACCTCACGTTAAGGAAATGGAACTCGTACAAGAGGATTATTGGACTCACAAGACACTGATAATCACGATAACTCATACAACAATCTTTGACAATAATATTGTTGGGCGCACAAGAGGGGGGATTCAGTATAAAATAAAAGCGAACTCGGTGAGCGTGGGAGAAGACTGTATTGAACTCTTAACACGTAATTCTCAAGGAAAGCAACCGAATAATTATGCGGAAAGACACCTAAAAAACGGCAAGACACCGTTGCGAGTGCGAACGACAGAGTAACGCGAATGTCCCTTTTCGAGTTGAAAGGTGGAGACGGAAGGGCGGAGGGAAGGAGGCAAACCAACGAAATATTTGGGCGGAAAGAGGGTAAAATGGGTAGCTGGGTTGCCAATAAGACTAATCGCTTTGTCGGCATAAGGGCATGTAAGGGCAGCTAGCACTTCAAAGGGAGGGTCAAGAGCCCCAACCAGATATCTCCAAGACCGAACGGCTCGCCAATTGATCAACTGGCAAACAAATATTACAAATCACCCGTATTTAGCAATAGATTACTAAAGTTAACGTACCTGTTAGGTGAGTAACTCACAAGCCAGAGGAGACGGACTCACCTAACAGGTACGTTAACTTTAGTAATTTGCCTACTGGCGGATATAACCCAATTTCTTTAATACCTAGCAATAGATTAGTGCGAAAGAAATTTTTTTTAATTAGGCGATGAAACGGTTGATGGTTAAAGAACCGAGATGCATTTGTAGCTTTTAGCTATTTAGTAACCTCCGTTGAATATCATCTTGAGTACTTCATGTAACTATCGTTTACCTTTCCCTCTGTAATGGTTTCCCAATTTCTTAGCAGCGTTAACGTTCACTGAACGTTTCATGAATTCCTTTCGTGCGGTCAAGCTTTCGTTTGTTGCGTGTTTAGTTCGGTTCCCTGAAAGCTAATTCACTTAATTAATGATTAAATTATTGTACGTTTTCGTTTTGTATCATGAGTTTGGCATCCGATCACGAACAACCTGCGGTTTTATTAAGTTCTGTATCATAAATATTGTTTTTCCTTCAAATTCTGCTTATTTTTTATTGACTCCTAATGTAATGCAAACCTAATTTTCCAAGATGTTTGTGCGTTTAGATAAATATTACTCAGGACGAAAACCGAGTAACCAACGGGAAAAAACGAATTTCCTAGCAGTTTATTCCCTTTGTTTTTACGCACGCCTCTTGCTCTCAACAACCTCTTTTACACCCTCACCCTTTCGCTGACTGCGGTTTCTAATTAAATTGGAATACTTCCAGCCGTATTTGTTATTCCAGAAAACACGGCCACATCTCCAATTTACGCGTTTGTCGCTAGAGTAGTCGCTAGACGATGACGTTAAAACAATCACGATGGGTTAGGGGAAGGAACAAAAAATCGCCCAATACTTGTAAAATAAATAAACTTGGGGAACTTAATGGTGAGAAGTATGGAAGGACAGTAGTTCGAAGTAGAGCTACCCCATGTACCATGAAACATCTTGAATAACGTGCAGCGGGCCAAAACAACGACCTCCTAAGTGTCAATTTCAGCATTGGGAGACCCAAGAAAAACAACGCAATTTTTGTAGCTTTTGAACGAACACTTTCCTCAACTGTACAGTTTATTCATTCCAATTATATTTAATGGTAATTCAAGAAGAATACTCTTCGATTTTTTGCCCGATAATGGTATAAAAATGTGTACAAAATGTAAATAAAATAGCACGCAACATTAAAGAATAAAAGCCAAAGTTTTATTAAGTATTGCGTTCCCACGGCTACATGAATGCATTTAACAGGCATTAAAACTTGATCAGCCCTATACTTGAACAGCCACGAACGCCTCGGCAGAAAAATCGGAGAGTTTCCTGAAGCCTTCTAAAGAACTAAGTCTGAAATTTACTATTTTATGAGATGCGGTCCAACGAAAAACCTTTTAGTGCGTTCTAAAAGGCTTTGGAACGGTACCGTTGAAAACCCCCACCAACTAAGGCTTTCTTTTTTATTAGCAGTTACTAAATTACGTTATTAATTTTGTTGATCCAATCTTCTTCAACTATCCTCATATTTTAACGCTCGTTATATGTCTAGTAACCTCATTCATTGTTTCTGTCTATTAATGGAGTAGCTCAACATGAGTTTTATTACCTCTGGGGTGTACGAGGGTAATCGAACTCTAACAAATAAGAACACAGAGACGTATATTTTCCTTTCGAATTCAGATCGACAACTGAGCCTGACTACCAGGCGCCGACAGCCAGTAGGAGGGGAGAGCAGGAACTATCCTGCTTCCATTACATTGCTCTCAATTTAAATACGTTCGAAATCAAAGGATATTTTCTATTCTAAAAACCAAACGAAAATGACATGAAAACAACTGAATCCAAGGAATAATAATAACAATTTGTAATAAAAGAAAATCTGTTGTAATAGAAATAATAAAATAAAAATGGTTTAATCCAAGACTAGTCGACTGTCGAAGGACGGTGCGCTCGATATTTTCTTTCGAGAACATTGGAGTTTTATCTGACGATTCTCTGTCTAGCTGACGATTTCTATTTTAAACTTGAAGCTTGATAGGAAATAGGCCCATCGGATTATTATCTGTGGTTTTGCAATATGATTGATTAAGTTTTGGAATTTTCAAATATGAATTTAAGGGGTTCGAGATCTGTTTTCAAAATGATCTCAACGCCACAGGCAAATTGATAGATTTAACTGAAACCGAATACGATAGTGGCAGCCTCATTGCCCGGAATCGCCCTGTGGAATTCGCGTTTAGGAATAACTTTTGACGCAACGTAAATAGGTCTCTTCGACCCGTCTTCAAGGCGGTGGGATAAAATTGCGGATAGTCCGTAAAAACTTGTCTAATGCTTCCTGGCAATCCCGGTTTTACGATTCGTTTTCTCAGACCGTCGATCGGCTTAGTTGAGAACTTTCCCCGAGTCTCCGGGTCAAGCAGTTCAATTAACTGGGGTTTTGTTAAGTTATAAACCCGTGCAACCACCCGTAGTACACCTTCACTATCACTGCCCGACATACGACGGAGTATTAACCATTTACGGCTACTGACAAAAGACACCGATTAATCTTCGTCGCCAAATGGGGTGTACGAGGGAAACAAATCAGAGCACAGAGACGTGTATTTTCCTTTCCAATACAGATAGGCAACTGAACCTGACTGCCAGGCGCCGACAGTCAGTAGGAACTATCCTGCTTCCATTACAAACTCACATTCTGTATAATTTTAACAAGAACTTCAGTAATTTGGGGACTCTGACGTAATCATCAGAACCATTTGGACATAGCTCATTTTCAATAGTTTTTTTTTGTTGAAAACATCAGTTTTTATTTGATTTCATCTTGTGGAATCAGGATTCCGAGTGCAAGGCATATTACTATGATACCGATGAGTATGACATTGTTATGAAAGCTACACAATAGTGTACTGACGTGAATTAGTTGCACAACCACCAAGGACTCAGAAGTATTTAGCTCTCAAATCAAGACTCATCGAAGCCTTTGTTGTTTAAGCTTGGAGGTAAGACGCGTTGAAAGACACGAAGGAACCAGAGGACAGTAAAAACAAAAACAGTTATAATTTAAAATTTTTGTGGGCCCAACATATATCTTCGACGCAGTTAGTAGTGATTGGAGTCCCCAAGAACTGTGTTGGGCGCACGAATGGAGGAACTTGAAACTGAGAAATGAATAAACGTGGTGGGCGTGAGTCAGGACTGTGTTAAACTTGATGGAATAGCAATACCCGGTTGAGTAAGAGTATATAAACGCGCATAAGGGACACTCAATACATGTGAAACTGGTTGTGAGGTACTGAGTGGAAGAGAGAGATAGAGTTGAGTTAGGAGTAAGGCGAGACTTGAGAGAGGAATCGCTGGCTGAGCTGGAGAGCCAAGGAGACCTTCTGACTAGGAAGGAGATAAGAGGAATCTTAAATTGAGGAGTGGGAAATGATGAATGGGAAAGTAACACCCAGCAGTAATCCGTAGTCAATTGGGAGTAACTGAAGAGGAGGAGTTTCCATAGGCAATGAAAGGGGGTTGAGGACGAAGGTTTTAGGAGAAACAATGACTTCCCTTTAGGGCTAGTGCGGACATTTTGGAGGTCAAAGACCTAGCTAATTCGACCTGCCGAACAAACTGTCTGCACTACTGGTAGGATCCTCGAAATATGTCCATGGAGCTTCCGTTTTTGTTTGATAACAATAAGTTACGGAAATAGGGATGTCAAACAGAAATTTTAAAAACCTAGTACCAAGTAGCGTCTACTGTAGCTTGTACAAGCCGCCTTTTATTTTTGGAAAGCTTGGTATATTACGTATTTTGATAGACACGAGAGCTGACGTAGCAAACAAAGCACACCACAAGATGAAAACAAAATGTTTTTATTGAACATATGCCGAACATTAACATATGAGGATTGTTCTGACTCCAAACGGATGTGGTTAGCTTCCATCTTCTCAAGCCTTGCGTGCGCAAAAACTATTCCAAAAGTTCGGACGGGTGCCCTCACCCGCTGAACGGCGCACATATTCTGTGCTTAGCTCCACATGCAATACCCTCCCGCATTAGGTACTGGCATCAATTATGACGCGCTTTGTACACTACGAACTGTCACAGAGGCTAAGCTTTATACGCGCATAACGAGGTTGTACCCGTCAGAGCCGGCCCTCGGAAAGGCAACCCTTTTTACTGCACATTGTCCTACTCCTGTCTATTGTGGCATGTGGTTTCCACACAGAAGGGCAACCACAATCTTCGGGACAATAGCACGCGAAAGGCCTGATTGAGTTTCCACCCAGCTTCTCCGGTGAAGCAGAATTCGTGGCTTACTACTTACTACTGTTTACTTACTTGGGAATTGTCGGGACTTCTGTAAAGAGGAGGTGAACAAATCAAAACTTGACTTCAACTGACACTGTTGAGCTGAGTTCTTATTTGTTCCTAGCTGAACAGGGACTCTGAATGAAGGAATGAAATTCTTTCCACTGCTGCGGTTTTATGGGGTTTATTTTGATCCCCTCCAGTACAAGGAGGGTGTGGTGTGGTTTATGAGCTCTTTGCTCTGCCCTTGGTCTCAAGGGTGATGGAAAGTTCTCTCACCCTTCCTCGAGCTTCCTACTTCTACGCGCTGAGTGTACGTTTTATTGAGAATTGATTAAGAAAGTTGTTTTGGGGCACGATACGAATATTTTAGGAAGATGAATTAATAACTCAACATGGTAAGTGCCACATGCGATCGGAACTAACTGGTAAATTTGCTCTTTTTGTATCATCGTGAGTTTGAAAAATGAAGCAAGCGTTGGCAAATTGTGCAGAACGAATAAAAACGGAGGAGTGAAAACGTCAGGAGAAGGACTCTAGTTAGTTGTTTGCAGTTGATGTGATTTGTTTAAAAATATGAAAATCTCTTGAAAGCAGGTCTTAAGATGGTTCTGTAAGTGGAAAGAGGAAAATAGATTCAGTGTGCAGAAAGACGACTTCTGACTTTCGATTTCTCGTCTACGATTCTGCAAATGGAGATGTGCATTTCGAATAGATACCGCCAATAGAACTAGTCGAACGCCGAATAATGGTGTATCAGTAAAAGCTTTGCGGTTGTAGAGTTGTTGTTGTCCCTAGTGGGCTTTGTCGTATCGATTTCCCTGAATCAGGACGCTGGCTCCACGCTAAAATATCCTCAGCGGACCGAAATTGAGCGCAATTGTCGGGATGTAATTCATTAATCAAACAGCGGCCGGTAGAAGCAAAGACGTGACGTGTCGCACCTCAGGTCCATTTATCATAAAGACGCCTCAGGCGACCTGTCGTCGACGAAACTTTATGTTATCGATCAAGCTTTTCCCCTGCCACAGCCGTTTCTATGTTCATCTTCTCAGAATGAGTACGGTTTAGAGTATTGTACTATTACCAACGCCAAGCCTGTAAGTTATTACAATTTGTAAAGCTGATTTGACGTTACAGTACAATTCATTTTAATCTCTCAGGTTTTAGAAGAGTTGGTACACGGAGTTAGAGGCTGGTTACGCTCCGCCATCTCTAGCTTCAGATTTTCGGCTGTTGTTCAGGTTTACTAACGCTCAACTCACGCTCCGTATTTGTATTACCGAGTGTTCCTTCCAGTGGTACAGTACGCTGCGGCCACATGGTGGGTGGCCCCCTTGGCAGCGAGATCGACAGCTTGCCCTCACCATGCAGTGCGATCTCCTCGTGGCCATCTTGCCAGCATACCGTACCACGTCGCATCTCGCTCTCCAGGTACTCGCAGACACCCCTCCTCTGGACCTTGTACTGGACCAAGGGGTACTTGTGTCTACATCAATAGGGGCAGCATGTAACTACCACCACGGGTCACTTGAGTCGCTGCTCCCCACCCTTAGGGCGGAGGGGTCGAGCAACCTGCCACTCAGAGTTGCACAGGAGGCAACACTGGAAAGGTGGCAGGCCCAGTGGGACATGGATCCTACAGTGCGGCACCTCCACATACTCCCCTCTGTAATGGAGAGACGAAAGGTGGCGGTTGAATGAAATGGTGGCGGCTGACCTTCGCGGAAGTGCAGCTGCTCTCGGGCCACGAGCCTTTAATGAGCGGCTGCACTTCTTCAGGCGCCGCACCCTCGATGGCTGCCCATGTGGGGATCGCGGCAAAGGGGCTGGAGGCGTGGAGTTCCGATGCGATGGAGACTGCAAACGATGCCCCATAATTAACACAATGCTGCATCTCCATCGCGAGGGATCGAAGAACCCCCACCCCCTACCCGATGTAGAGCCATGAGCCACATACCCGCTCTTCTCCCTCGATAAATAACGAGCCGGCAGGTACGATTGTAAGGCCTGGTTTGTTTCCCCATCAGGTTGTTTGCTCAGAAGTCTTTATCTAGAATGAATTTATTCTTTAGAAATGAAATGCCCGTTCTTTTTGACTACTTCGGATGAATCAAAACAATTTAATTATGTCATGAATACGTACTTATGTTTTTCAAACAACCAGGTTTTACTTTCACCAGTGCTGCGGAGTTATGTAGTCGACTGAAAACCCGACTTTGAGCTTTTTTTCTCTTTACGTTTCAAGCTGGGCTTCTTGGGCCCTAAAATGGCCATTCGAAAAAATAGTAAGCGTGTGCCGTGAACGCGTTTGATAAAAAACGACTGAACCAAATTTGTTGAAGTTTAACATTTAACCTGCATATTAACGCAGTGCATCTGTCCGCAGCAAAATCTGTCCAAAACAATCAAACTCGTCAACGTACGAAATTTGTATTCCCCCAAAAGTGGCTCTTACAATTGTGATTAAATTCTTTTGTGTCCAGTTCCGAATAACACGACGACAAAGTGAAATTTTCATTTGTGCGCAAAATACGAAAACAGCGCGATAAATCTGCAATTTTGTTTACTTATTCATTCTGATTACACCTACGTTTTCGGTCGCGAAAATGTTTTTACAATCCGCCTTAACATTGGACACGTTACTCTTCAAGGCATGAGGATTCCGAATCTACGATATCTGTACACCTTCCTAAGCAATTTGCTCGCCGTGAACTGACGGGTGGTTAAACTGAGGTGGAAGCAATGCCTGTTTATGCAACTAACACCTGCTTTACTTCGGGGTAAGGAAAGCTACGTGGCTCAAGTCTACAGATATATAACAGAACCAGCTAAGATCAGTCATGACTGAATCTAATGCACCCCACGAGGCGGGAAGAGTGGTTGATACTCCCTTCGTGGCACGTTCCGAAAGAAGAATTTGTGTAAAACAACGTTGAGGATTTTACAGCAGTACAATGACTCAATCGAACGAGTAAACAATGTTCAATTAGCCTTAACCCTGCCAGAGATAGAAATCGATGCTTGAAGCGATCAGCTCCTTCTCAATCGGTTCGAAGATAATACTGTGAAGCTTTCCAAAGGTTAAGTACCGTAATGCCAACCGTTACAAGTCAGTAAATGAAGAAGCACCGGCTGCCCACCCACTTTTACCTTCGAAACGAACCATTGACAGAGGAAATGTTTTCGAATAAAGAAAGTCTCGTTTCTTGGTTTAATTGGGAAAGTTGAAACGAACGACTTTTCGCCAATCACTTTTATTTTTACTTCTTCGATGTAAAGAACATATTAAAAAAACTTTGCCGTTCTCAAAGTTTTTCGCGGACCCTAGCACCAACCACTTTGAACAAGAACATTCGAGTTCATTCAATTTCGAAGAGACAACGTGTCAACTGCAGTTAAATCAATTGAATTAGTTCGCGGCCATTATACGAAAAACTTCAGTAAAAACAAATATAAAAAGGAAGTTTATACAAGTTTTGAGGAACAGCCGGGTGGCTATTCGCGCTGGAGGCCGGGTGAACCGAATAATTAAGTCTGTGATGGGTTACGAAAAGAGATTTAGGTTGTTCCATAAGTTACTGGTGTGGCGTTCATAATCCTCTCTCTAAGTGAATTTGATGATAACGAAAATTCAGGTTTGAATCAGAAATGCTAGTTTGAGAACTGAGCTTAAACGCTCCTCCCAACAGATAAACTTATTGATAATAAGAATCGCGTTTATCCAGATGAGCTTACTAAACGATTCGTCGCAGATATGAATTTGAACTGAATTTCACGCGGAAGGCCACGGGATACTACTGTTCCAACCATTACAATCCTATGTACATTTACAACTGTAATACTCTTCACCCCTTCTCTTCAGGCGGGTCGATGGCGGGCTGTTCGGTGTGGACAAAATCCACCGTAAGTTAACAATAGTTATCATAGTGATCAAAACACCAATTTTTTTTCTCAAAAACAGCTCTAACGATTTTGATTACATTTTTTATATTGATAGCTCTCAATAAGGCAATTATACCATCAAACTCCCATTCGTGGTAAAATGACGAGAGCAGCACAATAAATTTTCAAAATTTTCGACGAATATCATTTTCAGCGCAGTTTTTTCCTTATAAACTCCGCTGGAATGTTAAAAAAGGTGTTGTAGTCCAATCCAATACCTAAAGGGTGAGTGTTTAAAATCGCTCATGAGATACATGGGGGTCACTCCAGAAATTACTGACTTTCAACTACTGGCCGCTTTGCTTACAACCAGTTCCAAACGTTTTTACCCAATAACTCTGCGAAAGTGATCACTATCCCCTTTTAAAAAAGTCATGTTTATAGCCTCATTAATTATCTGTGTACTTACTGTTCGATAATGGTCCTGGAATGAGTACGAGCTGCGCAATAAATTACGGCACTGTAAGCGCTACCGCTTCTTCCTGCTGCTGTGAAGTGTTGTTTGACCAAGTTCAAGTGAACTGAGTGGTAAAAGAATTGATTAAGTAGACGAAGCCATATAGAAAGTGAATTGACGTGGAGCTAAGGAAAGTTGTGTGTTGCAACGCACCAGATATTTTCCTGAGGACTCCTCTTGTGGCTTTTGCTGATCGCAGTTGGTTTTGATGTATCTACCTTCTTGCTGGATCGTCAACCTAGTACAACTTCCGACTTCTACCACTGTTGATATTCCCTGTAAGCAGTGGCATTCCCGTTTTGAATTTTACTAAGATTTCCTCTGCAATTCGAAATTATGACAATTATGACGCATTAGTTTCTTGCTCCCGGGCAGCAGATGTGTCTACGGCAGTAGAATGGTGCATTGTACGAGCGGATAGCAAGCACCTTGCAGGTTCTTCCATCTCTTTCCTTGACTTCCTTATACTTTCATTGGCTCAACAAAGCAGGAAGGTAAGTTATGTTATCGGCTGCAAACAAAAAATGTAGAGTTCTATTCAGATCTTTACGTTTCAGACCCTACTGTGTCCGAAAAACACTATTTGGGAAAATGGTTTGTGTGTCTCTGGACGGTTTTGAGAGAAAACGGCTGAACTAAATCATTTCAAGCGTGATACCTAGCTTGCAGGTTACTATCGAACGCCAAAATGATGGTACTAGCAGAATCATAGTGATCATTACACCAAATATTTTTTTCTCAAAAACGGCTCTAACCATTTTTATTAAATTGTTTATATGGACAGCTTTTAAAAAAACATGGAATTCTCATCCGTGGAAAAATTACGTGAGCAGCACAATAAATTACTAAACTCTTCGACGAAAATCGGGTTTAACATAGTCCTCAATAGGGTTAAAACTAACAATAGTTTTCATTGCCATTGAAACACCAATCCCCAACCAAAAACAACTATGTTTTCCTCTGCTTTTTCCACAGATATCATAAAAAAGCTACGGGGAATGAAGGTCGCTGGAGTTCTAGAAAAAATGGTTTCAGTACTGCAACAATCTAAGTCATGCAAGTTAATTAAGTTATTAGAAGCACTGAAAGATCCACAGGCACGGGCACGTACGACAGTATTCCCGCCTCTGCAAACTTGTTGAAGCTTTGTTCTTGTCCAATAAAGACTCTGAGACACAATCAGGTACAAAGCAATAAACTTCAGATCCTCGCTAAGTACCATTCTGCAGCGTGCTTCGTCATTCTGTACGTGATCCTTTATGAGACAATTGAACCGATAATGTATCATTGGACATCACACCCACCACACGAGCAAAATGAGATCAATTTCGGACAGTTGGCACTGAATTAATTAAACTTTGGTTGAGTTAAATTGTAAGATGCTTCTCACCTGATTTATTTTCATTGAACTTTCATCGTCAGTCAACAAAATGTTGGCATCATGTAAAAACGTTGCTATCCATTTCACGGCATGCCCCATCGAATCCTAAGCTTTAGCGAATACATACTAAAATGTGGTCATGATCGGTGCAAGTTCTCACCAGACCGACATGGTTTCTTCCGCTTGGCTGTCCGCTGGCGATTGTAAATAAGCGACCACCTCTGTTAATTGAAATATCAGTTCGTTTATGTTTCACGTCGTGACAGGATGGACGCAAATATGGCGCACGGCTTTTCGCACATCCCTCTCCATTTTAAAATTGATGCAAATTATCCACGTCCGGGGTTATTTTGTATTGTACATATAGTAAAGTATATCCCTCAGCATCCGTAAAATTCGGCGTGTTAGCCAGCAGGGTACGTTACACCGGCGAATATTAATTGAAGTTTATTCAAGACATCCTGCTAATGCGTCATTTCAAGGGTTTTGGTTATTTGGAAACTCAAGAATAGGAAAACGGTGGGAAGACGAATATTCTAGATTTGATTATATGAACTAATCAGCTCTATTTCCAAAATAATTGAGTATCATTGAAAAGTAAGAATGGGATCGTCGGCTAATGTTATCTCTTAAATGTCTGGGACGAAATCAAAACATCAAAAATAAATTATTTGGGTTTGTTTTGCTCTGACAACTGATCGCTAAATAATGGAACACCGCATTTTAGAATCAATTCACCAAAAAAGCGAAATGGCTACATCGTTTAGAATTTTAGTGTGGACATTGCTTGCATTACGAATTGAGTTAGAGGCTTCTTTGACTGACGCCGTCTGTGCGACCAGGCGAACCATAATCGATTGATGACATTTTCAAGAAAAGGGACCGTGCCTCGTACCTATTGGACTCCCTAAACCTTCCGAGTTTAGCTCAAAAATAAGCTAATCTGTTCATTTTCAAAATGCTATGCTACTTATTGCGCAACGCTCAGGTACGTAGGAGTTCACTTCGACTGCTTTGTGTGAGGTTAAAACATTTTCGCTTGGATCTTTCGCTGTCTTCAACAACTTATAGTCTGATCTTTCAAATTGAGAGACTTCCCAAAAAGAGGTTTATAGGCTTTTAACGTTCTTTCCCGCTACGGCCAACAGCAAAGCCCTTTCCACGCCCTCCCATTTAGTTCATTTAAGGTGTTTAAGTGGTTTGCCAAGACGTAAGATTATCCGATCCGTCCGAAAGAACTCCAGCTATTCCAAACAGCTCGCGCACGATGGGCGAGAGGAAGTTTAGAAAAGGCCAGATAATTTGAGGTTCAGCGTGCTCGAGGAAACGGTAAAGGGAAGGTATTTTCTTGTTAAGGCCGGGGACGGCTTTGCGAGAAAATCCAACGTTGGTTACAAATTCGGGAGCACCTAGTTGACAGAGGGCTGGAAGCTATTTATTTTATCCAAGTTATTTCACCAAAGTTGTTGCTGCTTGAGAAGAAGTGACATCACCTTCAAGATTGTACCGGATTTTTTTTTTTTCTGTAGATTTTCTCACAACACTGTTTTCCCTCTGAAGAAAACCCTTGGTTTTTCTGTCGCACACAATCTAAGTGGGGGTGTGACAAGAAAGAATTCCTTTCAAGCTAGGAATGCATTCCTTGGAGTAAAATAAATTCATCAAGTCACCGCTGAACAACGATCTCGCAATGTTCCTATGTAAACCGCTGCCGTTCTAAGTTAAATTGCAAATCTCGAAACTATGTACACTGCATAAAACAACCATTGGACAAACGAACTGCTTCTCTGCCGATTAAAATCGTAAGGCGTAAAGTACTCAATATGGGAGTACACTATAAAAATATATATAGTCGAGCTGCCCCCACTGGACTTTCCTCTGAGGCCGTTTGATCTTAAAGCCGTAGCAAAACTTCTTTCCTCCGATTTTCCAAACCCCACCGAACACAAGGATTGGTGTTTTCAGAGCCGATGACGTTGGCTACTTTCCTGCATATAAGATTTCTCAATATTTCAGTCAATTTATGTGTACTCCCCCCCTCCTTTGCCCCTCTTCTCACAAATATATTTACCATTTACCACCTCAGTGTTAGTCTGCCTCCAGAAGTGAGGCTCTCTCTCGTCTGAAATCTCACATATTCGGGTATATGAATACGCATACGTGAGTGTCATGTGTCACGTGAACTCTGAATCTCCGCGTTAATTGTTACTTTCCATCTAAACAACCCTGTGCCTTTTCGTACAATTCAGTCCTCTCAGCATATTCAATTTAATCTACCTCCATCACTCTCTCTCTCTCTCTCTCTCTCTCTCTCTCTCTCTCTCTCTCTCTCTCTCTCTCTCTCTCTCTCTCTCTCTCTATCTCACTCTGGATACGTTTGGTTCATCTCAACTAAGATCGCGGTAAAAGCAAAGAATGGGGACCGCTCCCTCTTATAAGGCAATATATCGATATATCACGACCAAAGTCAGGTTATCGATATGCCCGACATCTTGGGCTCTGGCGCCATGTTTGAAATTAAAAATAACGACAGCTGTACGATTATGCCAATTATTTAATGTTCATTATGTAATACCCCGTTTTATAATTATTTTAAATTCACAAAGACTGTGAAAAGGAGTGAATTTAATGAAATCAAGAATGGGTATATGAAATAAATATGAGATAACTAACGGACGCATATCGATACATGCAGTCGTAGTGTTATCAAGCGGTCGGTCCATATTCTATGTTTCACCCAAGATCGCGACTGGAAGTTCACGCTATCGTACGTCCGTCCGATGCATATGAAATTTATCTACGCCTTTAGTTTGAACATAGTAAAAATTTTAATTGCCTCAGGCGCACAGTAAAGTATTTCTTCGACGATATAAATACCACCGTGCTACTCAAAGGCAGGGGTTAGCATTACTCTTAGTGAGATATGCTAGTGTCAACGGACTCAAATAAGATAAATTCACATATAAATATCTGGTATGACGAATGACACAACTTTCCCCAGACCCTCGATCATTGAGATATATTTATCGCTTTAGCTGCTATAAATCTATTTGCTTAAGCTATTGACATCTCTATTACAATAAAAGTTGTAAAAAATTATTCATTAGTGCAACAACCTTTTTTTAAGTCTTGAAATAAAGCTCTACAAGAAAAAGGGTTTTCAGGAAACTATGGAAAGAACAAATTTTTTAGCGTGCGGTTTGTTTGTCAACTTGATTATGTACTAATGCTGAATGCGCATTAGAAGACCTCGGTAGGAAGGTTTCGCGTACTGGGTTTTTATTTCGGTTTAATCTTCTCGCAAGAGCAGAAGATATACGAGATTTACGAGCATCGTGGTTTAAATTATTTTGTGGGGAGTGACGTATGTTGGTTTTTTAATTTATTTTGTTCAAGTTCTTAGTATGTCATCTACAAATGCGTAGGTTGCTTGCGCAAATTTAGCTGATCAAGTGCCGATGCTGGAGTAATGTGAACATCGCCATCAGCTAGAAATTTTTATCCAAAAATGAGATTAATCATTGAGTTGGATTCGCTATCTCGATTGGTAAATGACAATGGAAGTGATCTAGTATTAGTTTAGAAAAAAACAGCCTCCTGCGGCAAGTGGCACTGTAACACGCAACACTGAGACGTCGTGCGGCTCTCTGAATTATGGACGGCGAATGGTAAATTAACGCCCGTTTGATCGTGCAAGCGCAATTCCAGTTCTAAGTAAAGAAATGAATTCATTAGTTCGTGTTGGCACTAATTATGAAAATTCGAGACGTAATTAATTTTCTTCGTTCACATTTTTCACATCTGGTTCAACAATTACGACCGCGCGCTTTACCGCTGTAACTTTCATCAATTCTAAGTGCCGCGTAGTAGTAATCCATCTTTTTGAGCGTCTTTTCGGAGTAAATCTTCAACGGGTTCGTTTCTCTCGTTGGTTCTTCAGCTGACATCGTTAATTAACGTCTTTCTCGTTTCTACTCCTCTTCCTGTGATCTCAAAAGTGTAGCGCACGACGTAATTCTAAATTTCTTCTGTGGAATCAAGAGTCTTTCATTTAATTTTGCTGAGTATACGCCTAAAAAATAGTAAAACCTTTAAATAACTTTTTGGAATATGAGCTGCACACATTTGATATCAGCGTACGGTTTAATGATGAACAATGACAACTGTAAGATACATCAGCGCTGATTAAAGCAGTAAGAAATATACAACACAAAATATCCATATCTTTATCCATAAGGAAACTTTTTAAACTATACCCAAAACAGCGAACAAAACAGTCGATGCAACGAGACGTGATCGTTTGTTGGTTGTGACCAAAATTTACTATTAAATAATGGAGGTGAACCCACGGAAATGAACTACTTGTAATAGTCGAGGAAAAATATTTACTTCAAGATGTAACGCAATTACATACACTGGCTTATTTCGAGATACAAATAAAATTAAAAGGGAATACTTCTCAAGGTAGAAAGTCACAGATATAACCAAGTAGGTACGAGATAATGCAAAACCTATATAAACGACAATCTCAACGGTAGGATGAGATTTGGGCAGTTTGTAAGTTCGGCTGGTACCAGAGAATACACGGTACTTACAGTTCCGACGGCCGTGGAAGTTATAAGATAAGCAATTATTCGAGATATGATAAACCTCTTTGCAAATTCTGTCTTCACGATTAGGTAGGGTTGTACAGATCGGAATTCCAAGGAATGAAGGGAAAAAAGAATCTTCAAAAATGGCGGTAAGTACGGCGTTCTCCACGTTAGCAGTTGGGAACTAGAATTCGATAGGTAGTACCTGAAACGGTACGGTAATGATGCGGTCTTTTAGAACGACGGCGACAGACGCAGAGCGGACGATGCTGAAGCGATGACGAAGAGGACGACAATATGCAGACAGATCCCCAAAGATGATGGCGACGAAAGGCGTATCGTATGCTGACTGCAGCAACCAGCTATTATGCCAAAGTAATCGGGAGGAGAACGAAAAGGTAAGGGACGGTACGATAGCGGTAGCGGCTTGATGGCGAACAGATGAGAAGAAAGGAAAACGGTGACTCACCTCCTGGCGCTAGAAGCAGCAACTCTCAAGACGCCGGTATTTCAACGCGTGGTTGGATCAAAAAAAAATTTTCTTTCTTGCAAATAATTTGTAATCCTCTTCGGGAATAATTCAAAAAAAATTAATAAGACCCTCCAATGTCCGTTAATTAAGCAATAATGGATTGCAAACTAATTGGATGTTTGATCGATGACACCTATACTCCATCTCCCTAAGCAACCGATACCGCTAATTCACAGGTGGCGAGCATTGCAAAGTTCTTCACGGCACATGGTTCGCAATTGGAAGTAGGGGATGCGGTACTTTCCACCACACAGCCGTCCTGACACCGCTGCAGTTCTCAGGAGCTGCAAGAATGTAATTCAGGGGTTGGATACTAGCCCGCTTCTCACAAAAAATGGGAGATCACACCAGAAATAAGCAAACAAATGCGTGGTACATCCCAGCACACAGGCACAGAGAGGAAAGTCGTAAGAAATTGAAACCACAAACAGCTGACAACGCAGTGAGATGAGACAAACAATTGTTAATAAACATATATAAAATTACTCGAAGTATGCGTTAAGGCCTGAAGGAGAAGGCCCTCGCAACGCCTTTATGTGAGCAGGTTTCGACAAACGAACATTCGCATCAAAAGCCTACCTTCAAAACTATCACCACATGTGACCCCATACTACTTGGCACACTCACCAGCAGTTCGATCTACCCTATTCTCACATCATATGTACATCAGTTCATGTACCTCATTCATACCAACGCACGCGGCCAATTCAGATGACAGGTACGAGCAGTCATCAAGGAGGTGAAGCAGAACTCACCACTCACTAAGCCACAGCTCAGACCTAGGCACGAGCAGGGCTAGTATCCAGCAGAGGTCTCTCATCAACGATAAAATCTAAACGTTCTCTATAAAATCACCTTGTTTACCTGTGTATTCTTTTCCTTCCCTGTATCAGTAACACAGTACTTAAATTTATTTTTGTTTCTTCTTTGCAGTGTTTCGACAAGGTGATATTGGAACCTCCTGGTATTTAGTTCTCACTGGCTCATTGGAAGTTAAGGCGACACAAGATAAGGTATGTTTTTTATTTCATTCTTTGTAAATTATATTAATGCGGGATTCGTTCTTTCGACCGCATCGTTGCATAGATTAGCTTCATGCCCTATTGTGCTACAACTCCAAGAAACCACTGGAAAATTTCCTGGTGTTCTAGAGGAAGTTGGCCAATAAGAAACTCCATCCCGACAGGACGTCAACACATCGCCGTATCGATAAACAACACGCCTCGTTACATTCTACTTCAAAATGTATTCAAAGACGCTAAATTGATGAAGCCGTTTTGAGAAGAAATAGCAAATAGTGCTGAGAAACGATTTTCGATACTGAAATACATACCAGACACCGGTCGCCCCCCTTCATCCATCATTCCGTCAACAAAGGTTGTGTACACACGCGTTATTTTCCGCACGGTATAAACGAGCTGAACGTTGAACAACGCCGCAACCGTTTTTGCAATTTCGGCCTCCCAGAGAATACTTTCACATTCATTAGCAATTGGCCGAAAGGGGCTCTGCTCTCGAGCTGCGCTGCACGAGGCCTTCGGTCATAATTTATTTGATGTTTCCCTTTGCTCTCCGCCTCCCTCACAACAAGCAACACGTATGTTTGATGGATGATCTCTGGGAGCTTGTTTCCCTGCGCCATCGAACTTTTACGAGCCACTTCGTAGTCTCTGTATCGTACGGGTTTGTTGTGGCGTCGGCTTCTGGAGGGAAAGGAACGCAGTTTCTCCGGCTAAGTAAAATAAACTCGTCTCAAAAATAGGTAGCGTCTAACGTTTCATAACCGTTTAACTTGCAAATACGAAAATTTTGGTTCGAAATGTTTGGAGAAATCACGAGTGCCGAAAGCGTTTCGGAGCTCACAGAACTTGTCAGAAGTTTTGAGAAAGCGGTGAGAGTTTGTAACTGCTAACTGACTCATCAAAGGGATCCGAATGAAGATCTTAGTTCCGAATTACGAAAGTGCTCAGTTCTGTGGAAGCAATTGCCGTAGTAAATCACAACTATGAATTAAAGAACATTTGAGGACACTCGTGAACGTATAAATCAAAAGAGGATTACCACTGAAGCGCGATTTCTGCAATACCATTTTGGCGCTGTTAATTGTGATGTAGTTACACCAAATAAAAATTCATTGAAGATCATCACAGGACGTTATAACTGAAATTAATTCCATTATTTTCTTCAATGAAGAGGCACCGATCGAGCGAATGTTTCAATATTTAACACAATTTGAACATTTCATTGACGCATATACATAAAACAATTTTTATCTCTCTGTCTACTGCGTTTTTCATGCAACCCATATGCATCATTTAGTGATGCTAAGCTTCTGTTTAAAAGAGGCGGATGTAGCTCGTTGTTTAGTAAGACAAACAAACATATACTGTGTGGCTGACTACCCGAAAGATAAAAAGGTCTCCAAGGACAAGCGAGAAGCAGGAAATAGGCTTCCGTTCCCTCTTTTTCCTTTAATATGACAGGATTTCATCAAAATTTCGTTCGTGCTTACCTCTCGCAAAGACAGCGAAGAAGGTGGTTCAGAAAGGCAGAATTCCGGGAATCTACTATTGCTTTTGCTCAACCTGAAACAAGAAAGTCCATCAGAAAATCGAAGGAGGGGGGGGAGAGGAACGATACCACCAGAGAGTGTACACACTACAGTCACAGAGAGTGATGTGGTGTTTGTCACTGTCACTACTCCGTTCGGGACGACCCTCGATCAAACTTTTTCTTTTATCCCCGTCAGAACTGACGGAACAAGTAGGGAAGAAAAGAGAGACGAAAAACATTCGAGAAAAAAAGGATAATAAAAGAAAGACTGCATGAAAGATAGGAAAGAATTATTCTTCAAGTGAAAAGAAGAATTAACTATTAGTTTGGGATCAATCGCTACTGAGGTAGTCTTCATATAGCATACGGAAACGAAATCTGTAAGAGTTGAAGCCGAATTTAAACTGAGCACTCCTACACCATCCAGCTGCGTCGATTACAAGGCCCCACTTTCAGTGACAATGTGCAACTTTGCTGGGAATACTCTGGCGGTGTAGGGATAAGAGGCAAAGCAAGGGTTCATAACGGATGATTGAGATTGACAATGGTGTGGTTTCACACCCTCCGTTTCTTATTATTCTTCTGTCACTTCTCCATAATGCTCTCATTCTATTTACCGAAAACGTTATGTCATTCCTATTTTAAACGAAGTAGCAGTTACGAAACGAAAGTGGCAGGAATGTACATTTTTGGACGAACAGTACTCTTGTTTTGTCCGAAACTCAGAGTAAGTGGAATGAAAACATCAAAACGATACACCACCAATTCATGAAAATATGAGCTTTTGGGAGTTTCGACGATATTGAAAGTCCAAACCTATCTGATTCTTTTAAACCCCAATTCATCAATCTTGAAACACAATGCTCTCCTCGGTATCACAGCAACAAACTATGGCATTTTCAAGGCTTTTCATCTCCAAGCTTCCAGATCACAAGGTTTCATTACGTTGCCCCTCTGAGAGGGTTGGGAGGTGATAAATCAATTCCCTCAAGGGTGCAATAGTTTCCATTCAAAGGCCGATCCGAAGCGCGGCCAAGTGAGTCTTACCCTGTACAGGAATATTGGAAAATAAGGCTCACAGATGAATACACATAGCTCTGCAACAAAAAATAGTGGAAGAACGTGTAAAAGGATGGAAAAAAGTGCGTTTTTCTTTGATCATGGAGAACAGTTCAGTGAGCTACAGCGACGAACATTTCTGAAAAAAGGAAGCGGGTGTAACAATCCAACTTGATTTCAACAAAGAACGTGTCAGTGTGTTGGACATCAATGGATTAACACGATTATTTCAGATGATAGTTCAGTGATTCACGGATAATGAGGTCTTACGAAGTAATTATCACCATGATAGCGGTTGGCAAGGATGTTACATTCCGTCAAACATTCTCCTGAGTTCCTAAAACATCAGCATTATACAAAAACAAACTTACTTCAAACACCGCAGGTTTATGGACATTAGGGTGTCATCAATTATCTGTAAGCCTAAAAATAACGAACTCATAACATTTAGTGTGTCCCGTGAAACTTTATGTAATTCGTACAGTGATCTTCTACAACTTAGTTTCTAGTTTGTACCAACGTGCCTCTTGAACAGAGCCGCTAGATGAGAAAGCTCTAACGTTCATCAAGGAGAGTTTAAACGAACGCGTATGGTACGAAATTCGCCAATAAGCGGTCGTATCGTCGGTCACGTAACAAAGATGTCAGCTCAATCGATTACAATTTACTGTATTTTGCTAAGCTTAGAATTCACCACAGCTTCTGACGCCAATATCAATAGGCTACGGCGCTGCACGAGCACGTGTCTGTTGAACTCCAACATGTCGACGAGCGCCAAACGAAGGGCTTAACAGGAAAAGCGACGTGCTATTTTTATCCGCTTTTCCCACAAAACCTCGATCGTTGTTATGTAAAATCGTTTGACGTACAATTTACATGTGCGGCGAGGAGTTGAGTGAATTTAAGGGTGCTCGGCTCCTATGGAAATAATGTCCATTAAACAGTTGCATTCGTAAAATTATAATATTGTCGGAAGGATTCATTGCTCCTTTTGTATTGCGATTATCAGTGTGTGTGTGTGTTTGGGGGGGGGGATGAGATGGGAGAGTGAGGGAGGTGAGAGAAGAAAGAAATGATATTAATTACAACAATTATTTTTTACAAAATTATTAATGAGGAAAAATGCAATAATCGTGGATTTCATGACCATATGATAGAGTCCACCTTTGTAAACGTATGGTCACTAACAACATTAATTATCCCAGAACATCAATCAACTATAAATTATGACCAACAAATAAATGGAGGACATCAATAATCACGAGTCACATTCCTTTCATGTATGAAAACTTGCATGTCGGGCTACGGTACCGAACTTGGATGATCTTTGGTCTCCTATCTGCAACATTAACAAGGACGCCTTAGTTGACCTGCACCAAAATACGTCTCGCGGAAAGTAGAGCTTTGTGTGTCCTCACAAATGGCAGGTGTTCGTGTTCAGCTCGCTACTACATGTAACGCGTTTCACGGCCTAAAACACTCGGGAAAAGCCGGTTCTTAACATAAATATCTGGTGCGTTGGAAACACACAACTTTCCTTAGCTCTACAACAATTCACTTTGTACATGGCTAGTTCTATTAAATCAATTCATTTACCACTCAGTTAATTTGAACTTGGTCAAACAACGCTTTACGGCAGCCGGGAGCGGTAGCGCTTACAGTTCCAGATTTTATTGTGCTGCTCGTACTCATTTCAGGACCAATATTGAGCAATCGGTACACAGATAATTAATGAGGATGTAACCATAAATTTTTAGAAGAAGGACAGTAATTACTTTTGCAGAGTTATTGAGTGAAAACTTTTAGAACTGCCTACGCCCTCTATGGGTACGGCAGTTCGAGAAGAAGAAGTAAGCGAAACGGCAGTAGTTGAAATTCAGGAATTTCTGGAGTGACCCCCATGTATCTCATGTGCGTTTTTAAACGCTCACTCTTTAGGTATTGGATTGGACTACAATACCAATTTTTTTTTCTTTCTACAGGAATTCCAGCGGAGTTTATAAGGAAAAAACTGCGCTAAAAACGCTATTGGTCCGAAATTTTGATAATTTATTGTGCTGCTCTAGTCAATTTCCCACAAATGGGAATTCTATGGTATCATTGTCTTATTGAGAGCTATCAATACAAAAAATTTAGTCAAAATCGTTACAGCTTTTTTTGAGAAAAAAAATATTTGGTGTTTTGATCACTATGATAACTATAGTTAACTTTCTGTGGATATTGTTCAAACCCTCATTTTGGCGTCCCATGGTGATTTGCAGGCGAGGTATCAATTTTGAGCTGATTTGGTACGGTGGTTTTCTCTAAAAATCGTTCACACACACAGACCATTTTCCCAAATAGTGTTTTCGGACTCAGGAGGGTCTGAAACGTGAAGATCTGAAGAAAACTCAAAATTTTGTTTTCTGCCGATTACATAACTTCGTAGAGCCAAGGAAAGTAAAAAAGAGTTCATCTTAGCTTCGGCATCTGCTTTCCTGGAATACTCATAGATCTAAGAAAGGAGCTATGACCCTTTCTCAACCTTTGCATCAAGTACTGGAGATGATTTCAGGAATACTGCGCACAAATGAAGAATATAAATGCTACGATATCACTGGATCTCGCGTTCAAATGAAATGAAATTACATAAAATTACGAGAATGTTCGGGCACAGTTAACAATCAACCAAATGAACACCTTCTGCAACTCACCTTAACAATAAAAATAGGGCAAAAATATATTCCCAAACTTCCAGCTTTTTGCAGAAATTTTACAGAAATGGGAGACTTTCGTCCTACAAGGCAGGAAACTTCAGTAGCTGCAGCCATAATAAAACCACAGTTCTCGCCTAACAAGGTCAATCAACCTGCATGGGTTTCATGCTTTTAAATTATAGCATTTTGTCCTAATACCATTTCAGACTATCGTTTTTTTTCATATAAGTTTTTAAAGTGGTCCACGTCACGGTGAAAAGAAGAGTATTTGTCTGTTGAGACATGTGTAGGTTTTCTTCAAGTGTCACAACCCTCTACCAAAAAAAGGAGTCTACAATGTGGAGAACCAACTCTTTAGAGCTATTGCAGCGTATAACCGTTTAAAACTAACGTATCTGGTTCGTACCGTTCTCAGATCCCCACGCAATTGATGATACATTAATGCTGTTAAAAGTGTGAAGTATGTTATATATTTTCGTCTCCATTCCTTGAAATTGATGGAAACGGTCGAACGAAATGAAGAAAGAAGGCGTTCGATGAAATGCGTAGAAATCCCTTCAAAATAAGCGTTTTCCGAATGAGAATTATTTGATGGAAAGCGATCCTCTTCTGACCGCCTTCTTCATGAATCGGTCTACTGCAGCCTTAGAACACCGCATTTATCGAAGAGCCCACTGAGTCTCAGGTCAAGGTGTAAGTAATTAATTTTCAGAATAATTTCGAAGCCGTGGAGCACACGGTCGACAACAACCTGCCCGCTGCGATGAACACTCTTCTGAATTCCTTCCATCCCAAATTTGAGCTCCACCTACTTTCGTCTAATCCAGAATAAACTCATATTTCTGTTAAGAAATCCGAAGGGAGCGAAACGGATTCTGATCGTTTTTCCATCAATTCGGCTGCTACAGAAATGTCGGCACCACAATATTTGGCGAGAGGGAGGAAACTTCTAATGAGTTATCGATTAGAAAAACAGAACGTACCCATTTCCTCGTTCCCTGGACATTCAGTGAGTTTCTCCAACGAATGGGTTTCGTCGAAAACGTTTTTCTTTAGAATGCCCTTTTTTTTTCTTCACAAGAACTCTAGGTGTTTATTGAGCCGCATTCGGACTTAATTGAACTCTTCCTAAAGAACCTTTACTGCTCTTGTTTCAATAGCTTTCCGTTCCTGCTCTGCGAAGGAAGACAAGCTAAGTGGTATAATGTTTTTTGTATATTCAACGAGAAGTAGTTGTGTATTTTTCTGCGAACTTAACAGCTCCCCTCCACTCACTGTTACTCTAAAAATGATGGGAGTGCCGTGATTGATTGGAAGAAACCCGAGGTCTGATAAAATATAAAAAAGTAAAAAATAAATATTAAGTTTTGTGTTCTTATGAGCTCATACCAACTTTCTGCTCAGTTCATCAACTAGATTTTGATAAAAACCACTTGTCTTCTAGTAGTTACCACGAAATTTCTTCTTTTTTTTCAGGACAAATATTCATATATTTATGTGCTAAGGTTCAATGTAAAAATAAATAGTAGCGTTTTCCAACTTCTCCAAAAGTAGCTACTCCGAATCAAACCTTGCAGTTTTTGACATTTTATGTCTTTACTTTGCTACATAAACTTAAAAATATAACGCCAGAGGTGTTACGGAGAAGCGTTACGGAATTTTTTAACCCGAGTTGCAGCTACATCCCCTGTGGCCTAATGGGTAAGGCATTGGTCCCCTAACCCGGGGATTGTGGGTTCGAGTCCCACCAGCGTTACGATTATTTTTTTGACATTTTATGTTTTTACTTTGCTACATAAACTCGAAAATGTAACGTGGGAGATGTTACGTGGGATATGTAACGGAGGAGTGTCACGAAATTTGTGTTGGGTTAGGTGCATGGTAACGTCTGTAACAAAATCTAACGCATGGTAAGATCACACGTTTTAATAACCTCTATGTTTCAGCAAAGGAATGAATATACATTTTTAATGAATATTTCTATCTGCTAAGCCAAGGGACACCAAAAGATGCATTGTTCGCATCAATACGAAATTTGCTTAGGAAATACCACACTACAAAATTTTAATTAAAGTAGGGGTTTTTCACTAATGCATACTTCTTAATTTCTCTAAGCTACTGTTGGGTGCAGGAATATGGGGGGGCTTGAAACTGAGAAATAAATTAACGTGGTGAGCCTGGGTGAGGACTGTATTACACTAGACAGAATAGCGATATCTGGTTGAGAGTATGCGAACAAGGGACTATCAATACACGTGAACTGGTTGTGAGGCACTACGTAGAGCGAGAGGGACTGAGAGAGAGAGAGAGAGAGAGAGAGAGAGAGAGAGAGAGAGAGATTGATTGATTGATTGATTGATAACGTCTTGAGAGAAAGAGTTGAGTTGTGAGTAGCGCAAGCTGAGGAACGAATCATTGATAACGACTGTATCGCAAGAACTGTTAAATGACTGTGTATTGGGAGAAACGGGAGACTTTTGAGAGAACTCGTAGATGAATGAGTTTGGGAGGAGCTGTCTGTTGTGGAGAGGAAAGTAAGTTGTGGGGAAGGATAAGGAAATTTGGGAAAGTCCAAAAGAAGGAGGAAATAACTGAAGAGGTGGACTTCAAAGGTAACAAAAGGGCTTGAGGGCGAATGCGTTCGGGTAAACACTGACTTTCCATTAGGGCTAATGCGGCCTGCCGAACAGCAACTGTAGCAGTGACGTAGACAAGTTGAGTTCTACAACATTGGATCAAGTACTGCTTGACTCCGAAAGGTTTTCGTGTTATCAGATTCCTTTATGCCCCAACAGAACAGATGCTTTTCATTAAGGGATCAGTTTGTACAGAATAGACTCGTGACCACTTGTATCGGTTAAAAAGTGAAAAGGAGGCAAGAGAAAAAGTGAACGGATTGAAAAGGAAGCTTGGATGTCGGATAGGTGGATCACCTGAATGGCTTTTATTTTGATAGAGCTGTCTCGTTGCCCTTTTCTCCGCTGAAGGGGGGATAGAAGAGTATTAGAAGATTAGAGTCTACTCAAAACTACTACTCAATCAAGGTGGCTTTGCTGTTGAGGGATTTGACAGGAACAATGTAATAACAACCGGCATCGAAGTTGTATCCCCCCCCCCTCCCACTGTCGTTTTCATTTTCTCATACAAACATTCGTTCAGACAACCAAATGACACTCAATTATGATGATAACGAGTTGCACGTTTGAGTTGTGATCCCTAACGAGTGGAGCAAATCAGGTCTCAACTTTCTCGAGCGCAATGCCGAAAGACTACTGGAAATGAGTTTGAATTTGAGACAATCAGTTTTCCGCAAGGTTTATTGTAATTAAGACACTTTTTAGAGAAATCATGTGATTTTCATATTATTCTCTGTCCCTAACGTCGGTTATTGGTGCACATTGGGAAATATTATGAGGTGTTTTGTACACCAGCTAATGGAACACCTATATAACACAGGCATTACACATCACTGTGTTTTATAGCTGTGAGGACAAATCCAACGAATCATACTAAGATCAAGACGTAAACGCCGACATGTTTCAGTGTTCGTGACATGTAATGGGACTGCAATTAACCCAACCACCAGACACATATTCACCAAGTCGAAGCATTTGGAAAAGTAAAGCACGCTAATAGCCTCGTCGATGTACGGAATATACTTTCTTACCAACAAACAAGAATCTAGTGCGACGCATCACATAACTCTCCGCAGCTCCACTTACATGCAGCAGTTATTATTGTTACAACCTTCGGCGCTTCTAATTCAATCCACTGCTAGATAAAACATAATTGAATATTCAAACTAAAACAACTTGAAGTTCGGGAATTTGTTGAGCTGCTGATACTTATGTCACCTACTTCATTGAAGAATCACCACGAAGATAATTAATCGGACTGTCGACACCGACATCGAACCCGTTTTTTCTAGATGGTACGTATTCACAGTTGTGGAATTAACTGGAAAACTGTCGTTATAACGATAGTTAAACTGTCGAAAGATAGCTTGTTCGACTACAGCTTTGATTTTTCTGGGCATGCTGGTTCTACGCTAGCGAGATTTAAATGGATAATCGCTTTCCGAAGAAAATTTTGATTACTTACTGTGCTGTTTTCGTCATTTTCTACTGGTGGAAGGTACGGTTCTTGTTATTTGGGAACTTTCCATACAAAAAAACAAGGTTCAATTCTTCAAAATTGTATTTAAGAAAAAAATCGTTTGATCGTTATGGTTAGCTATGAACTGCTTTTGCTCGTCCCTTTTATATTTTGCCCCACTGTAATCTTTAGACTAGCCCTCAAAACGAAGAGATCTGAATAAAACTCAAGCAAAGTCTTCAGCCGATACCATAACTGTGCTTCCTACTTTGTGAAGCTAAGGAAAGCAACAATATTTTCAAATTTCGAAAAGGTCCGTCATTTATTTTATAAATCTGTGTCCAAATTAACTGAAAAAATAAGGTACAATAGCAATAAATAGTATGAACCAATACTATCCTGTAAAATTCCAAAGTACGAGCATATCTCAAAATGTATAGAGAGAAAATATCGTTATTAATTAGCTGGCAAATGCAAGAGGTCCCATCCTCTCCTTGGAACAAAATCCCATTAATGTAGGAGACGTTTCCAGCTCACGACGTCGAGATGAGTATGGCGCTAGCGGAGAACGATGAGGGAAACGTCCTTTGCTCTGTTGTAGTACGGAAAATCCAAGAGTTGCCGTTGCTCCCTTCAAACTTCTTAGAAACGAGCATGGAAACTTGAGTTTGGTCGAGGGGAGCGAGTTGAATAGAGAATTTCCTCAGGCAAAATCGTCTGAGAGTTGAGAGGGAATGTGAGTTTGAATTCAAACTAAATTTCATGCGTTTGCTTGTGTGTCTCTCCACCGACCCTAGACTCGAGGAACGCTCTTTAAGATTTTAACAGTTCTCATTCCTACCGCTATTATTATACCCTCTGTTCTGTGGAGTCAAGTACACTCGAATCAAATATTTCCACGAGCCTGACTAAGATATCCGTATAAAATGAATTTCCATTTGATTAGCGAGCGTGTTTAGGATCTCGTCTACAGTTTAATTAGGTGGGAAACTCCCCTGATTTCCGCTGTGGAGCTGCTAATGCTCTGGAGAATTCACGTACTAATATCACTCCTAGTGTTTCAAAGCGATTGAAAGGAACTATAAATTCGAAACTTCCTCTTTTCTTCGAGAACGGTTGTGGTGGCCATCACAGTTTACTGTTTTGTCTTCAGGTGGTTTTTTTTCCCGTAACATTTAAAATCTTCAGATGCTAGAAACGTATATAATATAAATTTAGTCGCCACTCATGAACTCACAGTTTTATGTCTTAAGACCTGGAACTAGGAATTCTCCGCTTCCAAACAATATTTATCGGTCATCAGAACTCATTGTTTCTTCAAACGTTTTATCCCAGTTACAGCCAACTTATTCGCGTACGAAGCGCCAGGGGTGCTACACAGCTGCTACTCTGTAGATTCGACCCACTTGGGATTAAACGAGTTGAAACCTTTCACTCTTATCTTCGTGGTTGCGATAAAACTTAAAGGAAGTGGATTTAACTTAACTAATCTTCCACAGATTCGTACAATTTCTTTGGCTAAACTCCGTTGAATCTCCGGCATGACGTGACTACATAAGTACTGAGGAAGCCTCACAAATTCCCGATTAGATCGGAACAGTTCTCCACCTTTTTCCCGGGCACATAATAAAGTTTAATGTTCTTGTATCTGCAGATGTGTAGGCTTGGAATTAATCGAGAAAGACCGCACGGTGCTGTATTTCAGTCTAGGGACATTCTTTTCATGTAACTTAACGACGACATTAGCTAATGGGCACAAACATCAATAAGAAAGATAATAAATATGAATAAAATGGCTTAAAACCAATTTTAATCGATATCTGGTGCGTTGCAACACACAACTTTCCTTAGCTCTAGTCAATTCACTTGTGTACACGGCTTTTTCTACTTACTGAATTCATTTATCACTCAGTTCATTTGAACGGTAGCGCTTACAGTTCCAGAATTTATTAGGTTGCTCGTACTCATTCCCGGACCATTGTTGAACTATTAGTATACAGATAAATAATGAGGCTGTAAACACGACTTTTTTAAAAGGGGATAATAATCACTTTTGCAGAGTTATTGAGTAAAAACTTTTAGAACTGGTAGTAAGCGAAACGGCGGTAGTTGAAATTCCGGAATTTCTGAAGTGACCTCCTTATATTTTATGACCGTTTGTAAACCTTCACCCAATAGGTATTGGATTGAACTGCCACGAAAATTTTTGTGGACATTCTAGTAACATTTCAACGGAGTTTATAACGAAAAAACCGTGCTAAAATCGATTTTCGTCGAAAATGTTGGTCATTTATTGTGCTGCTCTCGTCATGTTCCCACAGATGGGAATTTTATGGTATAATTTTCGTATTACAAGCTATCAATGTAATAAATTTAATCAAAATCGTTAGAGCCGTTTTTGAGAAAAAATATTTGGTGTTTTGATCCCCATGATAACTATAGTTAACTTTCGGTGGATTTTGCTAATACCCTTATTTTGGCGTCCCATGGTAACCTGCGGGCTAGATATCAAGTTTGAGCTGATTTTGTACGGTCGTTTTCTCTAAAAAGTTCACAGACACACAGGCCCTTTTCCCGAATAGTGTTTTTGGACTCAGTAGGGGCTGTTTCTAAGGCTAAAAGAGAGCCAGAAAATGTCGAGACATACGGAGGACTGAAATTATTTTTCGAAATACTAACATGAAGGGTCAGATGTCAAGAAAGAAGCTCAACTCTTTCGCAGGCTCAGCAATTTAATTCAAATCAAATTTTCTGAAAAATACGTTGAATTGTTTTTTCTGGATGATGACCAAACAACAACACTTCATCCACTGAGTCACCAAACTTACGCAAAACATTGAGGGACCTGAACTTGGCCGCTGAGGATCTTGACGCTCCAAGTTGGAAAAAAATAATTCATTGGACAAGAGGCTAATCATGATTTCGCTGAGTGGGCAAGATTCAATAGATGGAACAAAACTACCTCAAACTGAAGCAAAAATATTCTCAACTAAAAGAAGTCAATGGTTAGCAGTACTTACAAGAAACTCGTTAAACCACCCTATGGCGTTTGCTTTCAACCGGACCACAAAGGATTACATCCAATGAAATGCCGTTATTGTCACATTTAAATCATGATGGGACACAACAAGTTATAAATGCGTTCAAATATCGACTTTCGTGCTTTCGGTTTGGGTTGAGGCGGCCAGCTTGATGACTAGGCTGCTGCTTAGTGAACAGTGTTTCAACGAAAACGTGTTGTCTTCCATGAAGGCTTGTGCAGACAGGAAGATGATCCGATTCACTCCTCTACTCTAGGTTCTTCGGCCAGAATGTCACTACTGAAGCACCATTTGTTCCGAAGATTACTACTTAAGAAGCGGATTACTTAAAATCCAACGCAATAAGAAAAATCCCCACCACTTTTTCTCTTATACCCTCAACGAGTCTTACAAGCTTGTAAAATCTCTTCCAGCTCATTTCAATCGCTGGCGAGTTCCTTGAGAATTTGTAACAGTTGTTCTTATTGATCTTGGAAGTGCCCATTTTTCCAATGCCTCTCAGTTCACACCTGGACATCAGAAACCAAGTTGCAGTTCTCTGTTTTCTCTCAACAGTTCGACTGTCTGAACTAGTTTGCTATATCGTTTTATGGACACAAACCTCAAGGTTCCACGTGTGATATCAAGGAAATCACTGAATGTGATATGACACAGCTCCAGCCTACGTTCACAACACGTCGTATATTTAGGACACACTTGAATTTATCCTTGCGACGTTTGAGTCAGATTCCCACTCCTCCATAACGCTCTCCTACCGAATCAGTACCTATGTCTTTTAAGATCTCACGAGCGTCACACATTTCCAACAGTAAGGATAAGTGGATGACATAATCAAAAAAAGGGTTACGGTCCGAGATTAATTTGAGAAACAAATAATAAATATTTTCTCTGGAATCTAATCGGATTCAAACAAAAAAGAAGTTGGTAGTGGGCTCACAATGGGAGAGTGACCTGGAGTTTAATACACTTTAATTCAAGTTAATATGTCATTCACGACACTTTCATCAGCTCCTTGTGGATTCATTGCTTCTTCTCTGTTAATAATTCATTCCGTTCTTCAAAGGCCATTTTGAATGTTATCGCAGACCCGTATATTCAACTGCACGCTAACGATATCTTCTCCCTCATCCCTCTTCAACCCTACCACCTTTCGAAATGCCCCTTCTAGAGCGGATGTAATGAAAGCATTTACAGATTATTCAAATGCCTCCAGCACTTCGAAGTCAAAGGTTAAACCGCAATTAATTTCGCCTACCTTGCAGATTGTACAGTTCCATTTGAAGTTCCGTTCGAATTCCGCCGTAGTTGCAGGTAAATCCGTCGTAAGCTTTGACTTCAACGCCTCCCTTTGATTCTTGAGAATTTAAAGGAAACACGTGTGATCTACCGAGAGATTTTAGGTTGAATGGTGCACATAAAGGGACGAGTAATCAGTCGTCTGATTTAGAGCTTTCTTTTGTGCACGTCATCGCGAGACCTTTTCAGATATGTATCCAATCAATTACTAAGGTTTTGGTTTTGAATGCTATACAGCTCTAGAAGATTCTGATCTGCTGAGATTTACGTGCAGGTAAATAGGCACAAGAAGTACGTTGGGACTTCGAATGGTGTCAGAGGTTCTTAGACCTGTTTTTATAGGTTCTAACGTACACCTAGCCAAAGACATCCTGTGTGTTTGGTCAAAACAGTCGTTAGCTATTGTACAAAAAAGTTTAAAAAACTGCTATGCTTGATAAATCTATACCTCAGCTCACCAAGACATATTTAGACGATTTTTCTTACTTTAATTTAACTTTTAATTTTTCTTTACTCCTTCAGTAGTAATGATATTTATTTATGGTCTAACCTTTTCTTGGAATTCCACAACTTGATGCTATACAATTCTCTCCCACTCTCTTGCATTTTTCTCAGAAATACGATATCATTAACAAGTTTCTTTTTTCCATGCTCATCATGAACCCTTACTTCTGTCTTTCCTCTTGTACAAGCAATCTACTATCTATGATGCCCGTCAAGCAAGAACGTTACACCAGGTCTCGTAAGTTACTTTTTAATTGGGCCTTTTCTACCATTTTTACTTTATTTTTCCCACCATTTCATTTCCCAATGTACTTATATACAAAGATATTCACGTATCCTGCATTACGGTCGATATATGAATGGAATGAGCTTTTCTCATTCACTACAGGAACAAGACTGACTGCTTAACGTTATCTGCAGTGAAAAATTATCTTTACTTGATAAACCCTTATCGCCCTCCTGCCTCGGTGTTCAAATACTGGCCATGGCTTTTGTTCAAACGCTTCAAAGAACCCAAAGTTATAGAAAAAGTTGAGGTAAGTTTAGAAAGGCTCGGGATAACTAAAGATCCAAATTATCTTGATTATGATTACCCATCAATAATATCAAGAGTTAGCGTTTAGATTCGGTATTTTACTCCACGGTGCTTGTTTTTGTAGTATATTAGAAAGCCCCGTGGGGTTTCCCTTATGCTTTAAAGTCTAGAAACGCTGCAAGTCTGAAGGTTGAAGACGTTTTCACGAGATGAGCTCACGGTGGATGTTAACAGATACTTCTCAAGTATTCTGAAGTAGCAAGGGGGGCTCGAAAATAAGCAAGTTTCTATTACGTGGTACAGTCAGGCTGTACTGTCTAAGCTCTAACGTTTCACACCATTTTGTCGGAGCTGGTTAAGAATACCTGACTGAGCTGAAGGCCTTGGTTGTGAAGGAAACGCCGATTTTATGCTTTATGCCGTATCATCAGGGAATAGAAAGGAATGAGGTGCCGGCAAACCGGTGAAGTAAGAACCCCGAGGGACCTGACCCCTGTGTGAGAATCACCTACATGCGTAATGAAGTTGGCGAAGGGTACACAGGAGATTATTAGAGCGTTGTGAGTGTGATAAAGTATCACTACACTCAAACTAATGTATGGATTGGCATTTCTAATTCATTCTGTGGCTAAATGATGTTCTAACTCCTATCCTAAGATCCGCCACCTCTACTAAATAAAGCGACGCATTCTTATTAGGCTGACTACGCAACATCACCGCGGGCGGCAGTTCCATTCGTGAACCTATCCCCTTGTGATGAAGCGGCAAAGCTTTAATCAAAGGTGGTTCCTTCTTAACCAGTTGATGTGATTTCCGTTCATAACTCCTTTCATGTCAAACTTGAAACGTAATTCATTCTCGCTGAGTAAACCCAAGTTCTTAGACCCCTTTTGGAAGATTGGTAAACTAATGTAAACAACGGAACTGTTCAGCCGAATAAGTTTATGAATATTGAGCAAGCAACAAATTGTGTTTAGTTCAAGCTTACCGAGGTTTATATTTGACCACGGAATATATGTTGAAAGAGAATGAATATTGTATTGTATTTATGGTAAATATTACTGATATGCAGACAAAAACAACGCTCCGTATTAGTGTCGGTAATTTGAAAGAAATGTGAAAATGTTAAAATGAGAAAATAAATATCTGGTGCGTTGCAACACACAACTTTCCTTAGCTCTACTTAACTCACTTTGTACATGGCTAATTCTATTTAATCAATTCATTTATCACTCAGTTAATTTGAACTTGGTCAAACAACGCTTTACGGCAGGAGGAAGCGGTAGCGCTTACAGTTCCGGAATTTATTGTGCTGCTCGTACTCATTCCAGAATCATTAATGAGCAATTGGTACACATATAATTAATGACGCTGTTAACACGAATTTTTGAAGAAGGACAGTAATCACTTTGGCAGGGTTATTGGGTAAAAACTATTAGAACTGGTAGTGAGCGAAACGGCGGTATTTGAAATTCCGGAATTTCTGGAGTAAGCCCGATGTATCTCATGTGCGTTTTTAAACACTCACCCTATAGGTATTGGATTGGATTACAATACCAATTTTTTTAAACGTTCGAGTAACATTCCAGCAGAGTTTATAAGGAAAAACCGCGCTAAAAACGCTTTTCGTCGAAAGTTTTGGTAATTTATTGTGCTGCTCTCGTCATTTTCCCACCAATGGGAATTTAATGGTATAATTCCCATATTGGGAGCTACTAATATAAAACATTTAATCAAAATCGTTGGAGCCGTATTTTAGAAAAAAATATTTGGTGTTTGATCACTGTGATAACTATAGTTAGCTTTCGGTGGATTTTGTTCATACCCTTATTTTGGCGTCCTATAGTAATCTGCGGGCGAGATATGAAGTTTGAGCTGATTTGGTACGGTGGTTTTCTCTAAAAATCGTTCACAGACACACATACACCATTTTCCCTAATAGTGTTTTTCGGACTCAGGAGGGTCTGAAACGTAAAGATCTGGAGAAAACTCAAAATTTTTTTTTCAGCCGATTACATAACTTTCCTTTCTACTTTGTAGAGCCAAGGAATGTAAAAAGTGAAAGAAATAGATGTGAGAAAAACTGTGAAGGAACGTATACATCCATAAAAGTTTTACTGCACACACAAAGTGGCACTATAAGTAGGTGTGAAGGTAGTAGACCTACAGCAAGCGGTATCTGAATGTAAAAAGGAAAGTTTGAGAGGGGAGAGAGAGCAGGGAAAGGGATGGGGGGGAAGCCATACGTTAGCAGGTTAGTGGTGCAGAGGAGATGGCACAGGATATTGGAACATGTTCGTTAGAGTGAATGGCAACGGAAATAATGCGTGTGATATCGGCCTAGAACGAGACGCGCATAACCTTATTAGACCCAGATGAGGAAGAAGGAAGGGTGTCACGACCAATGATCTCCAGGGTTGGCTCTACAACAACCATTAAGGGCCCAAGAACATAAATGCAAGGGATTATTACGTCATATTGAGACTAATAAATCCAGTTAATATGGTAGTTGAAGTTGGCGACCAGACAATTTTAGATGTCACTCGATGAGAGCGACATAGAGAGCAAGTGAGTGGAAGAGATTTCACTTCAGAAACCCAAGGAAATGCATAGCATGCCCAGTATCGTGAGGAACATCGTCAATAAGACAGTAAAGTTCCTCAAGAGAGGATCAAGTTAGAAAGTGAAGACCAAGCTTAAGAGTACGGCAGTGTGGTAGTGCGCACACCCGGTAGACTGTATATCTTGACATTGTCTGCAAAAATTATGAAGCTCATAGAGATAAACCAATCCCGTCAATTACGTGGTCACAAAAAATGATGTGAGACCGCTAAGGAACTTGGCAAGCAGAGAGTGCACCTCAAACTCTTAGAGTGCAATGAGAACTTGAAAGATTCAAACACACAAAACAGGAATCGTGTTTTCAAATGTGGGGCACAGTTAGGCAATTAGTTTCCTCCAGTGACAGCATTATTTATGGGACCTTTATAATTCACAATTCTCGCTCCTTTTCGCCTGAGGTTGAGCGAACACAAAACAGCTCAGGTCACCCCACACCCCTCAACAGTGTTTCCTTTATACTCAAGAATTTGAAAAAATGAATGCTCTCGAAACTTCAACGAAATTCGGGGGGCCCGGATGCTTAATTAATGACAAGTCCCCGTCTCTTGAAATTTCGCCGGATATCAAAGTTGTTGCAGTCATTAAAATTTCATTTCAAAACTCTCGTCTACAGCTTCCGCTCTACTGCAAGCCTGGTTTTCTTATTCCATTCCAGCCCTCCGGGGCAGTTGACTCATTAGCCTCGTCCCGAGATGTTGAAGAAACTCAACACGAGCTTAGGAACTTAACTCTCGTCTTAACAACTTCGTCTCACCGACGATTCCCACCATTTTTCCATTACGACTGCCTCTGAAAATCCTTCCTCAAAGGCATTCATCTTAAACTCAAAGAAAGAGAATTTGGAGCGTCATGTTACTGTGAGAAACTGGAACTCCCCTGCATTTTCAACGCGGCGCAATGCGTACCTACGTAAGGCGAATGGTAACAGAATGGTACTACAGGTACGTTCCTCACCGTATGTGATTGTATCTCAACGCCTTCACAAGGATCAGTCATGATTTATGAGTGACTTCATGCTGGGTGACGGCTTTTGCGGTTTTTTGGCTCTGCTTCTGTAAAGCTGCCACTGGCGTTTGACCACAACGTTCCACATTCAGGATCCAGGAGCTCACGCCTGGTCTGGTTCAATACTTCAGCCAGAGCCAGGTGAAGTTTAATGGCGACCACATTGTCTATCCATTACCGCAGTACACTAGGCTTTGAAGTAGCCTGGGCGAAGTATCCGACCTTTCATCCAACAAAGACCTATTGTTTGCTATAGAAACTTTATTGGAACTGACCGTACTTGTTACGTCGAGGTTGCACGTACACGACGCGTCCGGCGAATCTTCCAAGTGGCCAACAAGTTATAACACGGATGTTATGAATCATTTTTGGCATGCTCCTCATTAGTCTGAAGCCAAAGAAGTAGCGCAGGACGTCAGTGCTTAGAGTAACGCAGACAAGTCCTGAAAGACAGAAATTATAAGAAATGTAAGCAAACTGCTACCTAAGAGACTTAGTTTTCCACAACCAGACGGTGAAACCCCGAAAGTTGGTACTTGACGCTACAGTTATAAATAGCTGCCATTGCAAGAACTCTATCTATCTACTATCTCTACTCTATCTCTATCCATCTACATTCTTACGTAGTAAAATATCACATCAAGCGTAAAAAATATCATTAAATTCCAGAACAAAGACAACATGTACTGCTTGTACGAAGAAGTGGAGAGTTGTTAAATAATGTGTAGATACAACTAACTCTTGCCGTTTGCATGATCTTGATGCATTTACCTTAGGTGTGCAGTAGTTTCTTGAGCTATTTGAACAATTCGTTAATCGAAAAATACGAACAGCCTGGATTTGCTATTGATCCCATCTTCAGTTAAAGCTAACCAACTTTCAATTGTCACATTTGACTCTGAACTCTTGCTCTCTAGTTCTTATGTCATTATGAAGATTGACCTTACCAGAGTTTTTGGTACAGAACAGCTCAGTTTGCTCTCATATATTATGCGCAACTAATTTCTTCCCTCCTAATTATTTTCCATCTGTCTCATGCGTTGAACTAGTATAATAACTAAACGGACGTACTGATTTGAGTAGGTTGTTCGCAACTGGGGAGGATGGCACAATTAATTTAGTCGCAATGTTTTCGACAACCTGGGTCATTTTTCGTAGTTTTGTCGCAGTGTTATCTTCTCCCAAGTTAATCGGTCCCTTGTTGGCAAAAATTCGTTTTTACCATTCCGCGTTGTAGGGTACTAATTTGGGGTGATTGAACAAACAAGGCCCGTAACACGAACCCATTTGCACAAAAACCACTGGGAACTGGAATTTTTAGGTCTCTATCGTGTAAAGTTATGTAAAGCTTTTAACAAAAAGGTGGTTGTTCTTTTAATCAATAACAATATTCTCTACTTTTTAACAAGTCACTGCAAACAACGCTTGTGATAACTGAGGCATCCAAAACAATAATAACTGGGTAAATCATTATCCCACAGTATTATATAATTATATCGTATATTCCAGTCTCGTCAAGAGTTTTTCCATGTCTTGTTACGTTCAAAAAGATCTTCCTCTTAATATTGTGGTCACATCACAGCATAGCGCTCGTGAATGATCTAACGACGTCCAATATTTTTGGTGCTAACGCAAATACTAGTTTCCTAAACTACGAATTGTACTAGGAATGTGGGAGCGCCAGTAACTTCGCACAAAATTGAAGTAGTTGCCTCCAAGTTATTATAAATACCGTGCAATATTATCCACGTATTCGATTTAATTTATGCTGCAAACAAAGTTTATATTACAAAATATTTAAATCGCATAAACGTAAATTGAATAGCATCCTTCCGTTGTGTTTATTTAGGAGCAAATGGCGGAGAAAAACGTTTCAACGAGCGTATTCTCGCAGAAACACAATCCTGTGGACGTATCTCAACGTCTTGTTTAGGATTGTAAATCCGTGGTATCGGATTTCCGCCGGGCGTCCCTTAAATATTAAGCAGGAACACGTTGATAAAACCAGAAACGAGAAAAAGTGAGGGATGTTCCAACAGTTCTGTAGGTGGAAAGAATCTACTCGCGTATTTTTATTACGGATGAGGTATGGGAGAGACAAAAAACAGGTAAAGCTTTTTTCACGGTTAGTTTGAAGATATCTAAAAGCACCACTGAACACATTTCGAACTGAATACATTTCACGTCCGCTCGATTCGACGACTGAATAACGTCCACTGGGTTTTATAAGTGACAATGCATTCATCGTTATGTGTACAATAGCAATAACAATACATTGAATTATTTGTAGCGATTAGGAATTGTCTAAAAATTGTGTTTCACTAGATACACATTTGGCCTAATGCCCAAGTGAAGTCAGCAAGCAGATTGATCGTTGAGGAAGGCTCTTAGTTTTGGCTTATTATTCATACTGAGTAACACACCTATATTTTCGGTTAGGAAAAAGGTTTTTCCCCAACTCCCTCTCAAAGTTTGATACTTTACGATGCAAGACACGGGGGTTCCAAATCTGCAAAAACCATCCGCCGACCACCATATTTTGTCCTTGATTGCATTGTTTCGTATCTATTTATTTGAAGATGAGTCAAATAAGACGAGTCACAAGGATGCAGTACAGGCTCTAGATGGGAAATAGTGAAATCGCAGTAATCATAGTGAGCAAAAGTCTACTAATTGAAAAAACTCGCGAGACGATACAGCGTTTCCTCATTTGCACTCCCTCCCATCGCACTCCAACCACCCGTCAGCTCGACTTGTCACCTAAAGGCACAAGAAATATGTAAGTTTCGTCGTTCCACTGTAGTAAGGTCATGTTTCGTATCGTTTACTGGTATTTTTCGATTCTGAATCGAATGAGATGGGCCACTGAGGTGTGAGACGACTTCAAGCTGTGCAAGAGCATAATTAACCATTGTGCAGTGTTTTTAAAATAAGCCCTCCTTACCTTTATACATAGTACACCGCTGTATTTAGATAACTGTGAGAAATGTTGTGAGCTACGTCGCAACAGCTATTCAAACTTCAAAATCTACTGACTTTATTACGTATCCCACCCGTTCGGGAACTTGTTTCTAAGGGAGGTTTCCGCTTTACAACTTTTACCTGATACTCTTTTTTATTTTAGTGACCCTTCAAAACGTTACACTGCCCAATTCGTGATCCGAATGAAAAGTTACACAAATTTGATAAACGGATTTCACCGACCGCCGTCCGCTTAGGGCGATTGATCAAACGCCCCGAAGTGATTCGCGTTCGAACAGCAAACAACGTAGTTTTTTCCGCCATCCTACAACTTTTTCTCTCTCAGCTCTCCTCTTCTTCTCCCCGAACAAATTCTTGCTCACAGGGCGTGTTTCCTGAAAAGCGAAAGCAATTAACTCTGGAAATCCTGTTGAAATTAAAAAAGACATGCAATATGATGTTCCCAGTTCCAACCCTCCCCCCCCCCCACCCGTTCGCGCTTCACCATCGAATTGTTCAGTTGTTCATTGTTACCTTCGTAGCGGAAGAACGAAAAGTTGATGCTCTCGTACACATAAACCACCGATTCACACAACCTAAAACTTGGTCTCAGTGAAATTTCATCTTTCTTTTCATTATTTTTAATTTGTAACTTTTCTAAATTATTTTGAGCGAACGTACCACTTTCCCTCGGACGACAGTTGACGGAAACGTGAAGACAAGAGCACAGATGTGAGGAGAATCATTTCAAAAACGCCCATCTGTCGCTTTACGCTTGTGTCTCAACTAGTTACCACGTTCCACACCAACGGCTGATTCCGTGAACGAGCCAACATTAATTAGCTAATTCATTGTAAATAGACGAGAATAAGCTGCGATGCACCAGCACATATTTTAACCTACGAATTCTTAACGCCGCTTTACACACTACGATCGGTCAAACGATTTGGCGCAACCAACCAATCAAATAAGCTTTTGCACACGGAGGAAACAGCATTGTGGATGGTGATGAGTTGTTTGGCGAAAAAAAGTGAAAACCCGCGAAAAGCAAGGTCGAAGAGGAGTCGTGAGTGGCTGCTGAAGAAGAGAGAATTCTCTCATGTAAATCTGTTAAAGGAGCTGACAAATGAACCGAATGACTTACGGAATTATTTGCGAATGGACGAGGAAACCTACGTAGAATTATTAACATTAGTTTCTCCGTTTATATCAAAGTCGGATAAGAAGAGCTATATCTCCTCACGAAAGACTATCAGCTACTTTACGATTACACTGCAGTTAATTTAAATTTGGAAACCCCTGAATCAGTAGTTCTTGCCTGCTGTGCTCTGCACAACGTTTTGAGCCAAAAATCCACTGCCCACACCCCTACTGAAATTTTTGATAGCGAAAATATTATCGATGGTACTACTCAAGTAGGTGCAAGGCCTGATCCCGAAATGTTGCACAACCTCCAACCACGTGCAGGAGGCCAAGTTTTGCAACAGGCGAAAATTGTTCGAGACAAGTTTTGTTTGTATTTTAACGGGGAGGGGTCAGTTCCTTGGCAAGAGAAATTTGGATTGAACGCTTGAAATTTACAGTTCTTGAAAAAAAGCTTAATCATGTTCACTAGTAGATACACTAAACCCAAAGACCCAAAGTCCCAGGGATATTTGTCAATAATTCAGTCAATAGTTTGCAATGTACCGATTTTGGCTGCAGACTTTCGGCCATAGTAACTTAAAAATTTCATACTACAACAAAAACTGAGTAACAAGAGCTGAGGGCAACAAGAACTGAGTAGGGGTGCAGGGCAAGTGAAAACTGGGCGGAGATTGGACCGATAAGTGGGAGCAACCTTTACACGTTCAAACAAGTCGTTACGATTCCCAGAAATTGATGCCGGCCGGCTCCAACCTTCCAACCCAACTCCAACTCCGATAAATCGTTACGATTTCCCATTTAGACGTAACGATAAATTGGATCGATCCGATCTGTACGATAAATCGTACGATTTATCGTTACGTGTAAAGCGGCCTCAAAGGCCGTCTTCACCAACTCAGTTTAGACTCAGTTAACGCTCCTTAACCAGCTCTAAACGCTCCACTCCGGAAAAATGATTTTCATACATTTTCTTACCGTATATTCATAATTGTCGTGCTCCGTCGATTATTCTTTTCTTTTATTATCTCTATAGTTATTTTTTATGATATATATACCTTTGAATAATAATAGTAATAATAATATTCGTCGGTTGAGCAGTTTTAGAAAAAACTCGAGACCCCGTATCGCCGTCCAGGAGAAAAAAACACGCACAAAAGGATCAACTGGGTGGATTTAAAAGCTGATAGGTTGGAAACACACCAAATAGCAAAGTAAAGAAAAATAAGTACGCTCTATATCTTCTAACAAGCGTTCATGGGATAGTTAAGAGCAACCTAAAAAATTCAGGAGTTCGAACCACCATCGTTTCACTCACGATCATTTTTCTCAGCTTATTACCAAATAATTCTAAAAAAGTCTACTCTACCCTTTTGGAAAGAATCATGTCGACAGTCTCATGAATCTCCTGGGTGCTGATTGATAATATTGTTCTTGGCTTGAGTAGGTGTGCGTGAGTGAGTAAAACGTGGATTGGTAAAGCCGTGAAAATTGCTTAACGTACGTGGGGATTATGACGCCGTGTGCCAGATATTTTAAGAAAGGTAACTATTATCTAAACTTCATTTACACGTGTTGACACGCAATGTGTTGATGTGACTCGGAGAGGTGGCGATCTGACTTGGAAGTGCTATTATTTATTGAAAGATTGAACATTTCGGTTGCTTAACGTTGTTACTGTCACTTAGGAATCGTAATGATCCGCGCTAAATGGGGGTGGATTTAATAATAGCGCGCAAGTATGTGTGACAGTCTGGCGTTTGGACACGTGACAAATAGCCGCCGGCTTGTTTCAATTCGCCGACCTCATTGACGTCCCCTGACAACAATATTCGTAGGATCGGGCCCAATATCCTCTCGTTACAGACTCGACTGATGTGACTGGCGGCTGCCCGATATGCTGCAGTACGTACTTCCCTTTTCAACACGTTTCCTGCTCACTTCTCCTCGTCACTCCCTCTCAATGAGTTCCCACTACATAATAACGAAAAAGGCCGGCCCCCTCTCGCTTCGGCTCCTCGTTTTCTTCGACGACGCGTTTCAGTTGCCGTTCGGTTCGCGATAAGGTTCGTTCGGTTGTGTCGTGTCTTGTTTTGTTGCCAGTGATGGAGTACGACGAACTGCCACTCACATTTTCATACGACAGTAGCCCGGTAATTTATCATTTTTTGGTAAATGATTGATTACGTTGATGTTCCTGTGCTGGCTGGTCACCATAATTTGTTGTCTGTCAATACAATACTCGATGTTTTCTTTTGTGTTTGATACTCGAAAATTTAATTCATGCTCTTTAGAATACTACATTAAACATCTGATGATCGCCAAACGTTACTAATGTCACGCGAATTCAGCGCTATTCATTTCCCTACCAACAAATACAATCTGTTTTTCGTACAGTAGCACCCGATGGAACTTTGCCTTTGAGTTCAACTGAGGTTACGATCCAGAATTTATTGGCTTACCCCCGATTACGTCACAACCTTTGTTGAGCATTCATTGCACATGTAATCTATCAGATTGCCATTATAATTTATTGGCAAGGTGCGTGTTAACTATTCTGAGTTGGTAAGGGAAACATCGAGAGAAACATTGGTCAAATAAGCACCAGTAGTTTGAATTTCGAAAATTCGTGGGTTGTTCCTAATTATTTCACAAAAAGTATTGAACTATCTTTGCGTAGGGAGCTTTGAAAATTACGTGTATGATTTTCAGTGAGCACAGCGAAGGTAGTTTCAGTTTGTGCTATACGAGCGGTATTTGTAAGAAATAAAAACGAGAGGATGTTCTCCCACGAAATTCGAGTTGGCGTTCAGCATAAACATAACTGTAGTTAGTTGTACATCGATTTTTGCACGCAACTATATTTTTTCGTCAAGAGTTGATACGGCGCTGAATATAAAATTGACTTGATTTGGTTCAGCCGTTCTCTCTGAATCGTGTTCATGCAGACCTTTTTCTCAAATTCTGTGTGTTCTTTGGCGCACGAAAGAGTGGATATCTGAAAAAACTCTTTTACCAAACCGTGAAATTGGAAAGAAACGAATTTCGAGCGTTTGCGTGACTTTCCCTTCGTGAGGCTAATGCTAGTAAAAATATCTGATGTGAATCACTACACAGCTTTCCTCAACTTAACGCACATTCAGCGGTTTTCTGGAATTTAGGTACTGATTCAATAATTCTTTTGCTCAGTTCATTGCTAGGTAAAACATGGCTTCACATTCTACGTGCCGAAATTTATCGTGGTGTTCCTATTCATGTCGTGAACATTAATGAACAATCATTACATAGGCGATTTATCAGCTCGTCAACGTTATTTTGGTTTTGAGTAGGAGCGTCTTCATTGTTTTATAAGTATCGAGTAAATGAATGAGAAATGGAAGTGTGTGAAACGGCGGTGATTTGGATTCCGGAATTTATGAGGTTGCTCCTAATTATCTTACAATATTAAACTCCATTCTTATTGGTGAGCTATCGGACTACCACTCCAACTTATCTCATCATGCTAGTCTCACACGAGCGAGATTTAAGAGGAAAAAAACTACGCTAAAATCGATCTTTGAAATCTTTGATAACTTATTGTGTTGCACTCGTCATTTTCGGCGACCATGTTATAATACTGTTGCGTTGTTTGGAACTCTCTTCACCGAGAATTTCAATCTTTAATTTGAGTAAAACAATCCAGCGTTTGGATGACTATGACTCGCGTAGTTAGTTTGGGCCCGATTGTTCATACCCTAGTTTTGGAGTCCCACGGTGGTCTGCAGACTTTAAAAAATTTGAGTCTGTCTTCTCTCAATCGCAGCAAAAAAATATTACGCAACGGTTTGTATTTGTTTTGATTGCGATCGATCCTATTCAATCTGACGTCGAAAAATATCTAGAATATAACATTGCTGCATGAACAACCCCGGACACTCCAATTCAGATGCAAATCCTTTCACCCCCGAAGCCCATCCCCTTCGATTCTCAATCTAAAAGTACTAGTAAAGGGTACAAAACACTTCACTAAAAAGTAACAACTAAAATGTATATTTTCTAGGCGAGGATAGACAATTGGTACGACGTGACTAGGCGAACTGACGGATAATTGGGGTGACACGAAAGGAAGTTGCAACTACCGAAATTCCGGCCTCGGCTAATTTATTTACAGCTGAGGGAAATGAACGCAGACCAGGGAGGATCGATAACTGTCGCTAAACTGCCCAGCGAGTTCCATGAAGTAGTAGAATTTTCCTCACTATATTCACTCTGTTTTCCCTGTTTTCCGTCTATACGCAGTTGTACACCTCTGAGACACGTCCCACTCAACTCAGCTTAGGGAAATTCTAATAAATGATACTGAACACGACGTAATTGCAATTAAACCAACAATCCGGCCTTGGCTAATTTTTTTAACCAACATTTGCTCATAACAATTATGCATTTCGTCCGATCTGATTGTAGTAGGCAAGCAGAACTAGATCTCAATAGCGACTTTCGTGCTAAAGTTTTTTGCCAAACGAACGGGCTTTCGAACCACGTTAATGATGAAGTATGGCCTGGACGGCAAGAAGAAAAGTTAAAATGTACAGGTGCCTGGTTGCCGAAAAGCATTTGCATTGGAAAGAGTTTCGTTTTTGTACGCCAACAAGAGTTTCATAATCGTAGGATTACTGACGTGATTTTTGCCTTGGGCGTAGAGGGCGAAGGGTCTCGTAGGAGTACAGGGCCAACACTTTTCCCATTGGGGATACAATAAAGAACATAGATATCTCCCAAAACACTCAACTGTTGATTCGTTTTTGTGATGCATCATCATCAGATGTACAACGAGGTGGCCGAATTAAAGATAAAGTAAATGGTCAACAAACCCAGATGTATGTTAATTAGAAAATATAATAAGTATAAGTGTATGAGTTTCTGACATTTTTTATGAAAAGGAAGTCTTTCTGCGATGCCCACCAATGAGATATCAAATAGCGCGAGAAACTCAAACCTAAATTCCTGCTCCGCTGTTAAAAGAAATCTTAATAGCGCTTTCCTTATTCACCAACAAAAACCTCAGTTTGTTATCGGTATTTACTTAGAATACTTAAAAGATCTCGGCACGAGTTCACTTAATTTCAACAACACTTCCCCAACCTTCTCGCTGTGCTCTTCAAGATCATTCCTTTTGAGATATTCCTGTATGACTAATCCATATACACTATATATACAGTCTACGCTCGTCCCGAAACCCTTTCACTTCGCTCCTAGTTACTTCATACTGAATTCGCAGACAACGTTCGTCTTGTTGGAATTCCGCGTGTGCAAACGAACTTTTACCTCTTCTCTCGTGCTGAAATTACGTCAACTCCTCTCAAATTACGAGTCGATTCCATTTCGCTCAACTTCTCATTCGCCAATTCCTCAACTTCTTTCTTGTTCTTCGCAGTATCATTAACATGTGCGTAATTAGTTTCGCTTAAAACGCTATCGAGGCGGCCACGATTATCGAAGACGGCCAAAAGGAGATTGGAGTTGATTCAACAGCTACTTTCGTTTGGTCTCAGGTGTCCGGCGTTTCCCATCACTCACAAGGCCACTCCGGCACGTGTTCAATAACACACGTACAAAAGCACTTTTTTGGGCTCAAGAAGACAATAAGACAAAGCCTTTTGATCGAAAGTCGATTTTTCAGTTGGTTACATTAATTAGGTTCCTATTAAGGATTAATCAATACCTGAGATGTATTCAGAACTCATTATTGGTCACGGCTTTTCAGTTCTACCACATCTATACCCCGATTGTCCACTCATCTATTAACTTCCGTTTCTTCACTGCCAACTACGCCTAGTTTTGCTTGTCGTGGCAACCACCCCATTGTTATTGGCAGAGAAAAAATGGTTCTAATTTCAGTCAGCGAACTGAACAATCCTGAGATTAAAGGTAAAGTACGAAAGAGTCAAGGTAAACACGACACAGGAGGCCTCTGAACTGGTGTAATCTGGGAGCGAATGTTCGTTTTCTAAGGCTGAGGAAAGTTAGGAAGTGGGAAGTAAGTGGTAGAAGTGAGAAGCGGGAAGGTGATTATGAATCCACCAACTGGAGAAACCCTAAGCGGCAAAATATATTGTCGGGTAGAGTCAGTAAATTTGAAGAAAGCACTTGACAAGGGTAGTTTGTAGTTTAAAACAGCTTCAGAACAGATGCCTCATCTTACTGAACTCGTCAGGAGTGCTTGGGAAGCGCAATCTGGTATGAGCACAGCGAAATCTTGAGCAACTCGGCAATAGCTGAGCCCATCGCATAAAATTATACAGTTGTGTCAAAAAACCACCGTCCACATCCGTTTCGTAGGACTCTCCAATGAATCCCAGACTTTGAAGTGTGTGTGTGTGTGTATACATATATGTACTATATACGGGTCATGGTACACATATACATGTTTACGCTCGTCCTTCTGTAGGAGTGATCAAAGAAGTTCAAAATTGGCACAAACATTTTTCTTGAAATTCCTTTTGCCAAGTTCATTTACCAGCAGAACCAGTTCTCGGCGGGCAATTCACCTTTCACTCTGAAAATTTCGATAACTCGTGAAATCTTCTCTTGGGCAGGTACAAATATTTGAAGGGATCGTGAGGATATTTCATGGTTCAGGTCAAAGTGCTGCGGAGAAATCGGAATCACGGATCATTTTGTGTTCTCGATCTTGCAAAACTTTCACATTTAGATCGACAATGCAGTTAACACTATCGTTTGACCCACACCTCCTATAAATTATAGGTATTCTTCAAAAACGTTTCACTCAGACAATAGGAAAAACCGTTCAAATCCGATCTAAAGAGAAACCGTTACGTAAATAATCGCCCGTCCGATAAGTAAATCAGGCAGCCAAAGATCTCAAAACACGGTGTTGGAGTGCTTATCTGTTATTTGGAGATAAGAAATGTTGTTTGTCAGCAGCTTATTTTTCGAATGTGCACGTTTGACTCAGGTTTTTGTGACTCAACATCATCTCTAAGCGTAATATTTCTGCAGTGATGAACTCACGACGCTTGTAACTATTTCAATTAGTAGTGTGTGGAAATATGTGTGGTATAATGAGCTATCCCAATGAGTGTTATTAACACTGACTACGTTACAGAATTGTTACTCTGCGTCAAACTGCCATTGAGATTTCAAATCGCCAAGTTCAATTTCGAGGGTTGAAAAAGAGCAAACACAGTAATGAAAGAAAAGGTTGGAAGAATCTCCTTCCCTCGAAATTATTGGCACTCGAAATTGCAAAGATTCTCTCTTCCGCCTCAGATATTCCATTATTTCCGCCAACAAGGAACGAAAAGAAACTCCGCCTTGCTGCTGTTTGTTTAAAGCACGTAATTCCACCATCGTTAACTCGGAGCCCGCTTTCGTAACCAACGTTCAAGACGACGGTATTCGGGCACGGCCCTGCGAGGGGGCAAAATTACAGGAAGAAAAACGTCGATTATTACGTGGCCTTCATTCACAACAAGCAGTTCGGCTCATTTTCTAGGGCCCCTCTTTAACGGGTTTCCCACGTACAATAAGTTGATTGACGTCTGTGCGGTACGTCGCTCCCTCATGAACTTCATTTGCAAATGGGGAATCCTTCTACTTAAAGCCAAGATAAAATGCGTACCAAAGGACATGACAACATAAGAACCTCTACATCCTGGTTATTTAAGTACAGAACTATTAAATACACTTCTTTTTACTTTCCATACGTTACTCAGTTGGTTATCGGTTATAGTGTTGGTTTATCATTCATACGGACTGTTCTTAAACCCCCCTTCTTGTTTTAGGGGGTTTCCACCCTCATAGTTTGTTGTTTGTGTCTGGATCCAATATAATGAATCCGAAAAAAACCTTAAATCTCAAATAAACAAAATAACTCTTCTTGGGGAAAAAATAAGGAAATTAAATTAAGACAGTTATGAGACCCACTTTGAATTTAATCCAAAAGATGGAACTGAAATGAATTAATCAACCCCCTTTTCAATATTAAATAAAAGTAACCCAATTGCTCGGATAGTGATTAAAGACAACAAAGGGACAAGGAATTAATACCCCAGGGATTAATCAATCGGAAAGAACGATGGCCCCAGCAATTTGCATCTTGGAAAGCCGACCTTCCCACCAACTTCCCAGGCGCAGCGTCATTCTGCCAAATGCTTAGAAAGAGAGCCGGAGGAGACGAAAGTCCTTTACACGTTTCGAGACATGAAGATTCCAAATCTGCAAAGTCCTCCCGTCGTTCGGGCCATATCGTCCCTTCAACGTCGGCTAAAAAATCGTTATTTTGTTCAAAATTCGATTTGTGATCTATTCATGTCTGCCTACTCGGGAATCCGTTTGGGCAAAACCTGTGGTGGCTGTGGGCAAAAAATTGATTATAAAGTTAGCTAAAAACGAAACGTCGGCAGTTTCATTGCAATTACGTCGTGTTTGGTATCGTTTCCTATGTATTTTTCGATGTCGAGACGAAGTGTACGGGTCTTCCAGGTGAAGGTCCAATTTTATACTTGAAGGAACCGACGGGACAGTATAGCGACATAACCTCTCAGTTCCTGCACTGCCTCTCACCTCGCTCCAACTACCTGTCGTTCCTACTGATTAGGGTCGTCCACAAAATGTAAATTTTAGTTGTTCCGTTGTAGCAGCCATGTTTCGTAACGTTTTGGTGCTGAATCGAATGTGTTCGGTCTCAAAAGCGTCGTTTGCACAAAACTTGCAGTTTATAGGATTTTTGAAGTGGGCTACGTTGTGTTCTTAAACGTATTTTTCGACGTTTAATAAAATAGAATAGGTCACATCAGAATAATAAACCGTTGCATAAAAATTTGAAGCATTTTTCATTCGGGGTACGTGCCGAGTAAACTAGGAAGTAGGCAGCATTGATAACTTAAATATTATCTTGAAGTACCAACTTTCTCTTGATGTGCAGATTAAAGCCACAGTCAAGTTTTTCTATGTTGTGAAAAAAAGCACTTCTGAAATTTCGTTTGCCAAAATATTAGATTTTTTACTCTTGTTCAGGTTCAGCATGGGGTCACACAAGTACCTCTTCCCTTCGTCATTCCCTGTTCAGATGATTTATTAGAATGCCAACGCAGTTACGGAGACAAAGGTTGGTCAAACCACTTTTAATTCTCTCCATCAATATATTAGCCGGGTAAACAAGAAAAAAACGAGAGAGGGGCAAAAGCGTTGATAACCGCCTATCATATTTCAAAATACATTGCGACGTAAGTTAAAACGCAGTCCTCCGCAATGCTGGGAGGACCCCCATTCATAACGGGCTGAAACTAGATATATATACACTCAATTACATATATAAACTGTGTACTTCTGTTTGCAAATATAAATAGAATGTTATGTTTGAGCACATTTTAAGTCTAAAGTAGGTTTCCTAATTATTCGCGTAAATTTACCGCACACAGGGGCTGCACTATGACCTTTTGTGGCTCTTCCAGTTCTTCTGCCAGCAGGAACATTTTCGGCACTCGTGTTTCCCTCAACTTGCTCGAGTACAGACTGTCGAGGGGCGCTAGGACAGTTGTTGAAGGGAACGATGACACGACGATCGCCGTAAATCTACTTTCAGCAGAAGCACTTATTAACAGGTAGATCATAAGAAGTGTCAGTTTGACCTTCTTTGAATAACCCAGGCCCTTGTAAACATAAAATTCAATTAGCTGATGGTGTATGTCGACGAACTTGACGGCTGAATAAGCCTCACATTGGCGATTGCTGCGACGACACAACATAATGATCGGAACGCAGGCTTATTTCGACCGTTAAATCCCATCCTCGCACGAGTGAGGCCGACATATGTGTCCATACACTGTCCCCATCTTTTCATTTTCATCTTCAACTTTTACAAATGTGTTTGCGGGGCAATTCTAAACCTCTGACTCCGTGTAGCCCACATAATCTGAGATGTATTTAATTTTGACGCATATATCTTAAATTCACGTATTAAAATTATTAGGCTTAGCTCCACCAAAATTGGTACGAAGGAGATCACTGTCCTCAACCCAAAAGGTATTTCCAATGCTGCGGTCATTCACAGCTGCCAAAAAATATCGACCAGCCCAGCCCTATAACTCAACTTCTTTCTTCCAAGCTTACTTCGGACTACAAGGGTAAGTATTTCTTGTACAGACGAACATTAGACAGTCAGGTTGCACTTAAGGTTCTTGCTTCTTACACTATCTCGTCAGGGCTGGTTTGGGAATACCTGACTAGTCTGAAGACCTTGGCAAAGTAGAACAACTGGTCATACAGTGATAAAAGGGAATGAGGGGCCGACAAACTGACGAGAAGAGGATCTCCGCTTCTCTCGCTGGAACCTGAGCCCTTTGTAGGGACCACTAAGAACCACAGGAGTAAGGTGGTTGGCAAGGCGGTGGAGAAGTGCAGGGCTGCCTATTGGTGGGGTGTGCCAGACCAAAGGCAGTCAAAGGGAGTTTATTAGACTCTCCAGGGAGCGAATAAAAGAGATTCTCAGTTTAGAAAGAGAAAGTATACGTATGATATGTAGCCTGTTCACAGAACACGGTCCACTAAGTCAAAGGCATAAAGTTACAGATTCTGCGAGGCGGAGCTGGAGTCAGCGGAGCAGGTACTTCTGATTGGATGTGCCCCAGAGTGCTCATGATTCCTCAGCTACGACCCCAAGGCTGTCTTGTGTTTCGTCCAAGAATGGTGGGGACGCATTGAGGACGTCGCATCAGGGAACACCAGTTACACGGGAGCTGAGGGTGAAACTGGGGGGACATGAGGCAGCTCATGTACGCTCAGACAATAGGCCCACTCTAGGCCGCAGTTTCTCAGTTGCAACAAAATCAATCATTCAATTTCCTCAATCATTCAGTGAGTTACCCGGTAACCCTCCTCCCCTTATTTGTTATTGTTCCAGACTGCTCATCTCTGTTCCGTGCGCATACCACCTGTTCGACTGGCCTGAAACACACGCCTGTAGGTATCGCCTGTAGCGTCTCTCCGTCACTGGTCACTTAGAACTCTCTCGTTAATCTCTTGTCATTACCTAACCAGCCCTGTTTTTTCCGCACAGTACAGTCCACTTTCGCTCGCCTCATTCTTCACTGATTCCTCCGCCTTTATTCAACTTCGTATCTTTCTTTGTTACACCCAATCCAACATTATCTGCTTCCCAGCTTCGATTATGCTTCTTAAAAGTGTTAATAAAGAAATATCCTCCTACTCAACGCCGTCATGTATGCTAATAAAGATCTCAATGATCTTTATTAGCAAACTTAACTGATTCTCACTTTCACCACTATCAAGTATTTTTACTACTCAATGTTATCTTTTTCCGACCCTTCACATTTGTCGGTGGTACGTTTTCTCTGAATTTGACTCTCTTTCTCTAATGTTAGTAAAATAAATATTCCTTGAGGCCCAGGAACGCCGTTGATGAGGTATTAATAATTCATGAAGTCGCGAAAGTTAGTCTTCGCTAACTTTGGGCGGGTTGTAGGAGCATCTGGAGGGGCGCTTGAGGTAGCTAACTGGATATCCCGATAATCAAATCACTTTTCCAAAGTTATTCATTCATATTTGCGTTAAGACTTGCTTCGACACTATAATATTTCATGTGAGGTTATTGTTGTGGTATTTGAAAAGGAACGTAGAGAATAAAAACTAGACAACGTTAATCAGTTAAATAATATCGGGAGCAATAGAAGACCCACTAATCAGAATGTTGATTTAAAACTAATTTCAATATAATAATTTAAAATTATTTATACTAGTGTTGATTTAGGATTACTACTAAAATTATCTTAGGCTCAACTTGGAAATTATTCAAAATGATTGAATATATGAAAAACAATTTTTTAAAATTATATCTTTTAAGAAATGCCCAATTTTTTATAATATAAGACAAACATTAAGTGTATAGCGGCAAATACTTAAATCATAACCAACTTTTCAATTTCCCACACGAATTCTCAACTTCTATTCAAATTGCACACAGCGTTCAGCTATTTCCAACTTCAATACCGGACAAATTTAATTATAGTTCAAAACTTCTTTTAAACGATACTGCGTTTTGAACTTCTTTCTTTCGCAATCTTTTCGTCATTCTTCAGGAGTTTTTGTGACTTTTCTGACATCTTAGTTTTGCTCTTGAAGATTTGTTTACTTCTCAACAATATCTAAAGATGTTCCATCTCAAAATGAATAATTCGACGATAGTACAGCGCCGGTTTATAAAGCGCATCATCGAATTTATAGGGGTCGACAAATGTGTGAAGCATCTGACTAGATATTTGAATAATAAATGAAGTTCGTCTGAATGGAATGGGATGGAATCCTCAATTGAATCATTTGTGCGTGCAGCAGATGAGGTCAACTCACGCGTTGAACGGGGAGTGATTTCAGGTTGCAATGGCCTCAATGTGAAGGAGGCCAGCAACAATCGGCGTCGGCAAACGTATAACACTATAGTACGAACTAGTCAGTGTACATCATCTATTGACTGTTATGTGATATGCCGAGAGTCATCCGAGTACTGTTGTCTCCGTGCCTTCACAAACTAAGAACCATTCGGTTCCAAAGGCAACGGTGAGGTTGTTCTAACCGTTACGTTGTTAACGTTATTGACGACATCTAATAATGACTCGCGGCTTCCGTTTTATTCCGAGATGTCGAGATTTAAGGTGGCTGTTTCATTTTGATGGAGCAATTTTGAAAACCGTAAATTGGCTTAGCCGGTGTGACGCGATTAGAACAAAGCCGCTGGCTCCTCCAGAGGTTATTTCCTGAAGCGATTAGAGGTTCCCCAAAGGTTGACAGGCCGTCCAGTCGAGCCAAAGCTGATGGCTAGTCGCATCGCCGTAACGGGGGTCATGGCCTTGCAGCACCTACCTTTCGCTAATGACGCCTGTCCCTCAACAAGGGGCACAAAAGAAAAGACAAAAATACACCGAGGTATATCACGTTCAAGGTGGTAACAAATCCAATTCGCGACGAAACCACCGGCAGAACGTTTCAAAATCCACACGTCCAACACGACGGATTACCCGTTGAGAGAACGAAGATGTGGGACAAAATGAACCCGGTGCGAATCAATCACCCGAGTTTCCTTGACAAAATGCGGTAGTCCGGTGAAAGTGCGAAATCGGCAGAATCTGGACCTGCAACGACACCCTGTAGAGCCATTCTCTCTCACCTTTGAATGCCAAAATAACATTAAAACTACAAATACTGACCCCGTCTCTTTTGGTGCAGATTGTACGAGCGACCGGCGATTGACACTCGAGTAAAAACGACAAAAACTGCAAACATAGTTGTCAATTATAGTGAAAAAAGGAAAATTAAAATTAAATATTGGTTGGGGCTCTAAATGAAATCCGTAAATTGAGTAAAAACGATGAAACAGTTAAACAAATATCCGGGGATCCCAATTCTGCAATATCCGTCGGCCGGCCATTACACGTTTTGTCTTGAACGTGGTCTGAAAAATGAGTTCTTTCCACAATTTGTTTTCTACTCTAAATCCATGGTTGTTATGGGCAAAAACTAGATTATTAAATTTGCCAAAAACGAAATTTTGGGAGTTTTATTGTAATTATGTCGTGTTTGGAATCATTTCTTAGGTAGTTTTCGATGCTGTGTGTTATAGAACGAGCATCAGAGGTGTAGGATTGCGACTATTGTCGTTTCCCGGATACCCGTGTTATATTTCCCGTTCCCAATCGTGTTGTGCTAGAGGGTAATAAACTGTTACGTAATTATTTGCGTTTTTCCAATCCAGAACGTCTCAAATTCAAATATCTGATACAGATAGGTCTTCTCTTTGTGGCAGGACCAAACAAAGTTGTAATAAATCGTGACATCGATTACAATACTTGTCTTACTCATTGGATCGTGGAAAGCCACCTAGTCCAGAGCTGAGGACACAAACGGTTAGCACTGTGAACTTCCTTCCCTTAATCTCTGCTCAAGACGGTAATGTCCTTGAAGAAGGAACAAGGAAAAAAGAACCTTGGAAGTAGTGACCAGCTCACTTCATTCATCACTCAACCCAATCAATCCTAATCAGCGTTGCAGTGAACGGGGAAAGTTAAGGGTTGGAAAATACTCATCCTTCACTGCTTCTAGCGTTCGCGTAATCGTGTGCCGAGAAACTGAATATGAGGAACGATCAATTACTCCCTAACGATCTCATTTAGCATAATTACGCTCATGGAAGGTCGAAATGAAAAATGGCTTCCCATTCCAGAGGTTTTTGTGATAAAATATCAAACCCTGTGCCTGAAGGTGCTCAAGACGGCTTCCTCTTTTTGTGTTTATTGAGATGGCTCCAGGTAAATAACTTGGTTATTTTAAGTATGCGGTTGTGTAATTATCTTTGTGGTCACGGTGATAGTTTTATCCTCCTAGATCATATTAATGACTATTATAGCAAATATATCAAGCGCTCCTGAGCTCACCATTTCGTAAACTCTGGATTATTTCCAACTGCTCTGAGCTGCTCTGCGCCACAGCTGTGCTCCATTAGTCCAGGCTGGTTTTAGGACTTGGTTATGAAGAGTTAATTTGATTTGCGCGTAGTTTTGATTGCCTGTCCACAACGTTTTTCTGCTTTCGAGAGTAAGTCCTGTTTTCTCACTTTTTGACGAGAACCTTCCAACACAATTTCGTATCTACTGGATCCACACCACTGCACTCTGTCTTTATTTATCTAATTGAACGTGGCCATGTACTTATGAATAGGACGTTTGCTTTCGGGAATAAGGTAATTACTGCATACGAGGCGATGTAGTGAAAACTAGGAAGTAAGGCGTTGAAAATGACTTTCCGTTCATCTGTTTAAGCATGCCAGTAATCATGTCCTTCAGATTGAAGAAATTACCTCATCCTCAAACCACTCTAGTATTGTTCATCTCTCAAAGCGTATATATGAGAATTACTTTTTATACAGGCTATGCAGAACGGCGTGTAAGAGTTTTATGTATACATTTCTTATAACGAATCATTCATGTACAACTGTGATTTGTAAAAGCGCTTCTTAGTAAGGAAGGTACGGGCTTAAGTCGAAAACAGTGGAGAAAGCATGTCGAAAGAAGTCACAATACAGTTACTGATAACCTTTGTACTATTGCTGTCAGTTGTATGCTGGAGGTTACAGCCCAGTCGGTTATGTCCGAACCTTTACCGTAAACTGTATTCTATTTCTTCTTCTAAGGTCTCTCTCCGCCGTTATATGAAGAAAAGTTACGTCGTAATCAGTTGAAAAACAAATCATGAGTTTTCTTTAGATCTTTACGTTCCTTTGACGAACTTTTTTGTCAGTTCCAGAACTATAAACAAGAATCTTTCAAGAAAGATCGTGTTCCAGTGACGCGAATTAATGGTTACTCAATAAAGGTAAAAGTTGTATGAGGAGTCGCGAAAAATATTTTTTGAAGTTCGCAGGACCGTTTGTTGCGAAACGTCCCACTGGCGTCCCATTCACTTTTTATGTTACGGTCTTCTAAAAGGTGGAGAACTACACCAACCCAGCAACACTGCCATTGCGGTGAAAGATTTCATCACGCACTACTTTGTACAGAATGGATAAATGAACCTCGCTGCTGCTAATTTTCCTGGATCAAACACGAGACGCAACGAAAATGAACAAACTGGTGCAACGCCTCTTGCGGTTTCACGCTTTTTGTAACTTACAACTCTTAATATCTAACCACCAATGTAATAATCTGTATGGAATGGTTAAACCGATTATACCGTGATAAAGTGCCGCAACGTTTGTTAGACCTCTTACCGCCTAACCAAAATTATATTGGCGATGTGGATACTTAGAAAAAAACAAAAAACCTAATCTTGTCGTCAGCCACTTGTTCTGGTAGCTGATGGAATTTAGTCTGAAACAATCTGCAATAATGAAGGTGAGATCTTACGGATGATCTTATACAGTTTTCGAAAACGCCGTGATGAGAAAATGTACAGCGCGGTTAAAGCGTGAAATCATGGGAAAATGGTGTAGATTCAGTGTTAAAAAAATTCGAAATTGCCCTATTTTCGAGAAACGTACTTTCGTCTAGGTCAATTACACTCGAGTTACACTCCCGTCAAGTAGGACTAAGTATGATTTCTTTTGGAACCACCTTGTACATAAATACTAAATACCTACGGTGAGTAAATACACTTTGTTGTCTTTAAACGGGTTGCAAACCATCATGGTTTAAAGAAAAGTATATAGCGGGGTTCTTGCTGATTATGCATCAAAATTTCAATGACCGTGCTTTGAAAATATTTGTTGAATGTTTCATCATTTTATGTAGTAAAGTAGCAAAACTGTGGTAATTGATGTGGGTCACATGACCCAGTCGCAAGTCACAGCGTTTAACATTGTAACTACGAAACTTGAAAATAATTGGCTTAGAAATTGTTCTAGAAGAGTATGGTATGGGTGTTCTTTTGATCCGTAGATCGATGTTCTAAGGTGATAAGAGCTCTAGCGCAGCATCAGGCCTAGAAATGAGTGTCCAGGGCGACCTCGTTCCTCGTTAGCCCTAGGACCCCCTAGGCTGGGTAAACTAGAGGAACATTTGCGTGGGTTTGACGAAGGGCTTCTTCCTTCCGTCGATGCCTTCCCTTCGCCGAGTCTGAAACAATATTAAACAACTTCTCCGTCAAGAGGACACGTCAAGTCGAGCAGCTCCTCAGACAACTCAGATCCTTCTCCACTCGACAACTTTCCCCCCTTACGACATCTCTCGTCAAGCAGCGACGACAGAATAGAATTGCCAGTTTCAAATGCCGCGCGCTTCCGTTCCGGTTTCCGTTACATCGTCGCATCAGTTCCAGTTTACGTCACCTCGACGGGGTATGCAAGGAATAGTTATTCAACAAACCGTAGAATTAAATCGTGATTTGAGATTACCGTCGGCTGATAACGTTTCAATTTACTGTCAAAGTTTATTACGATTATAAAACCTCTCTCAAAGCTTGGACTGAATTAACTACTAACTCAAATGCTGCCAGATAAGAGTAGAGTAATAGTTAATCAAAGCAAGCGGATCCGCAAGTTTTCGATCAGTGACAAAAACTAGTTTGCAGACGGTTTGAGATCAACTCCTAGCGGTTTTCATTCAATATCCCAAAGTTTTTATTTTTTATTCGGTTGTTTAAAACGTTTCCCCAACAACTTTGTTATGTTTCCTAACTGATATCGCTCCATTTCTCAGAAAATATAAATAACGACCCTACTCAATTGTCAACAAGTTCTATTCATAACTTAACTATGAGTGATGAATAAGTAGTTCGAGGTATGTCCTCGGCAGAGATCTCGATTTGAGCAATGCCTCGTGCGTTTTTTGCCGTCTCTATGGGATTATGGAGTAGTACTGCAGCTGATGATTTTTTGATGAACTAATGAAATATACGGCGAATAATTAACAAAATGAATGAAGGTCCTCCAGGCGTTAAACAGGGAAAAATATAAAAAGAATTAAGGTGTGACAGCAGGATGAATTCAAAGTGTTCCAGTAAAACCCTTTGTAGGCCTGAGCAGGAGCTTCATTGTTCCCGCCAGTTTATCTTAATCCGATCTTTTCCTTTCAAATAACCAAATTGCCTGAGAGGCCTCAGTATTGCCCTCCATCATCCCCTATCGTCTGTACTTTCAGTAAAATTTTATAAAGCACAATCTCGACAATTCTTTCAGTCTGCTCACCCTTAGGTTACGTATCCCCATTCGAAAAACGAATAATATGAGTTATTTACTCTCTATACTGCTCCAACGAATCCGTCAGAAACAACGCGATTTAACGGTAGGCAAGAATTTTAACGAATCATTTGGCTGCAAATCCAGACTGTATCTCAACCCTATGCAAAGCAGTTCACTCGTTTTCCTAGTTGTTGAAGAGTTGCACTGCCGATGCTGGACTGAATTTTCTGATTGAAGAGTGACACAACATTGAGGAACTGCCCAGATAGCAGAAAGATTGAATCCTTGTAAGATACCCTCACGCTGTGATGACCGTTGTGGCTGGGTTGATGGATAACCCCATCTCCCCACACCACAGGCACACCATCCGCAATGCCTCCACCATCAGGTCTGACAGCACGCTTTGTACCCTGCCCCGAATGAGCACAACCACATCATCAGCGTATACTTGGGTGTAAAACCCCGCCGCATTGAGTTCCCCCAATAGGGAGTCAATCACTAGGTTCCAGAGGAGCGGAGATACCCTCACAGTCCTCGCCCAGATCGAGCAGTTTCCTAGCGAATTGGATCTTTCTGCTTTCCAATACGGCGATAATCCACTTTATTGCATTGCTATTGACATTAAATTTGATCAATGCCCTGTACGAAGGTATTGCCAAAGGCCTCTACGCCTAGAAAGGCCCCTAAGTCAATCTCCTTATTTCCCATTGACTCTTCTAGTTTCCTAACTAGTGCATGCAGCTTAGAATCACATGATCTCCCTGCGCGGTAGGCATGTTGGCCATCCACCAGGGGTGTCAGTCTCAAACAAAGGTTTACAAACAGACAGAGGTTCAAAAAACCTTTACATTATTTGACTCACACGTTCGTGTAGAGATCAAGAGATATCACCGGTAGGTAGAGGAAGAATCGGATGCGGACTGTTTATGGTTTATAGTCTAGATGTTTACCAATGACTGAGGAGCCCAGCTATTAAATTTTCTCTTTAAGAGGGCGAGCCGTATTTTGTCCTCAGCCTCCTGCTGCTTGACTGGCTCGCAACATTAAGTGAGGGTTTGGAGCACTCAATGGCGGCAAGGATCAGCACAGTCAGGTCTTCCACATTGGACTATGTGGCTCCTGAGAAGACTGGAAGGAGCGCTGGCTACCATGGGTTATCAAACGCTGCTCTTCTGTCAATGAGAACTACGAGGAAAATGGTGATAGGCACGTCCTGTAGTAGGCCCAGATATTTTACTAATAAGGGGTCACAACTAAGGTGCGTAATTTGCTTGGATATTAAAGCGAAAATTAGATTTAATAAAAAACGAGTTGGTCAAATTGGGAAATATATTAATGAATAAGGAGCTTTCTCAAGCTTTATTTAAATCAAGTAAAAGGCCTTCTTGGAGGCAGTAACGAAGGAACGGAGCAGTGTCGAACACAATTTACTGGTTTGTAGGACGGTAGATGAGAGAAACGCGAAATTCGTCGTTAGCGTGAGAAGGGCGCTACCCAATTCGCCAAATTTAAAAAACCAAAATTCGCAGTAAAATTGATTTTGTGGTTTCCAAGTTGCGAGAGGCTTGGAAAGCATTGCTTGAGAAAAACCATAGAAATGATGTCGGGTTCTCCTTCCTCTAGTATTTAATCGCCTCATCTGAGATGAAATTGGCCTGTACAATATTCTTGTTGATTCAGGTCGACTTCTTGCGTGCCCTAACTTATACCGGTTTCTTGAAAAAGGCTTCCATAGCTTCATATTGTGGAGTGGATTTGTTCGTTTGAAATATACCTAGTCTAATTCTGTGTAATTGCGCTGTGGGCTTCATCTTTCACAAACCCCTATTAATATAAAAATAATTTACTTAAACACCCTCTTCCAGTCCGGAAAATTTATCTCGAAAACTGAAATTGTTGGGAGGAACGAGCTTAATTACTACCTTCAGAAGTGGTGGAGACTTTCTCTCGAGAAGACAGTCTCATTCATATTCATGAAAATATCTGCTTATTATAAAAGTATACTTTGTCATTACTTTGTCATAACTTTGCCCAATTTAGAGAGTTCCATCAACATTTTGAGAACGACGAAACTGCTGTTGCTCTAAAAGGGTTCTCCCACGAGACAACTACCTCACTTCATCATTGAGCAGCGTGGAAATATGAAAGTTTTTCCTCTACTTTTTGTAAATATGTGAAATCCCTCGCCACAAGCAACTTCTCCTGTGTGTGCTCTTTCAATTGCAATGTTTTCCTCTTCCATATTTTAAAATCCCATCGATTCGGAGTGATCGGAACTTAAGGCTGTCGTGGAAATGGAAGCAGGATTGAATCCTTCTTTATACTGTTATCGCCGCAAAGAAGGGCCTTTTGTAGGAGCGGATTAGAATTTCAAATTTCGACTGGGTAGAGGGGCCGCAAGAGACGTATTTAGAAAGTGGAGAGTTTATTATACCGAGGTAATCTGAAGTATGAGTGGATTTTATCGCCGTGATGTATTGAGTAATCACTCTCCAAAACTCTCTTGAAATTCACGACGTACACGTAAATTCACAATACCCATTGTCATGTCTTATCACCCACTCATAATGAAGAGCTCTCTAGACGTTCATTTGGCCACTAACTGTGGTTCAGGTCAACAATAAGTGATGATTCATAATTTAACTACAGCTATAGTCACAATAATATTTTGGAACAAGATTCACGTATTCGAAAACATAAGAATCATAATATCTGCAAAATTACGCCGATATATCCCGAGTTCCTAAGAGTATATACTTGTATGCTTTAACTTTTCAACGAAGGTTTAATGCATTTTGCAAAATTAAAAACATTAAATTTCGTCGAGTTGACCTGAAGCATTTTGAGGCTGTGATGGAACTAAAAGATGGTAGAAAACGACGAAATAAGTCAAAGTAAGAATGGTGACAGGAACGACTCAGCTGGAGAAAGTGGGAAGTGTAGCGACTGAACGAAACAACATGTTTTTCGGGATTCAGGAAGGCTTCTCTGGGGATAGAACAATTAGGAGGGGGAAGGAAAGAAGGATATGAGGATGTTCCACGATTGAATGATCACCAGTCCCAATACGACCCGAGAACACGCAAAGTGGTGGTATCTCGAAGAACGTCTGATGAAGCACCCACCGGATGCATCTCCTCAGCACTTTTTTTGCACCACATGTAGGGCCAGCACAAGGTCCATGTTGATGTGTCACATGCCTTCGACACCTTCCATCCAATCATATTTGCGATTTTTGGCTTGCCGAGCTAGTGCAAGATCCTGGCTGCCAAATGCTACCTAGAAATCTAGGAGAACAGACAACGAATCAGTCCTTCCCAGTTGTGCCGCTCTCTCTCTACCTCCAAGCCCTCAGGTGGCAATGCACCAGAAAACTGCTAGCCAACTGCATCATAGCACTTGACATGGCCCCAGTATTCTGAAGTCTGCACACCACCACTCCAACTTCTTATCAGTCATGGCTGAGTGAAGGCAGTGCAAGAGGATTCGAATTAGACTTCGCTGAAGATTATTAGGTCAACAGTGTATACTAGGCAGTGAATGCCACAACTGAAACGCCGTTACCCAGTTGATGGTCACTTGAGGAGCAGAGTGGTATCAGAAAAATGAATAGTACCGCGAATAGCAAAAATAGCACTATGTGGCTCTAACTTCCAGTGCAAAACGAACTTCTGTTTGACTGTACGAGATAATCTTTCCCCAGGAAATTGCAGAGATTTCAATTTGGAATATGAACAGGGGATTCTGCGGACAAAACGCATTCAATTCGCATTCGACCTCTCGATGAGCATCTGACACAAAATCACTTCCATTCGTTCCGCTATTTATTCCGTTCAAACGGAATTTGAAGCCTACACGAGGCCAACTATTAGGCGCGTTGCTCAATCGCTCTCTCATTATCGGGCTCCACACGTAGGCCCGAACCTATTTTTCCATTTTAGTCTGGTTGAAATCACCTAGCAATTTCCTTTTGTTCGATAATTGGCGCTGATTGAATCGTTAGCGAGGTATAGAAGGGTTATAAGCGAAGCGATTGCATTCTCCTCGGTCATTACCTGTAATAGGAGTTGACTTCTTTCGAGTGAGATTGACAAACTTGGCGAGCTCGCAACTGTTACAGTTAGAAACTTGTTTTGGCCATTTGTTGAGAAATCAATCCCATTTCGGATACTAACTTGCTTTGAGCGATCTCCATTCGCGGCAATCAAGTTCTGAGACGGAACTTCATGCAATGCAATTTTGAAATCGGCCGTACGTTCAGTTATTCTTAATTTGACAGCTATCGTCTTAAATAGGAAGAGAAAAATGATGAGTGATCCTGTCCACTCTAATGAGCTACAGCTCCCGTATGGCGAACTCCACCAATATTATTTCTTCTCATTTAAAAAATAAATTCAGATTATCTCCGTAACATCAAGAGAGGCGTTGCCCCACAGTTGTGAGCGTTGACTGAGTATACTGTGCATCACGAGCAAGTATCACCTTCAAAACTCGTTCCTAAGAAAATGTGCATCACAATCTATGTAGACGCTCAGTATTTTCCAAGGTACAAAAAGGTTGGCTAGGTTTCTACGAAATGGTATCGATATAACCCCCCATGGGAGTGTATCACTGTGACATAAAACGAACATGTCTAGCACGACCTAGTTCGAATTATCACCCTAGCAACTAATTCAATATGTTAATCTCTCAGTTTATATGAACTCGGTACAACCTAAAAAGTTGACTTTTCATGCGGAAACTAGTAGTTACTTCACACGGTCTAAATCTTTGTCAAAACGTCGCTAAAAAATGGTACACTACAATTTTTTTCCGGATATTTCAAGGTGCTCATTGATTTCCAAACCTCCGATTAAAATATTGTCCAACAAGCAACGGGGAACCAAGTCAGCCGGTTTTTACTTTCCGCTACCCCAAAGGGAAAGGAAAGTATAATCAAATAATCGTGTCGAAAAGAAGTTGGGTTTTCTTCAGATCTTTAAGTTTTGAGGCCTACTGAGTTCAAAAAACCTAATGTCGGCGCGTGGTCGGTGTGTGTCTGTACTTCGATTTGCTGATCCGATTGAGCTGGTTCTTTTTTGTTTTGTCTCTTATTTTTTGTAGACGTCAAAATAAGGTTATGGGCGATTTCGGCTGATGGGAAGGGGGGGGGGACGAAAATGTACCAAAAACTTGGATTTTTCGCATTTTTCTCGAAAACGGCTATAACGATTTTGATTAAACTTTCAAATTATCTTCCTCTAATTAATAACTAACTTTTCTCGTCCATATACATCTCTATGAAAATACGCTGAATGGAGATAAAGGGCTACGAAGCAAAAATAGGTTTTTTACGCTTTTTGGCAAAACGGCATCAACGATTCTCACCAAACTCTCAGGATGTTTTTGAATAGTCAATACCTACATATTGTTATCGATAAATGTTTCTCTGACCGTCCATTGAACAGAGATAAAAATCCAAATGTGTCGAAAATAACGTTTTTTCTAACATTTCCGTAAATTCCAGGATAACTTTTTCACCAGATGTGATAAATCTTAATGGAGTGTCTTTTAGTCACCCATACCAACATTTCGTTCTCCATAGTTATTTCTGTATATAAATTTTGAACGGAGATATAAGTTAACTCAGAAAAGGAGATTTGTCGAATATTAATTTATCGGTATTCCAATTTTCTCAAAAACGGCTCTAACGATTTCGATCAAACTTACGGAGTACTTTCATCCAACTAGTCCCTACATTTTGTTCCATATAAATGTTTCTGTAGAAATGCGTTGAACGAAGATATAGCCCCCGCATATGTAATTGGTGTTCGAACTTGAAGGGATTGCGGAAAGTTGTGTGTTGCTACGCACCGCTCGTTCCAATCAATAGCAGTTGCGTATTCTACAGACGAATTGCTTTGTTGCCGTTGGCTATCAGGCTCTCGTTAAAAGCAAAAATACCTGGCACAGCTCAACCATCATTCAGCAACTAATCCCACCTATTTTCGCACTGTATATAGAACTTTGGTAGAACATAACATTTTATGTGAAAACTGGCAGTTCATACTGTTCGGAATGCAGTGGGTAGCATCATCACTCAGTTGTTTGAAGTTGTGTTGTTGGTATTAATGCGGAAAGAAGTCAAAAAAGCGACAGTAGCTGCGATTCCGGAATTTCAGAGGTTGCTCCCAGCTTTCTTATGGGTACTGAAAAAGAATTATCGTTCGGATAATGTACCGGGCTACCTGATTTTTGGATAACGATTTTTCCATGTGTAGAATACGAGGGAGATTAGTGAAGAGAACACCTTACTAAAATTCATTTTTGTTTTATTATTATTCTAGTAAATCGCGTCGACACAAACGATTTAATCGAAATCGTTGGAGCCGTTTTTGATATAAAAGGTATCTAGTGTTTTGACCTCTGTGATAACTACAGTTATTTCAAACTGATTTTGCTCAAACTTTCATGTTCCGATGATAATCCACAGGGTAAACATAGAATTTGTGCCGATTCGGTCTAGTACCTCTCTCTAAGTTTCATTGGCAGTACCTGAAGGAGTATTGAAAGAACTTTCAAACTTAGTGTGACATTTGAGAAATAGTGGCCCACTTGGGAAAAGCGTTCGAATTGATGATTTCTGTTAATTTATCTCTAGAGGAAGTTGTGAGGCAGTCGAAAACCCAAACGTCAAAGTAGAAAGAAAGAAAACTTACGGAAATGGTCATCCCCAGAGCAGCAGTAACTGGTTTGTTGACTAACGTAGAGTTAAAAAAGAACTCATTCGTGACCTCATTTTTTCACGTTTGAGTGGGACCTTTGCCGTATCAAATACATCAAAACTCGACGAAATTTGCAGAACGGAAAATCGCCTCTTACTCGTATCTCATAACAGTCTGAACTCTAAACTAGTAAAAAAGTAGCTCCTCCAATCGGTTGTCGACCGATTATTGGTCCCGTCTCAAAATTATTGCATCTATATTCACGTGAGCAGTGTCACGCAATCATGGATCCTGTCATTTATGAGAAGTTATTACTCCAATTTTAGTCAAATGATGATATTGCAATGTAACGTCTAATAAGAAAAGTAAATACTATTTTTCAGTGTCCCTTAATCACAACCTTTAAACCCGCTGTAATAGAGATTGAGACAATGGGATCTTCAGTCGCAACCGAAATGAGCGGGTGTTTACCTCAACACGATACAACATTAATTTGATCTCAGTAAATCAGGAAGGATTGGCTGAATTAGACGGCGTGTTTACGAACGCGGAGGCATTTGCGGAGAGATCAACGTCTTGCACAGACCTAACTAACTCCAGCTTCCCTTCTAATTGGTCTCGACCCGATGATTGCCACCACTCCCGTTGTTTGATATTCTGGATGCTGGTAGAATTCACCAATGACAACGCAAAGCAGGTTACTCGGCTATTTAGTTTATTAGGACCAATCAAACATTACTCTTGTAGTTCACCGAATGGTACTTATCTCCCCAGCTACAGGAACAGGACTGACGAAACTGATCATCCAAAACAGTTTAAAATTGATTGTTTTAGCAGCAAACAGGCGACAAGAGGCAATGGTAGAATATACAATATTTGATCGCCGAATATGGCTCACATGTGAGTGCTCCACTTCTCCTCTTCCTTCAGTCATCGTCCACAAAGCAGCCTTTCGATCAAATACCGGGTGAATATCTAAAGTTCATCTGATCGATGCCGACCAACCCCACTCGTTAAATATGGTTTCCTTCCGACAGATATTGTAAATTACGGTGTATCCTAAGAGGCTTCACACTAAAGAAGTCCGTTCGTGCTGACCGAGGTTGTTCATTCTCTCTCCCAGGAACGCAAATCCACTTATATAAACTTCATGTAAACAAGATTTATTCCCTCGCCCCGTTGAAGAAAAACCCCGGGTCAAAAGAGGGTTGAAAAACGTATGGAAATAAATGGCCTTTCCTATCCCCGGTTGGGATGTACGCTTCACTTCGAGTTGAAAAAAAAATCGGACCTTCCAGGTGTATTCACCCGTTGCTTGGAGTTATCTCTGTGATATACGCGGATTTTGTCGGCAGAAGAAAAAGGTTCACCTGACGGAACTCTCATTCTGAGTGCGTGAAATTCATGATAGCGCTTCACTGATATTATTGCAGTTAATTTTATCCAGAGTCGAAGGGATTCAAAAGCCAGCGCTGGTTTCATAGATTCGTATCAAGGACATCGGCCGATTCCAATTATTGAGCGCCAGAGCCAGATGGGAACCTCATACCGAACGAGAAATATGTGCGCTTAAATATTCAAAGCGACGCGCAACACCGTTTTCTCCTCCCCAACGTAAATTCTCGCCATGTATTGTCGAATGGGGCGTTTCCTCGCAATTGCAGAAATGACGTCCGAACTGTAGCTGCAGGTCGCTTTTCCAGCATTTCCCGAGGGAAGGTGGTGGAAAAATGTTGATATTCGCAGAATTTAAATCCTGTTATGCTATTCAATTTTCCTCATCAATTCTGTGATTACAGAAGCAGTTGGCGAGAATGAAATGTGATTATCGATTTGTAAAACACATTCGTTCAGTCTAATGGGTCTAGCGAGAAAAATATTCAGAATAACGGTGTGTAGGTGTTCCAACTCACTGAAAACGTTTTTGATGAAAGGATACTAACCTTTTAGGGCGAAATATTCGATAACGGTATTTTTTATGCAGTTGTTTAAATAGCGCAAAGAATCGTTAAGATCATTTTCGAAGAAAATGTGGAAACGCTCCGTTTATGGTACATTTTAGTATCCCTCCATCACATCAAACGAGATATTTTCATTTAAATACATGCGATAAACAAAACAAATATATCTGTTGCTTCTAATCGCTCTAACAACGTATCTAACTAATATTTCACACGGGTTAAAAATAATGTTAACGCTTAATGTTCCAAAATGTATTGAATCGCTTCTACACATGCTACGACACTTACTGAATGATCAGTCTGTTTTTTAGGTCCATGAGACTGCATTTTCAAAGAGTTTCGTGCTTACAATCTTCAAGTTTCGGATACAATTTCTGAAATGCTAGTAAATGAAACGTAAATTGTTTGAATTCCAGAATTGCGATGGTGGCTCCGAACTATCCTATAAACTTTCCCCGCATACTTTATTTACTGAAGTACAACACCGATTTTTGTTATAAACATTCGTCTCAAATAAGGGCTATTTATTTTTTAAAACCACGCTACAATAGGGTGTTGGTAATTTCACTATGCTGCTCTTGTGTTCTCCCATGAATGAAAAGTGTATGGTACAATCAAGAACTGAAAAATTTGACAATCTTACTTGGAGCCGCTTTGAAGAAAAATTTGGTATTTTGATCACAATGATAGTTAATTTTGTTTAGTTCTCACGCATACTCTTATTCTGGCACCCATGTTCATCTGCAGGCTAAATATTAAATTTGAGCCGATGTTACGTCATGATCGCGTCACACGCTAACCATTTACCTAAATAAGAGGAATCATTTACCATTTTCGGAATCAAGAGCCCTAAAAATGTAAAGGTCTTGTTACGGGCGCGATTGGATTGCGGAAGAAAACTTAGTTTTCCCCTACTTTGTGGTGCTGATGGAAAAGAAAACAACTGTGAGTATGAACAGCAATGAAGAAAATGGAAACCCAAAATGACGAAAACTCAACTAAACTAACTAAAGCAGCTAGACTACCTTAAACCAGCTCTAGGGAGCGAAGGGTTCACAGAGAGAATGAGTGCAGGATAAGGGGAAGTTGCATGGTAGAACTCACCATGCGGAATGACAACTGGCACATCTACTACCTACTCTCATCCACGTCCTCGACTGAAGGCTTTCAAGCCCTGTATGCGAAAAATCACTACAAGAAAAGAACTAGGACATGGTAGAAGATATGAAAGGGTCCGCTCAACGGTTATTGGAAAGTCAGACTCAAGTTAAGAGTTTGAATAGCTGCGTTGAAAGGTTTTTTCAGTTCGTAGTGGTTATAACCGATCGTATACTAGCCGATACATTTTTCAAGGCGTGAGGAGACGCGTTCCTTCGCGTGAGGTGGATTAAAACTCACTTCAGAGGACCACGCTTGTTCAAAATAAGTTCCAGGAGTAAAATGGAAGAGTAGGTGATTTGAAAGGTGGGGATTGTGTTTGCCGTGGGAAAGTCAACCACTCAAACATAAAACATCTGAGTGAGGCGTCGGTGTTTCCCACTTGATATGGCAACCAGATGAATTGGGCCAGTTGTTCAGAACACTTGCATTGGGCTTAAGACGATCACGTGAAAAGTGTCCTCCTAGGCAGAAAAACGCTGCAAATCGTTACACACCGGCTATTATACATCCTATTATATTTCATAACCGACGAGGTTAGGGTGAGACGAAAGGCAACCCAGGAAATGAGCGCAGGCTGGGGAGAAACATTAACCTTAGCTATGCCTTCAAATAGTATGGTTGGTCTCACTACATTTACTATGATTTCAATGTTTTCCATCTAGACGCAGCCCTACACCTCTGAGGCTCGTTTTATTCCTTTCAGCATCGAAAGATACGTTGGAAACGATATCAAACGTGAAGTGGTTGCGTTAAAACTGTTAAAATGTCGCTTTTGATTAATTGTAAACTCGTTTTTACCTATAACAACCATGGGTTTCGTCCGTTCGCATTGCCAAGTAGAACGGATTTTTTGTTACCAACTGGGGTGTGAGCTTTTGATGTAATGTAAGGTGCCGATGTAACAATGGAAGTTGCCAGATAAGGAGAAAAGGGAGAGTTAGTGAGTTAGTAAACCAAACTGACAAGAATTGGCCAGACCTCAGAACTTCCGGCGACTCCTTGAGTGACCTGTCGACGATTGCAGCAACTTCGAAAGAGGGAACTTCAAAGTGGTAATCGGGCCGAAAGGGTGTTTCACCCGTTTGTTGCAGGGAAGGGGGCTTCATCTCTTTTTATGACTAAAAGTGGTGGCTTCCAAGAGAGGAATCCGAATTTCCTTCTCAGGATGACTCAACGGATTATGAATAGTTCCCCTCACGAAGTGAAGTAGCTAGATATAATATCGTGATGATGTGATAGGGTAAAGCCCCTCTTACTCTCCTCAAGAGGGAGTGAACTAACTTAAATTACGAGGGAAGGAGAAGAACCACTCTACACATCAGTGGTAGAATCTCCCCCTTCTAAGGGGCCAGCAAATGACGTATCCTTCATCTTGGTGAGTGCCACCTCAAAATCACTTATTCAGTACTACCTTGAAGTGATCCTCCCACTCAACGTGGGCAAGTACGCATTCATGAAACTTTCGAAGACGTTACTAAATTTCCTTATTTTCTAGTCGGGATAATTATTAATGTTCGGCGCACGAGAGGGGGAGAGTTGAAGAATGGAATAAAAATAAACTTGGTGAGCGTGAGGAGAATGAATCAGATTATAGCAGGTGACACAAGGGTGCGACACAGAACATGCGTAAACTAGCACGGGAAACTGTATGGGAAGGAGTCACTGAGCGGCTGTGTGTGAGCACTAGGGGAAGTGACTTTCGCAGGTGAAAGAGTTTGTGAGGAGCTGTCTGTTTTGGAGAGGAATGTGAAAAGAGAGAGGGAAATGATATTTTGGAATGTCCAGACGAAGGGGAAATCCGTCATCAATTGGAACTAACTGAAGAGGTGGAATTTTCATTCGTAACCGAAAGGGGTGAAGGACGAAGGGGTTTGGGGAAACAATGGCTTTACCATTAAGGGCCAGGGAGTCCCGCTAGGGCAGGTGCAGGAATTCCAAGGTCAAAAAACCATACTGATTTGGCGTTTTGCGCCAAACAATTAATGTTCCCAATAAAATTTGACTGAGTCATGGCATTCTTAATCAAGTCCCCCGTTGCCTTGACTTTTTTTTTGCCTTCAAAGAGGTCTACAAAACTCGAAAGTGCACTCCAAACTTCATTTGAGGTCAGTAATCCGATCGGATGGGACCCACGGTTGTTATGCGCAAAAATGGTTCAATAAATATACCAAAAACGAAATTTTGTCAGTTTTGTTACAACAACATCGTGTTTGATATAGAAACGTAGGTATTGACTGATACCGAATGGAATAGGACGGGTCCCAGAGGTGTAGAACTGTGTCTAAATGGAAAACTGGGAAGTCGCAGTGAACATAGTTAGGAAAACTTTTCTTCTTGAACGAACTAGCTGGGCATATAGCGAATGATCCAACCACTCATCACGTCGTGCCAACCTCCTAGCGCCGCCTAGAAAATGTCAATTTCCGTTGTTCTCTGGCCGTATTTTGTATTATTTACTGGTATTTTTCACTGCTCAATCCTATTACATCTTCTCAATAATTTTTTTTGGTGTGGAATGTCCCAAAGTCTGACCATCGATTTTGTTCGGCAGCCGCGACCCTTCTTAATATCCTTCGAACGTTGCTCGCCCAAGAGACCAATATTGAAGCACGAGACATCTTGAGCCCGTTATAACGTCCTTGAGACGTGACTTCAAATGAATTGAGATGTGGAGAAAGATAGTCCGGGGCCCTATCGTTGTCCCAGGCAACCATCCTGACGATCGTCTCGCTCCCTTACAAGGAGAATGCCAGGTCCTCAACATCTCTGTTTGATTGTATCCCTCCCTTCAGTTCCCCGGTGCATTCATCAACGACAAAACTCATTGTCCCATCTTTGTTCCCTTGTTCTTCCATTACACGCCCTTTCGAAGAGCTTTCCATCATTCTGTAGATGGAGATGTCGGAAACGGCTCCCATCTGTCCACTTGAATTGACGCTACGGCGAGAAACATCTCAGAACGTAGGAACCGACCATTCCACCGCAGACTCGAAGCCGTTCGTCTGGAGCCGTTAATGACCCTTCAGAGCCTCACTTCCTCTTGAGTAATATGGGCTCCCAAGTCAGTTTAAGCGGCTCCTTTACTTTCAACAATACCAACTACGATCCCGTAAAATATAGATCTTTGAAACTAAAATCAACGAACACCAATAATCATGTACATGTATGAGTAACTACTTCATCTAACTTTCCTGAATACGATTTGTTGTCTTCATACATTTCATATAGTTTATACAATCGTAATCAATCTCCCGGCGCTCTTCACCTTAAAATTTCAAGGACGGGGTGCGTACACGCTTGACAATCTAGTATATGGTCAATGTTCAGTTATTCTTGGATCATCAACCGTGTCAATCCTTTACACTCTAGACGATGAGAGGTATGGACGAAATAGTTATGATTATTCCCATGTTATTGTGAACATTACTGTTCCTCACTATTCATGCACTTTGTGAGCCAATTTTCGGTGTGTCTATCCTACGGTTGGTTCAGAAGAAGATCTAGTTTGTGCCACCTTTCACCAATTATCGGAACACCACACACGGTGAGGTTTGAATCCCAATAACAATCAACCTCCTTGAGTGGGGTGAGCGGTGCACACAGAATGGGTCTCACACCTATGCTCTCTCCTTCATACATTTTAATTTTCTTCGGTTCCGAAAAACACAGCTAGGCGAACTCTATTGACGGGTTCATGAACCTAGTAACTGGAACCTCTACACGTACCTTGAGAAATAATGTGATCCTCAGTCATGGTTTCGGAGATTAATATTAAGGGTACCAGCCAGCACAGTGACGTAGCATTAATTGCCGATTTATTTTCAAACTATGAAATTTACTTCGACCAGGTTCACCAACTTGTGATGGACCCCTGAGGCAATATGTGTCTGCGAGTCAATGGAGTTGATTTCTTCAAGCTTCGACATGTTCGCCAAACGACGAACATACCATGTTCACAAGAAAGAAAAGGTAAATATTCCGTCACAAAAATAGAACGAGATGAATAAGGTAACATATTGTTAGATGGTTCTTCGCAAAAAGTTAAATCATAAATGATGTATTAGCTGGGGCCAATCGATGATGGTGCACGCAACCTTTGGCTTTCCTGATGTAGTACAGATCGTGTTGGAGAACAATGACCGCGGTTCGAGGAGCTGTAGATTTTCCTTCGGCGTAAATGACAACTGTTCCTGTTCAATAATGTATACGCCAATTTCGGATATTTTGGTGCTTGTCAACACATGAAAATCTTACCTTCGTGTTTTCAACGTGTTTTTCATGCCAGTAGCAGCGTAGCCTCGCTTTTTGGCCAGTTTAGTCGCTGTTTAATCAAGTGAGGTACAAACCAAAGGAATGATTACAAGTTACACTTCAAACCAAGACTATTCAAAGCTAGAGTTATGTAGCTCAAAGGTTTTCTGTTCGATATCTAAGCCTGCATGACGTTGTGAGCTATATGACCTCTCCTAGTTCTTAGGGTGCAATGAGTTCACTTATCTGGTTGTTTTAAACGTAAACCCGACTCATGTTGTCATGAGAAAGTGGAGCAATATTTAAATACAATTAGGGAATCCCAAACTGCCCCTGTATCGCCACCCCTAACAGACAAGGAACTCCTTTGGACATTCTTGGGCCCTACAAAAAGAAAAGGAAGTTATGTGGTCGGAAGAAAAACGGTTTTTTGTTATCGCCACGTTCCCGCACGCGATTCATGACCAAACACACAATTTGAGAAAACGGTATTTTCTTGTGTTTGTGAAAGTTATAACGGGAGAACCAAATCAGCTCAATATTATACAATTGCCCTTCACGACGTTATCAAATTCCTCAATAAGGTTATGATCCAATATAATAAACATTATGTAATAATTATAGTAACGTGTTAAAGGTGAATCTTTTCACTCTGATCGCAGTCTAGTGAGTCTGACACTTCGGTTTTGTGAAGCCTCCTGTTTATTTTGCCCTGGTCGGTTCTCATTGTGGTTAATTGAAGTCCCTACTTCCTTTTCACGGACTTCCTCATGAACTATAACCTGAAACGTTCGATTAGTATTCCCGCGTAATTTCGGTGATCGCGTCACTTGAGGATATTGGAGTCTTCTCGTAACGGTACCTGTCGTCCACCAACTCGTTGTTCTGGCCCATCCTAAAGCATCAAATACAAGTTTTGAGGAAGCAATTTAAAAAAAGTCGGCAATAAATAAAAGTGGCGAACACAAATTGTTTCGATCAGTTCCATCAGGTCGAATTTCAACAAGACTCGGTTTAAAACATTCGGGTTTTATTGCGTTCGCCTAAACTTTTAATTAGGAGACCTATTCCTGAAAACCCCGGTGGCGATTTCAAATGTAGAGTTTGTCGACAATCACGTTTTGCTGCTTAAATTACTCGCTAATTGGCATTTCATTTTCTCGTTCGGCAACTTTTGTGTTTCCATTTCACGTCGTTGAGAGGTCCCTTTTTGCCACCGCTTCCAGTAAAGCTTTGTTTTCCTCCTTATTCTCTTTTAATTACTTCCACATTTGATTCCGTAATGTCCAATTTCAACTGCCAGCCTCCACCGTGCTCAGTGTCCTGAAGTTCTCTCTTTGGCACGAGCTATTTCATCTGCTCCTTCAACGTTCGCAAGTGAGCGAGTGAGAGAGGAGTGCTCGAGTTTACTGCCTAATCTGCTCAATTTTCACTACCGTCGCAAGTCAAGTAGAGTGAAGTGGTTCAGTGAGGTGTGTTTACAAATATTGTAACGCTTATTAGGGAAGACGCATCAACGTCCCACCTATAGTCAGAAAAACAATATTTCGATACGCAATAAAGATATATATTGTCAGGGGACATTATGCCAGCTTGAACGGTAGCGTTTACCACGGACATTTTAAACCTTCAAAACTAACACATTTTTGATACTTTTTGAATTCTGTGTCCAAAACTATGTTCATGGATAATAAATTATATGAATATTTAGTAGTCGAAGACACCTCGTAACTTTAGTGCAAATCTTCTGGTGAGTCCGGAAAACAACAATTGGGGGAAAAATGACGTGAAATCAAAAAAAAACGAACCACACCCACTAAAATTTGAAATTTAGTCCACATACTGCTATTGGGTGTAAAAAGGCTGTGTTTCTTATAGATTCTGCTCATATGAGACTACCATGCTCAGCAAAATTGGTAGGGTAGTCAAATTAATAATAACAAAACAAGAAGATAATTGGTAGCAACGCCTGAAATTCTTCTCACACTTTCTAACCGATCGTTCGTTTCGGAACAGTGAACGCGATCTTTCTTCATTTAATCATGTTGATCCTCTCGTGAGTTTCCCGATTATCACATTGATAGTCGTGGTGCGAGTAGGGACAACTCAATAAAGTCTGGAACGTTAAGCGCTACCGCTTTTTAATTAAAACGTGAAGATCAAATCATGGGGTGACGTTTGGCATTCTGACTCTAGACACTTCAAAATGTAACCATTAGAGGTATGGTTACAAATTAATAGCCATTTAAGACGAACCCTACAAAACATTTTAAACATCTGGTTTGAGTTTCGGAATTTCTGGGGTTGCTTCTAATTATTTTATCAGAGTTATTGAACCCTCATCGTACTACTACTCCCCACTCTTGCTGAGAAAACATATGTAATTTAATTTATTACCCTGCTCTCGCCATTTTCCCAGGGGTGAGACTTTCATGGAATTGTCCGTACAAAACACATAATCGAAATCGTCCACGCCAATTTTCAGAAAAAAAATGTTTATTGCTACTTCGCTAACTTTTAATATTACATGCAGTGTATTTACTTTATTATTTACATTCTATATGTTATACTTGTTCGTACATTGTATATGTACATTATTTTCTTTACTGGTGGCTTTTTCCTACCCCACTCGCTTACAGCTTCACGGAAACGTTGTTAATTCCTGAGCTAACCTTAACTTTATATTATGGAGCCCACCGCATTTAATATATTATATAATCAATTTTCTTCCTAATTACTTAAAAGACGCTGTACGTCTCAATCCATGCACTGCCTACTCGCGATTTATTTCCACTGTTAATCGTTCTGATGCCGGAATTGCTGAAGGAATTTCGAGGAGCATTCTTGCTGAATGAGGAAGCTTCCTTCTCCAATTAATGTCGTTCATGCACCACAATAATGGGCGGGACACACCACACATGTAAGCAGAAACGAATGTTATTGTCGATGACCACTTTAAACTGCCAATTAGGTATATTTCTTTTCCAATTGACTTTGAATTCATTTTCTTTCTGTCTCACCTTCCATTTCCCAGCAATGATTTTGCTACATTTTTCGTGAATAAATACATACACTTTGTTCCCTCCAAAATTGGTAATAATTCGTTCAGGCCGGTATTAATGGGTTTTGAATTGTGAGAAGAAATGTACAGTTGAAGAATCAAGGTCGGATAACTACAAAAGTTGTATGAAACAAGAAAAACTGTCGTCATCGGGCTATTTTCGCTCTGTACACAAAACTTATTCCAACGTAACTGTCGTAGTAAAAATGAGGTTCAAACGTTAAAAGAGCGGAACGAAACGAAGGCCGCGACCCCGACCTTGTGGGATCCCACGGCTCATTCCGCGATAATCCGAAACACCGTTCGACTGGAAATAAAAAAGAAGCGTTATCGGTTCCTGGGTTTTAAACTCGCTCCGAACGATAAACGGGAAGAGTGAAATCCGTTGCCCGATTTTACTGGAAACCCGTTCAAAGCTTGGAGTCACGTAACCTGTTGCATTCATTAGAGACGGGTAGAAAGCCGTTGATTCGGTTAAGAAAGCCGATAAAACGAATTCCGAATTCCTTTTCAACTACTTCCTGATTTTTTTTCGTAGCTCTTACTTTTCACTTCCTTCACTTCCTGTGGAGCGATTTGAAAAATCATGGTCAAGTTAAAACTCAACCAGCTGTTGTTTCTAATTGTTCTTGTACGAAGAGTCCGGTTAGTTTTCTACATTCAACACGGCGTTTCATCACGATCCACACACGACTGTTTGTAAGCCCTCGACGAGGGTTATATCAGTCACATCACGATCAAGGACACATTCAAACAATGACTATCAAAACTTTTAAAAAAAGGAAAAATATACGATGGAATGTATCACGGAACTTTCCTTAGCCCCTCCTGCGTAAAGCGATTTTTTTGTCACTCCAGCTACAAATAAAATCTGGTTTTCATTCTGTTTATTTGAACTTCGTAGAATGTCGCTTAACGTTCCACTTAAAAGCTGGTGGCGCTTTAAGTTCCAGAAGTTGTTAATAACTCCTACGTATACAAATCCCTTCTTGTATGGAGTGTTCTAAATATAATGCTCAATACTAAAATCACAAAAAATATCAAACATTTCGAAGAAAATAGATTTTGGTGGAGTTTTCCGGTTACAAATCCTCTACGTACGTTACTGACGTTCCCAGACAATGTGTTCAATAACGCTCATAAAATAGTTATTAGCAACCCCTTGAAACACTTTGAGTTCAAACTACCACCGTTTCGCTTACTAAATTTATGAACAGTTGGGGCTATGTGCAGCGAGTGCTCTCACATTTCTTTCTAGGCTCAATTGCCATTCATCAGAAACCGGGAGAATGAAGAGCAACAAATGTATTAATTCAAGCCATTTCTCGGTTGATTATTCCCAGTTTTTGGATATTCATTCTGAGTTATACCCCAAATTTTCTACGAGGAGTTGGGGTTTTTCCTTTTTTTCAACCCTAAAATCAACGTACCTGTTTGGTGAGTCTGTCTTATCTGGCTGGTGAAATACTGTGAGCGAGTGCTTTCGATGTAAAGACATCACTGACTTAACGGCCAGACGATGATGTTTTTACACCGAAAGCGCTCGCCCACAGTATCTCACCAGCCAGAGAAGACGGACTCACCACAAAGGTACGTTAACTATCAACACTATTTTGCCCTCAGTTTTGAAATTATCGGGTAAGTCAGAAGTAAGTGAATCGGTGGTAGTTTGAACTCAAAATGTTTCTAGGGTTGCTTATCATCATCATGAGCGCTATTGAAAACTTGGTTTATGTGGAAATGTTAGTAACATACAAGGAGGATTTGTACCTGAAAAACCTCAACAAAATCTATTTTCTGCATAATCTTTGATCTTTTATTGTGCTTCTAGTATTGAGCAGTATATCGTACTGAATGTTATTTAGAACAATCCATACTAAAAGTTAAATCAATATCGTTATAGCCGTTTTTAAGAAATAATGGGTGTTTACTACGATAACTATATTTTTTATTATACTCCCACACACAAAGACCTTGAAACGCGATGATCCAAAGAAAACTTAAAATTTATTTTTCTGGTGGAAAATTATGAACCATCTTCAACCCTTTGAGATCACTCCACACGTTGTGCAGGTATGCTCGTCATCTTAGAGCTGGGATGTAGGGCGACCTGGCAATGCCACCATCGACTGTGCTTGTGGAAGTTCTCTGATGCCTGAGAAACATACACAGAGCTACGTAGATCTTCAAGTGTCAGAGGATGTCAGAATTGCAGCACTGAAATGTAATTATTGGCCCATTTGATGTTTGAGTTGGCGCTCTCTGTGTTACCACAACCTGTTGCTTAGTTCGTATTTCAACTGGTGGTCGTTTTGTCAGTGAACTCGCTCTTGTCCTTCTCTTCGTCCCAATCTCTTTCTTACAAGAGTTTGTAGTCTGGTAGTCACCAGACTCCCATTTCTTTTATCTTGTTTCTTTTTTGGGAGCCGCTGTCCCATTTTCAGTTAGTCTCTTCTATCGTATCCACCTTGAAACATCCTATTATCGGTCCTCTAACTAGCACAAAGAACATCCGAAAGTATCTTCCCCAGCTGTGATTTGTCAGACATACTGCATTGTACTCAATAGAAAATTGCTGCTAGTGAGTTACGATTATTTTTGAGGTTCTGGATGTTGTGGAGGTGAATAAGTCATTAACTTATTCACTGTTTGAAAAAGACGCTACCGTTAGCATTAAAGTGAGACGCAAGATGCATTAATACATCAGTTTTTCCTGCACCCATTTGGTGTAGTTGTAAAAGCAACCTAGTGCATGTCATTTCTCATCAATATTTTTTTGGCAACCCGTTTAACAAATGTATCAGCTAAAGCGCACCAAGAATATACATTTTTGAACGATATTCTAGAGTAAATGGACTTCTATCAAGAACTCGTTTGCACCAATCCACACCAATATTTGTTCTGCCAAATTGCAAGAAATAGGATTCTTCGTGCATTAAGTCGTTCTGATTTTTGAAAATCTGCTACGGTTTGGACTGGACTCTCACGGCTAAGGCATGGCAGGGTGTTCCTGTGGATAGTACGTAACGAAGAGACCTCTATTTACAACTTTCAACAAATTTACGCGGGAGCCAGAAAAGTAACGCGATGCGTCGTAACTCGTATTTATTACTTTTATCCAAGAGGTGGCGAATATTCCGAGAACTGAGCTGTCGTAAAATCCTGAAATGGCTGCAGGACACCACTTTGGAGCGGACGCAACCCACAGCTATTACACCTTCCCTTCGATAAACACGCCGAACAATGACTTCACCCTATTTTGTCACTGTTTCGTAACCTTTAGGGCGGTCCGATGTAAAAGGTCGGCTGAAGCATTTCATGCTCCAATAAACTCTGGAGCCCTTCCTTCCTTGAAATATTTAAGTACGGTTTCGTACGAGCGAACGTCGTCGACTCAAAGCTCAAAAAAGGAATTAAACGGCCTTAGCCCGGGCAGGCATTTACATTGTAAACGACACGCGTGGCTCGTTTGAATGTTAACACGGCTTTATAATTCAAACGTTCCTCTTGATCTGAAGTCAACGACTGCAAACGATCTTCCGTCGTTGCATCTTCAATGAAGTTCCGGATCATTATTACTATGAAATATCTTCCTATTCAACGTACAGCGAGTCAGTTTAATTACACAAACGTAACAGCTGTTCCTTCATCACACTTTCATTGTACACAAAATTAGTTACAACATCCAACTTGCTATTCATTCAATCTCAATAGTTGGAAGTCTGCGCGCAGCAAGAATTTATTCTCATTCAGTTACATGGAAGCATTAACGATCTAGAACTAGGACCGTATTAAACTAGGAGGGCTAACTAACGCTGCAGGCAAATCAAGAGATGAATAACTTCTATCGTCATTAATTATTTTCAAAGTTTCTCATTATAATCTACCACACGAAGCTGTTTATAATAGCATTCAATTTCGATAACTTTCGCATCATCACTTCAACGCGCTTCGTTGCACCAAACTAGGTTTTAAATGGTCCTTTAAACAAATTTTCGATGCAAGAGAGGAACAACGAAGTTAATCATCAATGGTAGAGAGTAAAGCAGGCATGTATGAAACTAATTTCCACGCGGCCTGTGGAATCAGATGTACCACCGTGAAAATGGTATTCGAACTTAACTGAAAGCCACACTAGTTGAGTTGAGATTTACGAGAAGAAAGGTATTCGAAATTAAGAATGAGAGAATCAGAGCCCTGAGTCACATGTGTCGACAGTTTAATGAGTGAGCATCGGAATTATCTAACGAAATCCATTGGACAACCAACGATATTGTTGTATGTGCAGTATTCATATGGAAAAACAGCGTAACATCCAGGCAAAATGTTTGATGATTTACTGCGCTGCTCTCGATAAATTAACGTTATGTTGTCTAACTTTAGCTACCTGGAAAGGGACATTGTGCACGTGAGAGCCAGATTGACATCTCTTAACAGTCCTGTCAGGTTTATCGAAATTTGAAGCAAAGTAGACCCCGAGACCAGTTAGCAAAACAGCCAATCGAGATACCGTTGAATCTTATCTTCAAATTTCCCCCACAAAATCGAACACACGCCCGTAGGACCGCTGTCGGATGAGCCAGCCTTGATTGCTAACAAACAGGCTTTTGACTGTTTAGCCCGCGAGATATAAAGGACGCGGTCGTAGTTAATCCCTCCATTCGATACTCGCTACCAGAGTGTATGGTTAAGTTGGGTGGGAAAACGGAGATTAGGGGTACCAACATGTCAAGTGCAGGATTCCCCAGGAGTCGATGTGGTCACACCAGGGCATAAACACTTCTGTTCTGTTGCCTTGGGAAGAGGTAACCTGCTGAACAGCTCTGAACGTCTGGCCTCGGCTCTCGCATGAGCGCAAGAACCACACCTGCACGATCTACTCATAAACGACGACTGATATAACATCCTTTGGGACCCAGCTAGGAGATGAAACAGCACGTTCCGACGTTTGAGTCGCAATTTTCAGCAGTTGCGTTTTCCCAGTCTGAAGTCATATCGTACTGAATGGGACGTAATTTACCAGTAAAACCTTGTCAGATCGGCGGTATTTTACAGAGTGTTTTGCATTATGAATTTCTTTTCATCTGACGTTTAACGTGTGATTTCGACTTTTGAGGGGTGACAATAATAGAAACAATTATTCCACTTTCAATATGAGCCCCGTTTGTTGCCTGCCGTCCTTAATATCGTCCACCGCTTCAATTTTGTCTCCCCTCGTATCTCGTTTGAGGCCTTTCCCACCAGCTTTCTCTTTCCCTTTCTCTTTGCCACGATAATATTCAAACACCCTCGCGTTTTATTAGGGACAACGTTCCCCCTGTGTCGTTGCTGTCGTCGTTTTCACGTTCTCCACATTCCTCATTTCAACTCGTTTGGTTGAACGACGCTGCTTTGGGTGCTCATACCAAAGTAGTTTAGACGGTTTGTTTCAAATAAGTAAAGCCCGTTCTCTTCAAGAAAAGGTTTTACGTCGCATCGAAGCTTCATAAGCTCGGCTCGCTAAAGTATTCCAATTTATGACACATTCGACCGGGTCGGATGAAATCAGCAGTAATGGCGCAGAATAGGACTTGTATAATTCATGGAAGTACGTACGTCAGTGTTGAGTTTTTCGCACTGTTTAGTATACATACAGAAGGTGCGAAACTAAACAATACTATGGGGTAGAGTGAGGCGTATGCATAGCAGCGAAGGCGGACTAAGAAAATCAAAAGGACTACTTCGCTTTGACCTAAGAAGATTGGAACAGGATAAAGGAGCAGTGGCATAGACGGCCAATAAGAGTCGTAAGATTGTTGGTAGAGCATAAAGAGATGTTGGGGATCCCGTCAGACATTAATGTTGACCTCCACAGGATGAACGAGCAGAAGATATGAGGAATGAAGAGTTTGTGAGCGGGATAGTACAGGATTGTAAGAAGAGCCGACTTGAATCATTCGGTATCACAATCGTTTTACAGACTCCATACAAGTGAAGTTCAGCAAACTTAACATTCTACACCAGGCGTCTCCAAACTACGGCCCGAGGGCCACATCCGGCCCTTGGACAGATACTTGAAAACTCCTTTTAGAAAACAAATTTTTTTATAGCAAATTAAATTTAGTTTACTTAAGTGTTCTAATTTTATGTTGAATAATTATTAATATAACAACTACATTGATATGGTCATGGGCTAACTACTGATAACATTGTTGTAGGCTTACTGTTTTTGTGATAAGTTGGATAAAGAAACACAAAATTGTAATGTGTAAAGACATTTAAGAAAATTTAACTTCAGTATATAATAACTAACAAATTATTGAAATGAATCCAACTAACATTTTATACATTTTAAATAAAAACATAACTTATAACAAGCATAATGCCGTATGAAATACTAATGAGATTTATGTAATTGAGATTTTCCACTGACAATAGTTTGTAGTTGTGGACTAATTTTACTTGTACCAATTATTGAAAGAGATTTAAGATGCCCATCAGTTAATTTAGATCTGTAAACATTTTTCGTGTACTTCATTTTGGAGAAGGTCTTCTCACACGAATAAGTAGTACCAAAAACAGAAAACAGCCCACGAGCAAATTTATGCGAATTATCAAACTGTCAGTGGAAGACTCTTACAAAATTCCAACAGAGATGAGTTTTAATATTTGTTCTTAATTATATCATTGCACTGTAGATCAATCATTTCCATTTGAAGTTCCGGGGCTAGGGTTTCCATGTCAGTATCAAAAGGATCTGAAAAATCTTAATTTGATTCACAATGGCATCAAAGTCCGAGAAACGAGTGTCAAAATTTATTTTCAAAGCACTCAAAGTTTCGATTGCAAAATCGATAGAAAACTCAGTCTCAGTGGTGTGGTTGAATATTTCACATGTTTTCAGATGTGAAAAACATTTACTTAGTAGTTGTGATTGAAACAGTATCAATTTCTTCCAGAATGATTTGATATTAGTGTATAAATCAGGAAGATGCTGGTTTTCTCCTTGCAATCTCAAATTCCGTTCCCTTTTTTAAACGTTGCTTACTTTTTCGGACTTTTTTCCATCAGTGGACTATTTCACTTTTTATAATGATAACATGGTTTTGGCTCTCGTAATTTACTGGAGTGATCAGTATGGCCCTAAGGCTGGAAAGTTTGGAGCCCTGTTCTACAGTAAGACGAGATACAGGACATGATACTGTGATTAAAGAACGCACTCAAACCAAACAATGTGGGTAGCTAATTCAAATAAGTAGAGCCCACTGTCCCAATGATGACTTACAAAAAAGTAGGGATAGAGATGGGCGATAGGTGGGCTGAGACAAGTCCATCAATGTGCATGAAATTAATTAGGATTAATAGCTGGTAGTATTCAATCCAGCACCAACTCGTGATACTAAAGCAATCTTGTGTGCCCTAAATGAGAGCCCTGGGAAACACCAAAGTTGACAAAGAAAAGCCTCGTTGACGCCTTCCTATTACCATTCTGTTAAAACTGTGTTTACAATTAGTGAAGGAGTAAGCCGAACGATCTTGTTAAGTAAATCTCAAAGGTCAGCGAATGGCTGTGTTTTTCCATTACTGGACCGGCCCTGAACTTCAACTACTCTGCTGGTTAGGAGCTAATACCTCGCTTCGCCATGACAAACAAAATGAAATAGTCAACATATACGTTCACCTTTCACACTCTGAATTTACTTACTGATTCTCAGTTGTTTCTTCTTTTCCTTTAGTTATGTATGCAGTGCAGCCTGATGGTAGATGCACCATTACTTTGGCAGAGGCTTCTTCACTTGTTTTCATTTATGAGAGGCAACATTTTTGGAACAATCCTCCACATTAAATGCGTATGTGAACAACTGTGGTTTGTGTTATACATCTGTGTAGGTCGATGTCGATCTTACGTTCGTAAGCTGCGAACAAACTATATATTATATAGTTATACTATGCTATATTATTATATAACTAGAAGCGACACCATATATTCTAGAACTCACCTGTTATTTCGTTTACTCTGATAATTCGATAACGGTTAACGCGATCCTTCTCAGCAAAACGGATCGCCTATGCACTGATTACTCAATAGTGCTCGTGGTATAAGTATGAACGACTCAAAGGATTACAGAAATTTAAGCGCCGTCAGTTACGATGTCAAAATCCGAGTGGTGTTTTACCTCGTGTCTACCACATAAAAGGAATAAAAGCATTTTATTAGTTGCTAGAGTGACGAAACTCGCTGACTGCTCATGAGCTTGAGGAGAGGTGTGAGATGTGGCACCAGATATTTCGCAATTGGCATCATCCTTGCCTTCTTTGTCGCAGATGCTTGTATTTTGCGAGAATAGTACAACATACAACAACACTGATGAAGTCACCAAGTTGTTCATTTACGAAGGTAGTAAACACTGACAGCATTGGTGCATTTTCGTATGAACGAATTTTTTAGAATAGTTGTAAGGTTTAACTTAAAGGGTTTTGTAAGGTTGGCAAACGTTAGTTGCTGGAAAGGAGGCCAATCGTGCGTTAAGTTTTAGACACCCTTGAAGTACTGTTCGTTTTTCATGACAATGCTTTCATTAAGACTTGTCTATTTCATCGAGAACACTGACTCTCGTGGTTAGTTTGAACAGTGAGCTTGAAATGAAGTAAATTTTACTTCATAGAGTATCATGTTCATTTCTGGGTGCACTATCAATCTCTTAGTAGTCAATAAAGATCTCCAAAAAATTAACCCAAAGCAATGCGACTTTTTAAATAAGGTGATTATTATTCTTGAAATCGTCAATCATTTACCTCGGAAGCAACTTCGGCAGCTCCAACTAATCGGTGTAATAGCTTCATCCGATGAAAGTAGCTGCAGCGGCGTCTGAAAAAAAAGAACGCCGAGGCGCCCTGCCATTAACACGCCCTTCACAAACTGCTCCACCTCCCTCACCACCAAATGCTAATCGGTCTTTGACGTGCGGTCCAACTTTTTTTCCACGTTGTTTGATGAAGTTCCCGCGGGTTATATATGATGGAATATATTTCTTCTCCAAGGTATTTAACTCGCATGAAAAATCGTAGTTCATCGCTGTGGAAACGCAATAATTATTGCAAGATAGATTGATTCGAATGACATTCTTACTAGACCAGTGTAGTGAGTTAAGTACATAAAGACTGAAGATGGAGATCAACAGGAGTTTTTTTGTTTTTACTCACCTCCTGCTTTTCATAGTCCTACGAAGTCATCGGCTGCGAGTTTTTGGTGTGTAGGTTTTTTCACATCATAACGTTTCTAAAACCGATCAAACATTGAATTTTTACTTTCCTTGGCTCTACGAAGTAGAAAGGAAAGTTATGTAATCGGCTGAAAAAAAGTTGTCTTCAGATCTTTACGTTTCAGACCCTCCTGAGTCCGAAAAACACTATTTGGGAAAATGGTCTGTGAGTCTGTGTATCTTTGTGTGTGTGTGTATGTGTGTCTGTGAACGATTTTTAGAGAAAACCACCGTACCAAATCCGCTCAAACTTGATATCTCGTCCGCAGGTTACCATCGAACGCCAAAATAAGGGTTTGAACAAAATCCACTGAAAGCTAACTATAGTTATTATAGTGATCAAAACACCAAATATTTTTTAAATCAAAAACGGCTCTAACGATTTTGATTAAATTTTTTATATTGATAACTCCCAATATGCCAATTACACCGTGAAATTCCCATCAATGGAAAAATGACGAGAGCAGCACAATAAATTACCAAAACTTTCGACAAAATCGATTTTAGCGCGGTTTTTAGAGAAAACCACCGTACCAAATCAGCTGAAACTTGATGTCTAGCCTACAGGTTACCATGGGACGCAAAAATGAGGGTATGGGCAGAATCCACAGAAAGTTAACTATAGTTATCATAGTGATCAAAACACCAAATTTTTTTCTCAAAAACGGCTCTAACGATTTTGATTAAAATGTTTATATTGATAGTTCTTAATATGGCAATTATACCATAAAATTCCCATTCGTGGGAAAATGATGAGAGCAGCACAATAAATTATCAAAATTTTCGACGAAAAGCGTTTAAACGCAGTTTTTTCCTTATAAACTCCGCTGGAATTTTTGTAGAATGTTAAAAAAAAATTAGTATTGTAGTCCAATCCAATACCTAAAGGGTGAGTGTTTGAAAACGCTCATGAGATACATGGGGGTTACTCCAGAAATTCCTGAATTTCAACTACCGCCGTTTTGATTAATACCAGTTCTAACAGTTATTTTCCAATAACTCTGCAAAAGTGATTACTATCCTTTTTTTTGAAAAATCGTGTTTACAGCCTCATTAATTATCTGTGTACCAATTGCTCAATAATGGTCCTGCAATGAGTACGAGCAGCACAATAAATTCCGGAACTGTAAGCGCTATCGCTTCCTGCTGCCGTAAAGCGTTGTTTGACGAAGTTCAAATTAACTGAGTGATAAATGAATTGATTAAATTGAATTAGCCATGTACAAAGTGAATTGTTGTAGAGCTTAGGAAAGTTGTGTGTTGCAACCCACCAGATATTTTTTCTCGCGAATATGTTTTACTTTTTTCAATGAATTATTTTTGCATGGAGTATTGAACTTCACAACTGAGGTTCGAACTTTCTGTTTGGGAAAATGATAACTCCAGCACAATGAATTTCCAACCATTTCGACAAAGGGTTTGCTGCAGTTTTGTCCTCTTTAAATCCCGCTCACATGAGACTAGGCTCATTATCACAAAAAACGAAGTTGGCAGTCCAATGAGCTACCTATACGATGAAAGTTTATGGATGTTCATAAAACTGATAGGAGCAAACCCAAGAAGTTCCGAGATTCAAACTGCTTTCGTTCCTTTGTTTCTTTTTCATAGTTTTTCCCTATTATCGCAAAACTTCAAGCAAGAACTCTGCATTACTCAAACGTGGGTTACCCAACATAGGTCGAGACATGAACGGGCGAATAAACGATAAAAGTGTTTTCGCTAGCAGTTTCTACATGGAGAATTAACATAGTACCGAGTGCTTATGAAATTCGTGCAAAACGAGTACGAGTACGGACCCAGGGCTGAGGAAAGTTGCGTGGTACGCCATAACTGATATACTTGACATGGAACGGTTCTTACTAAGGACGCTTTTCCTTTTTGTCGTAAACTAAGATCCACAACAAAAGATATAGAGTGAATAACGTACCTAACTCACGTTGAATTCAACTAACATTCTGTTTCATATCAGAGCAAAGGTACTGAAAGAAATTTATTACTGTGCCCTTTACAGCGGTTTTGCGAGACGTGTTTAATTCAACGTTAGTGAAAGTTACCTATCATTGAAGCTTTAAAATCAAGTTATAGGAAATCACCGATTCCCCAAGCCACTAATTCATTTGTAAAACAGATTATTAGCCAAGAGTTTATTATTCTCGTGCACAGTATAATTGTACATCTTGACGCAGTACCACACCTCCAAGACACACCCCATTATATTCAGCGTCGAATAATACTAGTAAACAATACGAAACATGATCTGACTACAACTGAACAACGAAAATCGACAAAAGTAGTTAAGGCAGGGGTACACCTGGGAGAATGACCTTGAGGCCCCCCAATCATATGATATGATGTCAACCCTCCCCCAACCACATCATCGTGCCCCCCCCCCTATTGATGGACGTAGGGGGACTTAGAAGTTAGCGCAATAATTGATGTGGTATGACGTCACTTGTGCTGATCCACTTAGAAGTTAGTGAAATGGTTGGGGGTTATGTCTCACGAGGGGGATGACGTAGATTCACTCAAAAGTTACAGTAATGGTGGGGTATGACGTCACTTGATGATGTGGTTCAGGGGGTCTGACGTCATATCATATGGCTGGATGAAGGGGGGTGGGACGTTATAATAGCTGGTGTTGAGGGTGGGGTGGGGTGACCTCAAGGTCATGTTCCCCGGCCTTAACGACTGACAAAGAACCACATTTTCTAGGTGACGTGGGGACTACGTGACGAGTCGACCTGATGGGTTGGAGAGAGACGAGAGATTGGGCAGGTAATGAGCGCAGGCCAGAGAGAAGCACTAACTTCCGCTATACTTTTTCGCGCGAGTTCCTTCAAGTAGTATAAACGCCTCACTGTATTTACTGTGATTCAACTGGTTTTCGTCTAGACGCTGTCCTACACCTCTGAGCCTCGTTTCATAAGTTTTATAAGTTTGTGGTGGTATAAAACCTGGTACACATCATGTCAACATAATATAAATAAAGATCAATTTGTTCGTTCCATTCAACTGACTTAAAATTCAATGGTGACTATTTATTGACGAGGATTCTAAAAGGAAAATGATAGTTTTGATGTAGCTATTAGTACTTGAAGGGAGCTAACGGAATACGCTCCATTGTGAGAGACTTTTATCCAGCATCTCATTTGAAGTAAAGAAATGAAGCTAGTGCACTAATGGGAAGCAAAAGGAGAGCAAGCACTTGTAGGACATGGTTTATTCTCTGTGGAGAAAGGGCTCATTATGCTAACTCTTCTCTCCGTAGTCGGCCAACTGTTCGCTGAAAAACTCCAACTCATAAAACCTTCGCTTGCGGATTAATCTTCTATGCGGAGCAAACTCTTTATCTTTGAAATAAACCATAACCAGGACAATTGATATCAGCTCAAAGGTCTCCTTCTCTCTTCTCCCCCTACACCATCTACATATTAATGAAGAAGGTCGAAGGTAGGAATAAATGACAAAAGGGGCAGTATACTTTTCGTTCCTCCATTCCAAAATTATGTAGACACGAATGATGAAATCTGTTGCCTCCAACTGACTCATAGACCATTTCAAGTTACAACTAGTCATATATTTCGAAGTCCACGGTGAATCCAGTCTTACAATATAACATTCTCATTTATATTCTCCCTCACCATTCATTCCTGTTAATTAATATTCATTCCCAATTCCCATTAATGTTTTTCACCGTCATCTCAATGATGAGCTTCTACTAGTATTGGTAAAATAATACATAGAACTACTCAGCCAATGTTGAAATGAATGGTTGAGTTAGCGTGAACTCCAATATGTCGTGTATCTATATATCAGAAGAGAGGTGAACACTCTTTGCCATGTTCTGAAAGTGAGTCACTTGTAAGACCCTTACGTTGTTTTCCACCTTGCAATTATCGATTCTCAGTAAGCGTTGAAAAGTAGACCCAGAGCGGACCTCACAAAAAATAAATAAAAATGAGTCATGCTGTCAATAATTTAGAAGATTGGGGGGTGGACATTTTTCCACGATGATGTTTGTCAGTCGGAATCAATATATACATTGGACGGTGGTGGGGTGACGCCAGACTAGCCGTCACCGGCGTTCGGGATTGAGGAGATTCCGTGAGAGCAAAAACATCTGTCGGAAGGCAGTACTGAGGCGTCTTAAAAGCTTGGCTGGACGTTTATTTATTTGACGGGAATTCAGGGCACAGTCTCGTCGAATTTTTCTGATTGTATACTCCACCTGTGACTCAAGCTTCAAACTTTTCTATCAGCATGAGTTATTACAAATTTTTTAAGCAAAACGTTAGTTAGAACGTAACAATTAAAACTAATGTTGACATATTACACCCGATCGGACCTGCAATATATGTAATTTAAGTAAATTTGAAAGCAAATAAAAGTATTCCCTCAGATACTTTCTAGGGGCTGCCACCCTCCCTCCCGCAGAGCTCCACGAACATTCAGAAACTGTCATGCTGTTGACTACTAATCCGATCCGTTTTTCGACCAATTTTACGTAGAATATCATAGCACTCGATGTTACGGGGGTGCTTCCACCCAAACCACCACCATTAACGCGCAATCAGCGCACAGATGATTTATAAAACTGGGGTTGCTTCTAATTTTCTTTGGAGAGTTAATTAACTTTCATAGTATAGGTTAATTGGACTGCCAACCCGATTTTTCTGAACACGCTATCATTCTATGAGTCGGATTTATAATGAAAACATATGCGGGCGCTATATCTTCGTTCAACGCATTTTTACAGGAATATTTATACACAACAAAATGTAGGGACTAGTTAGCTGAGAGTACTCCGGAAGTTTGATCGAAATCGACTGAGCCGTTTTTGAGAAAATTGGAATATCGATAAATTAATATTCGACAAATCTCCTTTTCTGTGTTAACTTGGCTTATATCTCCGTTCAACATGCATATACAAAAATAATTATGGAGAACAAATTGGGGGTATGTGTGACTACAAGATACTCCATTAGAATTTATCACATCTGGTGAAGATGTTGGCCTGGAATTTACGGAAGTGTTCGAAAAAACGTTATTTTCGACACATTTTGATTTTTATCTTTGTTCAATGGACTGTCAGAGGAACATTTATTGAAAACAATATGTAGGTATTAACTATTTGAAAACATCTTGAAAGTTTGGTGATAATCCTTGAAGCTGTTTTGCCAAAAACTGCGAACATCTTATAAATTTTTGATCTATTATTGCGCTCTTGTTTCAATCGTTTGTGTTCTACTTGAATGGCCATTCGCCCAGCTATAATTGAATCGTTCAATGAAAGTTCCCGTGAGTTTCACGTTTATTGTTTATTCAACATTTACCCTGATTTTCGCGTTTCTTCTTGAAGTCCCTTGGAACGTGGTGCTCTGAAAGCTGCAGGTGAAACTGCAAACTTAGGGGAAATCGGTAGGTAGGTTTGACTTTATTATGGCATTGTCCCAGTGGCATTTAAGGTATTTTAACGAGGACTTAGCGAAAATGTACCCAAATTTCTAGTCGAAAAAAGCCCATTTTTGAGATTGATGACAACAATGAATCCTGAAAATTTGTCTATCAAAAGGTGGTTTCGGTGTGAAGTTTTTTTTGACAGTTTTCTGGAAAGTCAAAAAGATTGGCCATAAGAAATTCATTTGGATTGAGTTTGTGACTATTCAGAAAAGATCTTCAATCCGAATTCCCTTCTTAGTACCTGGAACCGATGCTCCAAGACCTAAACATCGGTTTTATTGAAAATTTTTACGTTGTTAATGAAAAGTAGAACCGCATTCGGTCGCGTGAAATATGATGTATGGAAGAATCTGAGCTGAATAGAACAAAACTGGCGCACGGGGAAAAACGGAAATTGGCCGAAATGAAGTTGATTTGAGTTTGGATGCTCGTAGGATTCCACTTACTTTGGGTAAACCGGTTTCTTTACCGTCTCACCGATTGTTCCAGTTTCACTGGTAGCTCATTTTTCTTGAGCCAGTGAGCAGGTAGGGAAACCCCTCGCTCTATTTCGTGACTCACCCAACCGACCGAAGCAATGAAGTTCCCAAGGTATCGCGGGCAAGAAAAAGTGTCATCTCTCACTGTCGCTCTGTAGAAATAAAAAGCGACCTTTTTTTTCTTTTCAAAGCGCGCCGTACCGTCGCGGGAGCGAATGAAACGCTAAGTGGGAAATTGGAGGTACCTGAAAATAACGCGAGGAAATTAAACTCTCTCGTCACGGCTTTTCAGGATATTAATCTTTTTGCTTCCTTTGACAACAGGTTTTGCCGCGCAGAAAACAGGATGACAATCCCGTTACTAAATTGTGATGAGTCCTCCAACAAGCCCCGTAAGCCGGTAATCCGCAGTGTCTTATTACTGAGCAGGCATTTGGACCTAGCATGTCTCAAATTTTTACTAGAAAGTAGAAATGCCAGTATGCTTATTCCTCTGAAATAGTCTACTGCTGAGACCTTAGACGAGCAAATTTTCTCATTACACCGCACGAGTCTCGACAAAAATCTTTTGAATGTTTCTGGGACGAAACAAAACTCGACTTCGAAATGGTTATCTGGACTATTAAAACAACCTTTTCCTTTGTACAATGTTTTAGAGTGGTTCCTACTTACGCTATTAATTGGACTAAGCTGTAAGCATCGAAACCATAAACACAACATAAATTGTACACGGTGGAGTATAATTAAAAAGTGGAATTTATAAATGAATTCAAATGGTGGAGTCACTCAACGAGCCAGTTATTGATACGGTATATAGCTGAATAGAATGGATCGTATGTAAAAAAAAAAATCATGAGAAGAAAAAGGAAAAACAATTTCATTAACCAACATGTAATTTTACAACTTCAAAATAAACACTGCAGCATGAGGTTGCTTCAATTCTACTGTGAGACTCAACTAATATCAAGTGATTTAATGAAAGTGAAGTACAAGAAGCGATAATCGAGAAGAAAATTATTGGTATACTAACAACGGTTATTTAGACTATAACAAAAACTCGGGCTTGCCCAAAAATTTAACTGGTTTCGAGGCTGATCCGAGCAGGTCACTTTAAGATGTCGTCAGGGCCATAGAAAACAGCTAAGCGGAACTCGGCCATGATTATGTGGATGCTCTAAAAATGATGAACGTCCTCTCATTTTTGGCCGGTAGCGCAACAAAAACTTTTCACGACGATCACAGGAGGAAGAATCCATATTCGAGTTATCGTATTTCATTTCGAACTTTGATAGATCATCTGGCGACGAAAATGCGTGTTGTGAAGTCTGATCTTGCTTTGCCGATTCAGCACCCAATTCAGCGGGGATCTGACTGAGGTCTCCCTGCTCGGTTCTGGAAACACTCTCTCAGGTCAACACATAGTGCAGTGTGTTTCAGTGCCCATCAAGGATTGCTAACCCAAGGCGGTGGATATCTGAGATTTCATGTTCACGCGCCAGGACAGCGTACTTGCCGAGTTCAAAAATAACGGCGTCTCTACATATAACATCAGACCTCAATCCTTAATCTTATTAGTCTACATACACCGTTTCATGGCGAAGGGCTTCGACAACAAAGGAAGTTGCGGTTTTAGCACAGGGCTTTGCACAAGTGTGTCGCTACGCCGACGAACCATTTCATAACTGGCCGAGACTCGTCGTAATTACCGGCTCCAAAACCGTCTTATGAATCATCCGCTGGCTGCTGGCTTCTTTAATTCTTCGCGGCCTCGTCAAGCTGCGTATTATTCGAAAAGACCGTGAACTTAGCGGTTTTTTGACAGGCCGCAACATCCTGCAATCAACAACCAGCGGAAGCTAACATTGTCTGGTACAGTTGTTGAAAACCGCTGGTACTGGACGAGTCGAGTACGTGGACAGACGCTCAGAACCGTTTTATGATTGCACATGATTAATCAGAAAAAACGGTCAAATTGAAGGGCACTGCAAAACATTGAATACTTCAATCTTGCGGTTTCTGCTGGACAAACTTCCTACAAGCGTAAAAATTGTAAAGTATTTTGTTTCCATTAAATACCATTACTTTATGAAAGTGTGCATTATACGTAAAATATCAGTAAATAAAATACTTTTGAAGTAGTGCAACTTTGTGTAATTCTGGGAGTCGGCTTATCGTTCTTCATTTCTTTTACACACGTGATACGTAGGTGTGTTGACTGCCTCCACTCCAGTTAGAATTTTCGATGTCGTGCTTTACGCCCTAAGGCCGTTTGAACTTGGAGCTGTGAGAAACTTCAAACTACCCCTGTCCATGTCAACTTCTTGCTTTTAATATTCTCAGCCCTGTCGAACACAAAGACTTTCGGAGCCGACAACGTATTTTTCCAGTTGGGGTTTCTTACAGTTCGACATTCCTTTTCAGCCTTCGTTCGTTCTCTACCCCACTGCGTCTCCTAGTTACTCAGTCTGAATTCATATCTCTATCGTGTTTCTCAAGTGAGCATTTAATTAACCAGTGTAGTTCCAATCAGGATTCATCGACTAATTCTTCGCCTTATTTAAGTTGATCTCTAGCTATATTTTTGAAGTGAAATAATGAAAGTAACGTACAATAATATAACGTTAATCAATGGGTTAAATCTAATATTAATTTTTTATTTAAGTTTATCGTCATAAACGTAATCTACGAGTGAATACACTGACAAGTGCAATATTTTATGATTTTCCAAAAAACGAAGACGAATCTCCGATTACATTGCCAAAAAAAACGGGCATCTTCATCGAGATTCTGAAGAAAACTGTTCTAAGTTTTTGCACTTCGTCACAAGTCGCCGCTGATGACGATGAACATCATTTATCGTACTACTGAGCAGCCACTCATCCACAATCGTCCGGTTCAAGAAACAGTTGTCTTCCGTTAGTTCTTAATAACCGGCTGCCTACTTTCCACGGTTTGCCGAGCTCTACCGCTCCGATGAATGGTCCCTTCGCCGCCACTCAGTCAACCCGAAAATGGTTTTCTTGCGCCGAAGGAAAAGAAGGCGTAAACTAAAAACAAAATACGACAGATGCAAAACGACCGACTCGCAATTCGCGAGAGCTCATCCGGACGAAAGAAAATCCAACAGCGGCCACCAGCTCTGTTCTGCCCTTCCGGAAGTAATCGCCCAGGGCGACTGGAAGGCAAAGGGACGAAAGAAAACTGGCGCTCGACGACCCAAACGTTCTTTCACTTTCTGAAATATTTGGCTGCCACAATCGTGGATATTGTGGAAGACATTAGCGGAGTGGAATAGCAAGTAAAAGCTACTTCAAGTATTGTTTGAAACGGCTTCTCTAATTGACTTTGGGGTGGTTCGATCATCTGCTTCCTCGGTGATACAGCACTTCTTTTCAAGGGTTCGAGTAGGTTCGCAGGCCTTTGATACAGCGAAAAGAAGTATTAATGAGATTAAATTGTGGCTGGACCCTTTGCTTGTTTATCACATCAATAAAATAGTGACGTTTACAAAATACCGGGGGGGTATGTGTCGACCGATACTTAAAATAGAAGGAACTTCTGGTCCTGAAAACTGTATTTTGCGCATGACCAATCAATTTTACAATACGAAATCGTAGGCAGGGGATCTGCTTCAGAACTACATTGTAACCACCAAGACATCCTTCGTATTATGGACCTCAAATCAAACAGAGTCTGTTCAGTTCCAATTTTCGAAAATTAGGGAAAAATTACGGTTACGGCCATTCATTGGGTCGTCTGCCGATTCTGCAAATGAAAAAGAAAAGAAAATCATTTTGATCAACCATGGATGGGAAACACGAACCACAGCTGAGCTTATGTGAATTATACGTGAAGGGAGTACTACATTCTTTCGAAGCCAATATTTTTATTTTTGAGCTAAATATTTCAACTTACTTCCAATCTAACTGGAAACTGTTTTTAACGAAAATCCCTCCACTGAAAAGACCTTGTAGACATTTTATGTCTTTACTTTGCTACATAAACTCGAAAATGTAACGGAGCAGCGTCACGAAATTTTTTAACCCGAGTTGCAACCACAGCCCCTGTGGCCTAGTGGACAAGGCATCGGTCTCCTAAACCGGAAATTCGACTCCCCCCAGGGTTACGATTATTTTTTGACATTTTATGTCTATACTTTGCTACGTAAACTCGAAAATGTAACGCGGGATATGTAACGGAGAAGCGTCACGAAATATATTGCGTTGGGTTAGGTGCATGGTAATGTCTGTTACAAAATCTAACGCTTAGTAACATCACACGTTTTAATAACCTCAATGACTCAGTGAAGATGTCAATTGCAATTGACGCGGCCATTATATCGAAACCATCAACGAGCACAATCAAACGTAGTTATCATTGCATAAAATAAAATAAATAAAAGAAATAAAATGTTCCTAGTGGTTGCGTACTTGTACGAAAGCTGTACCCACCACTTGTGTAAACTGAAAGTGTTTCTTTCGCGCCCGTTTGTTGAGGTGTACAATACCGTAGTACGTTTTTACGCGTTTTGGCAAAACGGCTTCAACGATTGTCACCAAACTTACAGAATGTTTTTAAATAGTTAATACCTCCATATCATTCTCGATAAATATTCTTCTAACAGTCTAATGAGCAGACATGTTTTAGTTGGTTTCTTCAGCTCCTTAAGTTAGGATAACTACTAGGTACAACATACATACGTGGTTCGACACATCACACGTCATTTTCGGGCTTCACGTGCAGTTCTACATAAAAGCTGGTGGCACTTAAAGTTCCTCAACTTATTGTGCTTCTATTTCTATCACTACCGTTATCAAGCAATCAATGCATTCAGACTGTCAAGTTGATATTTAATAATAATTAGGAATAATCGGGTTTCAAGGGTGTGCAATAGCATTAAGTGAAACGGCGGTGGTTGGACCGCCGTATCGCTGAAGTAGTTTCTCAATATTTCTCTTTTTGTTGTATATGCTATCTATTTTTGCATTGCTTGTGGACTTCCGTTAAACGTCCTTTATCATAGGTAAGCTAAAATATTATTAATTTTTACTACAATGAGATGTTCAACAATGCCGTCGCCAGCTATAATCAAGTCCTACTACACATACACAGTTTCCGATTACTCCTCTCCCTGTGCACGCTTCTCCATATAGAGAGAGTAATTTCCACTGGTTTTTTTTTCTTTCAGTATGATTCCATATAAATGTAACATAGAAGGAATTATTTCGTATTTACATTGAGTCGTGGAAAAATGGCTGATCATAACAATCATTCATACCAACTTCTTTTTCATTTCACACCAACTTCTTTTTCATTTCACACTAAGCTCGCATTCGGTTATAGTTTCTTCATCCCTACGGAATAGGAAGACAAGTTGTGTCATCGGTCGAACAAAAAAGTTGTGCGGTTTGCGCCAAGTATCAGCTGAGTGAGCTCTGAGAGCAATTTTTTGTCGTTCTTCTCGTGCTGTCAAAGTTGGTTTGTGAGCAAACTGCGGAAAGCTCTAGGGCCCCGTGTATTTTTTAACAATCGGGTTCGCTGTTAGTTCATCAATAAGTGAGCCGTGACACTTTCACCGTGGGAATGTGACAGATCGGCATGCGTGACACGATTCATAAAATCCAATATCCGATGAGGGTTACGACAGAAGAGAAACGATAAAACCCACTTTTTTTCAATTAGGCATTTGTAACCTGGTTGTTCAACTTTGGTACTTTCTATCAGACCTTTCTCCTAAATCAAAGGATTTCAATCGCCGTAAAGCCGATTAAGAACGCTCGCTTTTTACGATCCCCAACAGAAAGGAGAGGCTCGTTAATTAGGCGATGAAAGGGTTACGCAATTTATTCGAGACTCGGGGTAATGTTTAAATTATCGTTGCCGTTCAATAAATGTGCGCTTTCTTGCTTTTAACGTTTCTTATTTAATATAGATGCGAAGACAAATCTATCCGACGTAATTGTTAATTAAAATCCATTGTCCACAGCTTTCACCAGTTGATCATTATTCACAGAAGTGATGAAACGTATAAAACCGCCGCCCAAAGCTTCAGCTCGAGTATCAACGCTTCACGCATATACATTGTCACATGAAGGGGTCCGAACGCCACCGTGCCTGAGTGGGTTGGAGGTCTGGTGGGAGAACTGCAGGTAGGGCAAGTGTTTGATCGCTGCGTTCTCCAGATCTAGACAGCCCATGTTTTACTTTTACACGCTTGGCCGCTAGTCTGCAGTCGACAGCACGCGATCTTTGATAAATCGATGTCATTCATGGAACATGTTGACCGCATTTGTGTTTATGCGCCGGGATGGGGTTTTCGGCATAGTCGAACAATTGTTGACAGCCAAGTAATCATCGTGGATTGTTCTGACACCTGGACTCTTCGTTCACCCCCCCCCCTCGCCGTACCACAACCAGTGCTACGACTGCTCTCGACTTTTCTATTCCATACTCTATTCTGCTCCCGATTTTCAGTTCTCACGCTCTTCGACCAGCTTGAACCTTTTTCAATTTCCTCGTCAAAGCATCCCACATCATCACCTCGGAGTTTTCGCGACCCACGCCAGACGTGTCCGTGAATTTCTGCCACTGACTTTCGTGATTTCCACCAATATATCTCTCGACACCTTCACATCAGCGTCTCAGCAGGTCAGAAGTCGAATTTCCAATCAAGAGACTTTTAATTTAATTCCATAGATTAGTTTTAGATTGTCCTTTCGTTGTCAATTAATTTTAATTATTTTCAATATAATATTTCGCATCCAATTCAGTTAATTTACAAGCTAAGTAACCACCGATCATGCGAAAATACGATCCTTCACCAACAGCCCAGTTGTCGTATGGCTCGGCGGATTCTTGGTTTTATCAGGAAGAATTCGTGCAGCTTTCCTTGCAAGTCTGTGTCGACTGCCCCACACTGCTCGTCCCAGGCTCGAGTTTTCTTCAACCGTGCAGTCCCCTTACTATAGTAGTGCCAAGAAGGACATCAAACGAGCCCCACCGAGGTTTTTGCGATTTGTTGCATTGAGAATGACTGGGTACTGCTTGGGACGACTTCGATGCCGGACAGACCATGGTGGTTTGCAGATGACGTATGTTAGATGAAGACAGGCGAACCGCGGACGCCGTTATCCTGCGAAAGCTTCTTGGTGGCCAGACGGATTGTCGTGTCCATCCATCTCCGGTGGACTTTATCGTTCCCTGATGCGGGGTCCATCCGCCAGCACCAGTCATTGTATGTTTCTGTGGGCCCCTCAAATTACCTGCTCAACTCTCCTCTTACCCCATGTCAACGCGAGTTAAACGGCCAGGGAAAACAACGATCCCTTCAACTCATCAGTTCCGTTGTTGATGAAGTGTTTCCGGTAGCGATGCCTGTGAATCGGTGTGTTACTATAGTATCGATGTAAGCTCTTGTAGTTCCTCATATCATTTACTTTTAGTTCTGGGCTACTGAGCGTTTTACAGGCATTCTACTGGTATGTACATCCGAAGCGAAATTTTGTATCTCTCTTGAAACATTGCACTTCTCAATTCGTTTTTTAATCTTTTCAATTTGGCGAAGATTCTTTCCCCACTGCAGTTAGTTTAGCTCAATAAAACATTCTGAATGCGATTTGGCCATTCGGAAATGTATATTCATTGGTTTCCTTTCAAATGTTAATATTAGTTACAATTTTTTGTCATTTTCTGTGTGAATCATCATGAAGTATTCTGTTGAATGCAGAAATTTCATTTCTAACTCTTTCTCATCAACATCTGCATATTAAAATTCAGCAAACCATTAGCAACTTCGTCTCAACTCGTCAGTATTCAGAGTTTTCGTGCATGAAATTAAGTAAAAACGTTTGCTGATGTTATTATACGAACTTTATCGCACTTTTACGTGAACGCTGAGGGTATCCATAATAGGAAGAAAGGTTTCTACTTTGAAATTCACTTTTTCATTCAGATGGACCGGCGAAGCAGAGTGGAGAGAGCTTTCTTTGGCGGACGGCTCAATGTAATCAAATTTATTTTTCGCTGTGTTTAATACTGAAGTTATTGATGGTAAGAGAGGGAAATAGAGTTGAATAAGGTGAAGAGTTAGTTGATGAACGAGACGAGCTAGAGAGGACTGTGTTGATAGAAAATAGGTTGCTTAGTTAATCGTTCAGTTGAGATACACGGTGAAGATAGGCAGTTCAGAGTGGAATATCTTGGATATAGAGTATGTAACTCAAGATTAGGCAAAAAAAAGGAACAGGACGAGGCCACTTACATATTTATTTTAGAGTCTCTACTGTTTTTTCGCATTCAAACTTGAATTTCTCCACGAAATCTATAGAATCGCAAAGTCGACGATGCCATTAAAAACCTGATTGCATTTGCAAGTGTTTCTGAATTTTGACAGCTTCTAGCACGTTTTTGACGTGCAAGGTTTTTTTTTTCAATTTTAATCGTTTGATCTACAATTGCAATTCTTAGCAGTTCGTTCGGGAAATGCAGTCAAGAGTTCAAAAAAAGTTTTAAAGTGGAGAAACGTGGGGTGTTAATTGAAAAACCGTGGTTTCCTACACGGACGTTAAAAAACCATAACCTAGCATTGCATTTAGATAGGGAGGTGCGTTTGGTGGCATTCTACTCCATTTTCAGTCTAGTTTTACTGAAGTGCGAAACACCTTCTATAATAGAGTTGCATATAATTACTGAGGTATATTGAGCACTACGTCGTCATTAGGTTGTTCAAAACAAGGCGCAAGAATGACTCTCAGCAATGAATGACAAGCCGTTATTGGATAGTGTCTCACGATGAAACTTCACTTTACCGCGAATGAAGCCATTAGATCAACACGTCGAAGAAAACGCCGAAGAACTCGTTTCAGAAGTTGAAACATCTAGAGGTCGATAATTAGGAAGAATGCGAAGCGAGCGATTTCTCGCCGCTGAAATGGCATAAGTTTCGTTATCAGGTTCTCGCAAATGGGAAAAGTTAGAGAAGTGTGTATTGCAACTGCTCCGCCAACTCATATCGCTAGAAGATATTTAGATGAATTTACTATGAGGCGTTTTAATTGGTAACCGAAACTTCAAAATTGCTTCTTCTCAAACTAATTGGAAAGAAGATTTGGTAATGGGGGACACCGATTTTGAAATGGAAATGAGTAATTGAAAGAAGAGTAGAAACTGGATATTCATAGGAATGAAACTACAGAGCGAACTTTCTGGGCTGACAAATCACTTTGAGCTAAATTTTGAGGAGAAAGAAATTATTGCGGTTTAAGTGAATCGTCGTGACTCCTCTGAAACATTTACTCAATTTCATCAAATTTATATTGGCTTATTATTAATTTTGAATGGTACATCACTGTTCAGGAAGGCCATCGCTTTACGTTTCAAGGCCAAGGGGATTCCAAATTCTGCAATGTCCATCCTCCGTCCAGGCGATAATTTGCCTTTAAAGTGGTTTAAACATCCATTCCTTCGCACAAGCATTTCATTTGGGATCTAGTTGAGCCCGCTTACTCCGCAATACGATCGGACGAAACCTGCGGTTAGTTTGAGCCCAAAAGTGGTTTAAAAAGTTACCGAAAACCATAATTTTGTGAGTTTTTTTTTGCGATTACGCGGGTCTTGGAGGTTTAGTACTGCATCTATGAAAACAGTAAATCAAAGCAAATATAGTGAGGCGATCTTTACTACTTGAAAGGTCTCGCGGGACTACATAGTGAAAGTTATCTTTTCTACCAGGGCTGCACCCGTTTCCCACGTTCGTCTCACTCCAACCCGTCAGTTCGACCCGTCACGTCGTGTCAATTGCCTAGCGTCGCCTAGGTAATGTAAATTTTTGTCAAATTACTTCTATCAACGTAAACCAACAGCGATAAGCACCGTTTTTTACTTACTCAATAGTTGTATAAACGTATTCGCAGCTACACGAAACGAACATGAAATTACTAGAATTCTTCAAACCTCGAATTGTCTCAAAAACGGCCGTAAGGAACTCCCGTATACCTACTACTACCTACTGCTTGTTCTCCACAAATCATCGCTGGAGAAGAGATTGTATAAATTATTGACTTCGCGCGACGGTGTTGCGAAGCCCCAGGATATTTCGTTGGAAACGCTGCTCTACACTTCGATGGCCACTATTCGAGCTGTTGTTTCGGTACACACATTTTTTTACTCGATTGCTAGTTGATTGCTCCAAACTATATAACCAACTAGGCTCGAGCGCCAGTCGACACCAGTTGGGCTCGTTCAGTAGCACGCGAGCACGTTGGTCGGACCTGTTTGTTTAATGATCCGTCAGGTACTTGCGTTGAATGCGTTGTTACGGTTTTAAAGTTCTCCATTCAGTCATTATAGACCCGTTTGACAGGCGTACCACAGTTGAGGTCGATTGCTAAGCTCTCGAACCTGAACTGAATTGACAAAGAGACAAGTGGACGAAGCGGGTTCCTTCCTTTGAGTGACCCTTTAAACAAGGCGAAAGGTAAGTCGAGTTAACAACGCTGTCAAAGCGCTTTCTTCTTGGACGTCTCGAAATTATTCACCGTTGACTGTTTAATGTTTTAGTTCGGTCGAGAACATTAAACTTGGACTAACGTTACTTGTCTTATACTCAACGTCTAAGAAACTCGTAAGGCAATTGGCTGTTTATTTGTTACGAACATTTTGCCAACAGCTGTTTCTTAGTCAGTTCGTTTCGTTGTTCGTAAGTATGTTTGTAAGAACATCATGGACCATGACAAGCGTGTGAACCAAATAAATGTTTTTTAACGAAAACCAGTTAAGTATCTGTAAACGAACCCTCTAATGAATCAAACGTACGTACATTGTGTTCCACTAATACTACACTAATATCAAAGCTCCAACCGGAAATGTACAGCGTTTAATCATTGACATGTCTGTCGGGCTTATTCACGTCTCTGGGGTGTCATGATGTACCACCAATACAAGAAATGGTACCAAATTTCGCTTACCCTTCTTTGACAAAAACTATATCTGGTGTTTTGACAGACTATAGTTATATATGTACCCTCATTTTGGTGTTCAATGATCAGCTGCGGGCTATGTATGAAATTTGAGCTGGTTGAGTCCACAGATGTGAAGAAAACTCACTTTCTTCTTATTTCCAGCAATGGTATTATTCGAAATAATTGAACCATGCTCCCGGACTGCCTTACACCAGCTCTTGAAATGGAAGGGGGGGGGGGGCAGTGAAGGATAAGAAGAAGCTGTAGGGGTGGAACAGCATTCGGAATACGAACTGAGCACCTTGTGAGTGGTGGTGCATACAACCGTTACAAACCCATTAGAGGCATCAACAGTGTTTTTGGAGCGATTACTTTCTTATCTACTCCATAGGACCGAGGAAGTACAAATTCCAAGGTGGACTTCTTCATGAATCATTTTTTGGTAATACTGGGCTTTTGAACCGGCTCTTGTAACGGAGGAATTAAAATCTAAAACCCTGCAAATTTTTACACATTGGTTTATTATTGTCATGAACAGCTTGACCTAGTATTACTGCTCCGAGACCCATTCCATTCGATTCAGCATCGAAAAATACTAGTAAACCATACGAAACATGACCTGAGTACAATGAAACTACGGAAACTAAATATTCCCCCGGTGCCAGGCGTCCATAAACGTCTGTAGGCATTTATGATCCGATGTAGGGGTGTGCGGAGTAAGTGGCCCTAACCTTCCTCCGCCCTGTCGGGCAAAAAGAGTCGGGAAAATTGGGACGGGGACTTCCAGCGAACCCTCGGCAATAGACACGACGTTGTGAGTCGAGTGGGCGTTGAGAGGCGAGAGCGGGTGGGTGGTTTTAAGGAGATTGGAGGGAGGGAGTACTAACGACGAAACGTTGACTTCCGCTGTAGTTCCCGCGAGTTCTTGCAATTAGTTGACTCTAATAATTACTGTAATTTCCCTATACGCAGTTGTACATGTCTGATACTCATTCCATTCGACCCAGGATGTAAAAATACCTTGAAAATGATACGAAACACGGCTTATTTGTGATTATACTGCGTTTTTTCGTTAATTTTTTTAACCATTTTTTGTCCATAACAACCATGGGCTTCGTCCGATCGGATTGCCGAAATGGTGGGCACAACTAGATACCAAATGGGATTTTTGTGCGATAGAACAAATTTTTTAGATCACGTTAAAGGCACAAAACGGCACGGACGGCGGACAGACATTGCAGATTTGGAATCCCCATGTCTTGAAACGTAAATTATCAAATTTTGAGGGGGGGTTGTAAAACATTTTCGTGACCGAAAACATAGGGTTTTTATTCAGAATGAATGATAAACCAAAAATATAGTATAGTTTTTGTTAAGAGGCTGGATTTGGGGAGTACTGATATTGAAAACGATCGTAAAAGTCAACGTTTTTCATTTACTCACAAAACACACAATTATTTCATTTCAACGGTAGGAATTCAATCAACTTTTATTGAAAGCATACACCTTTAAAAACGAAAAGGTCAAATAAATCATTAAACATGTTGGGAACTTGGAAATATCCGCAGCTTGGGATGCAGATCTTCCTGCGTGACTGCTCCAAAACTCAAAACCCACATCGAGTCTAGTCAATAAAGTCACCTCTCCCTCAGTCAATTCCTTACCGCATTTGTCAGCCCACGAAACGATGCCCCACATTCTCGTTCCACATATCAGCGGAGCACCTTGAAATCCACCACAGGGCGTAGCCGATAAAGCTCGCGCACAAAAAAACCCGTTGGTCAGCAATGTCACGTTGCACATTGACGAAAGGATTTCGCACGTCTTTTCCCGGCAACTATCATCGTCCATTATTTCGACGTTCAACGCTAGGAGGTTTCCACTTCTTAACATCGACGCGGCTCCGGTCCATCCAACTAACGTGCATTTCATCATGAACTGCGGAATTGATAGGAAGCTATTTTCAATAACGTTGACGGAGTCGGAAGACGACGGAATGCGAGCAAACTGCCCCGAGTCGAAGCCATTTTTCGGGAACTCGTAAACTATGCACAACACTGCAAAGCCTTTGCGGATGGAATCTTCGGGTCCTTCATATTCGATAATTTTTCGAGGGAACCTTACGATACCCGATTTTAGTTCATTAACCGTCGTTCCTGCGATAACTCGAAATTTATGCGGTAGCAAAATTTTCTCCTCACTCACTTGTTTCAAACAATTGCAGCTTGTACCGACCCATCGAGACGACAGTATCACTCCAGTACACTGGTTCCGTCGTGAGCTGTTCTTGTTATTATACTGAACACTAACCACAAAAGGATATTGTTTTTCATACGCCATAAGCCGTTTTGTAATTACCAAGCCAGCAGCAGTATTAAACTTGAATAAAAAAAAGAATACAATTGATAATATCAAAGGCAAGCAAATTGTACTGTTTGTGTAAAAGCGCGTCATTTTACTGCATTTCCCACCTGAGCAGTTTCTGGTTTCTATGTGAATTCAAAGCTCCTTTCGCATCCAAGTGGTTTTTATTATTATTCACGAACCTAACATTTTGGACAACTCGAGGTGAATCTTAATTGGGAAAAGAGGTTTGAGTTACGTTACTTTTGCACGGTATCTGTTGTACCAGATGATACCGACCTGCGAACAAAACTAATTCATCACACGAAATCCCTCTGCCCCACGTGCCACTGAAACTCATCCCTGTAAATTTCACCACCCCAGCAAACAACTAAATCTGTTTTTTATGCAGTTTACGAGAACATAACAGAACGCTATACATTGGCTCGATAATTTATCTCTCACGCCACAACGATGTAGATATGATTCATGACACGTTTGGAACTATCACGTAAAAGGTGTACGAAATAGTGTACTAAATGAAACGGCAAGGGTTTGAATTCCTGAATTTCTGGGGTTGCCCCCAAGTGTCTTATAAATCCTATCGAATGCTATATTATTATATAATAGGTTTATTAGATTACCACTGATTTTTCTGAGACTGTGGTATATGAACTGAATTAATAAGAAAAACGTTGTTGCTAAAATCTAGTTTCTCCAAAATTGTTGATGATTTTAGCGATATTTTTTCACAAAATATTATAAATATACGTGTCTGTACGTGTCTCCGGACGCAACAGCCCTTAAAACGTGATGATCTGAAAAAACTCAGAAAAATGTTTTTCTGCCGGTTACGTCACTTTCTTTTCTACTCTGTAGGGCCATACATTTTGAACCTTCATCCACATCGGTTCTCTAACTCTGAATAGCCATCATGTTCGTGATGGTTTCATTGAAATAATTGGAAAACGAGATTATGATAGGAACACACATTTTTGTGAGAGGTGAACACACCATTACAATTCCAAGGCATTTTTTACAGAGTTAAAATTTGAATAATTTATGTCCAAAAGAGTTGATACTGTTTTTCGTTTCGAAAACAGGTTAGGGCTGATTGATAGTAAATTTCTGATTACTACTTGATGTTTGGCCGAATTAACCCCAAACACGTTCGTCCTCAAACCCTTTTGTTACCCATGGAAGTCCACCTATTCAGTTATTTCCTATTGACAACGGATTTTCCCCGTCCTGGTCTTTCCCATTTATCTTTTCCCATAACTCAATTTTATATTCCTCTCCCCAACAGACAGCTCTTCCCAAACTCATTCATGTACAAGTGCTCGCGAAAGTCAGTCGTCTCCCATTTCTTCCAATACACAGTTATCCTTCAGCTCGCGATACAGTCTTCTCAGAGTTCTCCCAACAATTCGTCTCTCAGCTTGCACTACCCCCCACTCAACTCTCACTCTCTCTCTCTCTCTCTCTCCTCCCTCCACCAAATGTCTCCCAACTAGTTTCACGTGTACTGAGAGTCCCTCGTCCCTAGTCTCATACTCAACCGGATATCGCTATTCTGTCATGTCTAAAACAGTCCTCAGTCACGCCCACCACGTTCATTTCGTTTTTCATTGAACGCGACGTACTTACAGCAATAGTTTCTCGCACAATCTATCTTTTATTTGCTAAACACACATCAATACACTATTTTCGGCAGTTAAAAAAGTCGATTTGGAGTGAACAGAGTTACAGTTAACACAATGCATTGATTATGACTGTTGAGTGCAAGAGCGGGGACATAGACGAGGCAAAGAATTAGTTGATTAATGAGACGATCAAGATTACACTCATAAGACTGATTGACTTGAGAGACATGATAGCAAGTTCAGACTAAATAAACTTTGAGGCACAGCTCACGCTACACACTGGGTCTCTGGATACTTGAACTGGTGTGAGAGGGGAGAGCGAGAATGTTTAACTGTATGACTTCTAGGCTTACGGGTAGAGGGCTAGAAGTAACGTAAGAAAAGTGGGTCGCAGTAAAACCCTTTCAGAAACGGTAAGTAGAATAATTCTTTGTTGGCTCCGGAAATACCAACCTTGTCGGCAGAGTTCAGAATATTGAAAGAATGAAGCTGATTGACAGAAGTAGTTTGGGCTCCTGATCAATCGGCTTCGGGCCAGAAATCTCGAAATTGGTATGTCCGGTTGAAGACAGTTATGTTTCCTTCGGATTCGGCATGAACTGAGCCGAACAGAGAGTACGATTCTGTCAGAGTCATGTAGGAATTTGCTTCAAATCCCTCAGTTTTGTAGTTTTCGTCTCAATCCAGATGTAAATAACCATGTACGCCAATAGCAAAAATGTGTTGATTTCAAATAAGTTAAATACTTCCTTTTTCACATGTACTCGCACTTCAGAAACATAAATACCACCTATTGAAACGAAAGTTAGGCAAAAACTACGCCAAATCTTTCTCCTTAAGTAAATATCAACGTTGCTAATCTATTCCTTAGGAACTGATGATATTTCGTCATGTAAAAAGCTGATAGTAACACTCAAATGTTGAGTCGTTTTCAATGAGTTCGTGGCTATTTCACTGAGGAAGCAATTCCTGATGCTGGGATCAGTTTCTCGAAAAATATATTTCGGGTTGTTAAACCGATTTCAGATCGCCTTTCACCTCCTCAGTTTCGTCAAACTTGGTTTTAACTCTAATCAGAGTTTCGTTAACCACTAATTTGTTGGGTTGGAAAAGAGCCAAAAACAAGACCTGAGAACGGAATGGAGGAAACCCAGGGGCGCTCCAGCTAATTGTTTTGGGACGGAAATAGCGAAGCTTACACAGGAGGGAAGCTGAGGTTTTGTTTCATCCAGTGGATCTGCAGACGAGAAAACGTGCGTAGCTGCGATTCAACCGCTCTTCTTATACAGCTACCCGACTGTAAATGCCACGTTTTGACGGCCCCGCTTTACGTGTTTTATATTTTTTCTCTGGATGTCGAAATACTCGGGTTACCACTGAATGTTGAGTCACTTGTTTACGAAAAGATCGACTCATCGGAACTTCCTTCAACTTTTAAATTATCCTATTTGCACCAGCCCGTGCATTTAGTTTAATTAATGATGTTTGATCGAAATGGAAGGTCCGTATTGTTAGCTGTTGTCTAATTTGTAGCTTACACATATTATTTCCGTGCATCTTATGTCTTGTTTTTTATTTTTATACATGTACGTGGCTCATGTATAACAGTATGAAAAATCCATATCTGGTATAAGAAATCACACAAATTTCCACAACCTCGTTTTGTTTTCCATTGTACGTTTCCAATTTGAAGCTTTCTCTCAATTTCGCTCACAGATGCACAGACTATTTTCCAGGACAGATGTTTTTGGACTTGGAGCCTTCGGGACGTCAAGATCTGAACAAAACAAAAAAAAAGTTCTGCCGAATACATAACTTTCCTTTCTATTTGGCATGGCTGAAGAAAGTAAAAACGCCCCCTCTCAAAGCGCAAGAAGTTTCTACAAATACCATTCCACATTTATAGGTCCCCGGTTGCTGGCCCATCCGTTACTGTCCCATTCTTGGTCGATGCTATATGATCTAAGACCATTCAGACATTGCTTTAACACCAAACTGACGCCCTTTTAATAGATTCAAATACCTCTAGGCTTCGTGTAATGTGGAGACGATGGGAACGGGAAGAATGCGTCTATTCATAGGTCAGCCTGCCTTAAATTTAATGAGCAGGCGGAAACGGGGTTGTATTTATTTATGTTGGTAGGGCCCAAGCTCAATATCAGATTACTCTGGATAACTGATGATGATATACATCAGACGCCAGTAACTGAACTGACAAAGTGGATAATAACCACGTTCTAGAATTAAGTAATTTTAACCGAATATATTAATCACGCTCTTGTCAATCATTTTGAGATGACCCCCCAAAAAGCTTTCTATAATCCTCGTTTGGCGCTGGAAACGTCCGTTAATCCCCGCTGTCTCAATATTGGAAATCCATCGAATTTTTCGTGAACCCAAATTCGTACGAATGACGTGTTGTTATGGACTGAGGAATAATCGCAAATGCCCGTTGACTGCGAGTCGGCTAAGCGAAAAGTTTTTGAGTGCTTCAATTTTAATTGAAATCGTGTAGCCCTGAGAAGACAACAAAATTGTAGTGAAGCTGTGAATCGGGGAACAATTAAAACATAGGTGTATTGTTCAGAATAAATAATAAACCGAAAGAAAAATGATCATACCAATGGAGATTTCGGAGAGACTGGCTAAATGAGAATCTGTCACACATCCACAGGTATGGGCTCGGTGGATGCTGAGCAAGTTCTCGTGCTCTAGCATGTTAACCAAACCACCACCTCCATGACTCTTGACTGATGTAACTCTATCATGTTTGTTAAGGGAGAATCATTTTGATAAGAGACACGCATGTTCCCAAGTCTTGAATGCAACGACAAATATCTGGTGCGTTGCAACACACAACTTTCCTTATATCTACGTCAATTCACTTTGTATATGGCTTATTCTATTTAATTGATTCATTTATCACTCAGTTCCTTTGAACTTGGTCTAACCACACGTCACAGCAGCAGGAAGCGGTAGTGGGAAGGAAAAAACCGCGCTAAAAACGCTTTTCGTCGAAAATTTTGATAATTTATTGTGCTGCTCTCGTCATTTTCCCACGAATGGGAATTTTATGGTATAATTCCCTTATTGAGAGCTATCGATTGAGAGAAAAAATTGGTGTTTTGATCACTATGATAACTATAGTTAACTTTCGGTGGATTTTGCTCATACCCTTATTTTGGCATCTCATGGTAACCCGCGGGCTAGATATCAAGTTTGAGGGGATTTGGTTCGGTCGTTTTCTCTAAAAACCACTCTAAAATCGATTACGCCGAAAAGTTTGGTAATTTATTGTGCTGCTCTCGTCATGTTCCCACAATGGGAATTTTATGGAATAGTTGCCTTATTGGGAGGTATCAATATAAACAATTTAATCAAAATCGTTACAGCCGTTTTTGAGAAAATAAAATATTTGGTGTTTTGGTCACTACGATAACTATAGTTAACTTTCGGTGGATTTAGTTCATACCCTTATTTTGGCGTCCCATGGTAACCTGCGGCCGAGATATCAAGTTTAAGCTGATTTGGTACGGTCGTTTTCTCTAAAACCCGTTCACAGACACACATACACCTACACACACACACCTAGACAGTCACACACACACACACAGACCATTTCCCCAAATAGTGTTTTTCTGACTCAGGATGGTCTGAAACGTAAAGATCTGAAGAAAACTCAAAAAAAAATTTTTTCAGCCGATTACATATCTTTCCTTTCTACTTTGTAGACCCAAGGAAAGTAAAAACGTAAGTGGGGCTGAGGAAGCTTGTGTGGTGCGTAGCATCAGGTATTTGTTGACAGTTAGATGTTAACTGTAAGGAACTATCGAATGTCTCAAGCTCTTCCAGTCCTTGGCAACTTCGACTTGACATATTCTGTCAATCCAGGAAACTCCTCGACAATCAGCGTATTTGTGAAAGCGCGCAAGTACCAATTAAGAATTAGGAGTTCGCATGTGTTCGGGTTTTGCTCTCTCATCCGTTCCCCTCGCGATTCCCAGCCATTTCTTTCCAATTTGCTCTGACAAGGGGATCTCGTGAGAGCCAATCGGCGCCGCAGCCAAAGGATCGATTGCGGTAATTGACTCGAGAGCGGTTGAAGGAGAAAACGGACTCATCCGGTCAGCCGTTCGCCCAACTTTGTCCAAAATTGAGTTCTCCCCTTCAACACCTTCGGATCTTGTTGGGGCGACCAATAATCGGGAATGGAACTCATCGAACAACGAAGCGACTGTGTTTTGGAGAGTATTGGATTATGTAGCGGTCTCTGAAGAGTATTGAATTATTAGTACCCTCCTCAACGGTTTTTAACATACCCAAAGAATGAAGAGCTGTTATTAGACGGCGAAAATAAAATCAACCGTTGAACGGATTTAAATAACCTCACTGGCAACCACTCATAACTAAGAACTGCTCACCTTAACACTATCACCTATAGTTTCCTAGAGTGGTAGGGAATTGGCTATAAACTGCAGGTCCTGGAAAGCTAGAACGTGAATGAATTATAGTGGGAAATAAATCAAAACAATTAATAAAGTGAGGTTGAAACTGTCGAAAAACTAACCCAAGAGTGGTAACGGTGGTGGAAGGGACCGAGAAATCGAATTTAAGTTATTCAGAATTATTGAAATGAAAATTGTTGAGAAGTAAGAGAAAATTTCGGAAAATTGAGCTGGTACAATTGAAGAGGACAGTAAATATTTCTGTACTGGAGAAAGTGATATCAAAATCAGTCGGAACTCAATGACGATTGGGTATTTATTTAATACGAGTTGGAAAATGTACTGCATGTTACTGGATAATAAAGTAGAAATAGTGTAAAACCCAATAACAATTAGGAAGTTGTCCAAAAAGTATCCGAAATTGAGAAAACATTGAAAGCTGATTAGTTGCAATCCGTCGCTCGGCGTTGAGGAGCCTGGCCGCCATAGGCTGTCAAACGCTCCTGTCCCTCACTGGGCCATGCTTCGTTGATGTTTATCCTTGAAGTAGTTGTACCAAACAACAGAAGCTACTACCCATTAAATCTTTGGCCATGACATGATTGGATGTTTTGTTCTTCCTAGTGCAGCAGACGTGCCAAAATGAGGTAGTGACGAAAACGAACCGAGTTAATCCTAATGCCCTGACCCTGACCCCTAATGGTCCCTTTGTGCCCAGGACTTTGGTAAAATTGACTCTATTAAAACTGGTTAAAAGAGTTGAGCCGTTTCTCACATACCGTAACAAATTTTGAAGTTGTGCAGTAGTTTTACAACCCCTTACAGAGCGGCTGACTGTCATTATCTTACTAGTTTTATTGCCACTCTCTTGCGTCCCGTCGTGATCCCAGCACTTATAAAATAATATTATCGTAACGCTGCTACTCATGCCATGACCGTTAATTAGCAATCAATGACTTTTATGAAAAAGATCGTTTCTACTGTTTTTGAACCGTAGCCTGTAGCCAACTGTGAGAAATAGTAGCGTGTGTGTGGTTTGAATTCCAGAATTTTCAGTGCGGTTGCTTATTATTTTATGAAATTTATTAAACTCCCACCATGTTAGTGGTTTTTAATTTTTCAGAGAATGCCAATACCGAGGGGGGGGGGGGTATGCAAAATTCGAATAACGGTAATAAAGTTACAGCTATTGGATGTTGAGTGGAAAATAATGAGAAAGAGTTTTCAAATTGTCGAAGGGTTTGACGAAAACCGTTGACAAATCCAATGCAAGACGTAATGTTGAGTGAATACACGTGGAAAATTACGGTAAAATATCATCAGGTGTCGACTGAAAACTGTCGGGACATTGGTAAAATCCTGTTGGACGTTTAATTGTAAAATAATGGAGAGGTTACCTCTCAAACACTCACATTGTAATGGGATTCAAAACAATTCCGGTGGAGCGTTCTGAATGTCAACATTTGGGGTTAAGTTGGTACGTAACGATTTGCTGCAGCGAAATATCCCAGCACGTCACTCGACGTTGAACCGTATTAAGCTCAAACTAATCAAACTGAGTAGACGTTGAGATGCTCTCTTAATCCCGCAGGTATCTCTAAACCTAGCGAGGCGTGACCTAGTTGGGTAGCTGCGCTGAGAGGAACATTCTGGCTCATAATATTGTCGCGAACTACTAGTGCCCCCTAACTACCTCCATACACACTTCGTGTTCCCTTGGGGTTCGAACGCGAATGAAAATCTTTAACGGTAACTTCTAGCGACGTACGGCGTAATTAAAAATAATGGTAAGATGAAATAGCTGAATGTGTGATAAGCTCAATTTTCCTGACCAGTAAATTTTTATGGTTCATTGCATATTAGCCCGAAGTAAGTGTGAAAAATGCCCGTGCATTTAGTAAAGAAATGAAACCTCATTCTCCTGCGAACTGATGTATGCGTCGATTCCTACGTACACCTCATTTTCCTGCGAACTGAGGTATGCGTCGATTCCTACGCACTAATTATTTGGAAAAACGCTATTATGATTCCATCGAATTATCCGGTGATATATTTACATATATACATCTGGTGCGACGCATCACACAATTTTCCATACCCTCATGTACATTATGCGATTTTCTTGACTTGAGCCACTAATCCAATTAATCAGTTGATTTGAACTTAGTGAAATGTAACTTTAGCCAGATTCTCGCAGGCAGTGCTTAAAGAATTTATTGAGATGCTCATGTTCATGCCACAGCCATTAATAGGCAATCAGTGCACAGGTGATTTATGAGAGTCATGGCGTTTTTGAGAACGATCTATGAAGACTATTACGGAGTCAATAGCTTCTACTGAACGTGAGGTTCAGTGCACCGTGAGCACTCGAGTTTCATTGATGAAGTTTTTCTCGATGAATTTGGCTGATTTTAATTAGTGGTCCGCGGTGGTCGTGTGGTGATGCGGCACACGCAGATTACATACGTTAGAGCTCCGAGGGTAACACTCCCCAATCCTTTTTCTAATCACCACTATTAATGATGATTACTCACTATACACACTATGCGGTTAACTAATCTCTTGTGTATCATTACAGGTGAGACTGAAGGAAGTCGTATATGAAGATGAGTTAAGAACGGATCGTGTCGTAAGTAATCACGTTCTAGTAGTTGGAATGTACTCCAGAAATCCTGAGCGAGCTCGCTTTTCACATTGCATTGAGAGTGTGTTGGAGTTGCATGGCCAATATTTGCAGTTTTTGCGTTCTACGACACTGATGGTTTCTGTCCAAACGCCTGATAAGAACTGAGTCATTTAGTAAGCTCATAACCGGGTAGAATTGAGGAGCGACGTGCTTAATTGCTAAAGAAACTGGCGACTAATTAGGTAAATTACCTCACCAATATTCACGTTTTTTTGGAAACTCGATTGTCAAGGAGCCTTGTCACCGTAAGTTGTCAAACGCTCTGGTGCCTCACTGGACACCTAGCTTCGTTGAGTAGTTGTGCCGACCAACAGAAACTGCTTCCCATTAAGTCTTTGGTCACGACATGGTTGGGCGTTTTCTCGGGCATACTATGCTACCTACAACTAGGGATAACCTATTCCCATAACATTCATATGTTTGCTCGTTTTGCATTGTGCTGTGGTGATTAGCGCTATCTTTCTTGTCCTGTTGATTGGTTTCCGATCTAAATGTAAAACTTCCTTCGATCTTGATTGTTACTTCAACATTATGCGGGAATAACGATGACGTGTGGTAGGGTGGAGATGGATGGTAGAGGGTTGGTAATATTATTTATCTGTATTGTCGCTTCATATTTCCTGGAATCATGACTGCCTTCAAGCTTGAACCCCACATAATAGTGCCACCGAATGGTATTTGACCATTGCTCAATATCACGAGCCTAGGTTCTCCTCAACGCTCTCATCTTCGTTACGTCTATTTCCAGTCTATAATTATATCTTATTTGACGAGCCAGCGTAACCCCTCAGTTCAACACTAAGCACTCAGAAGTAATGAGATTAGGATGCTTCTAATGACACACAGCATTCCTGCTCATTACGTGTCTCATTCCTTCGAAAAAGGAAGCTAAGTTATTCGTTCTACTAAAAAATAAAATGAATGAACCGCATCTCCAACCCGTCTCTCTTGCTCTCTCTGACTCTCATTTTTGAAATCGCCGTCTACCAAGATACTGTTACAACTCGCACGTTTTCCTAACAACTCAGGAATCAGAAAGGGAGATTTCGCCACATGATGTCATCAATCCACCATCAGCTTCTGCTGTCGAGTACTTTTAGCTCATTTACAGTGGCCATTGCACGCTGGAGCACTCGATGAATCTTGGCCACCTTGGAGCATGTTTAATCTAAATTTTTGTCTCTGAATTGCGAATTGTCGTCGTTTATAGATTATCAAACCTTCATAGTCAACAAGTGCCAACAGTGTGGTTCAGAAGGCCTTAGCGGGCTCTAAGTCCCTTTCAGCCAAAAACATTATGCGCACGGAACTTCTTACTTTCAGTTCAAGCTCTTAGGGCGTCAACGCCTTATGTTCGCTGAAATACATTTAGGCCCTTACCTCTTACCTTCTGTGTTGTGTTTAAAACCCAGATTTTTTCTCTCTTCCCCAAAATTCGTTGCTTGACTCAGTTCATAGCTTGGGCCAACTCAGTTCGAAAGAGGTTACTGTTCTCAACACGCATAGAGTTTGCTAAGTGATCGCTGAGTTTTTTTCGAGTCTTTTGAATTACTGTCGCAAGAACCAACGTCTATCTGCCAATAATTCAAGCCCTCCTAAAAACAAGAATTACAATCCAAAGAGTCGACTATGTACTGTCCCACGTAGTAGCTCTCTCAACCATTCAGCCGGTTTTCCAGCAAACCGTTTTCCCTCATTTCTCTCCTCACTCTTTGAGTCTTCCTTGCTGCTTCGTAGTCTGCGCCAGATTGAAGACACCGTTAAAAATGTGAAGACTGACTCATCAGTTCCTGCTCACAGCCACCTGACACATACACATAACCGTAATATAATGCATTTTGACGGTGAAGATGGATATTGTCGTCATTAATAGTTGCCGAGGTATTGGGGGCTCGCATCATATTTTTTTCGTGTCAAAAGCAGGGGAAGAAAAGCCTCACTTTCAGGTTGCCCGGCAATTGCTCCTGAAAGCTGCTATACCGCAAAGTCCACGTTCATGGAGCCTCTGGGGAAGATCGCGTTAATGCACCTCGCCTGCTTCCTCGGTTCATGCGGTAATAACCGTTTCCCCCCTCAGGGCAGAGCCTTCAAGCTTTTAGCTCCCTCGCCCAACTATCTGACTTCCGCAGGCTCTTCTCACTTCTGCCCTGTCTTTATTCTTAGGCTGTGGCGCTCCTTACTTTTTTTCCTTTCGACCTCGAACGACTTCATTCGAAATCAGGTCATCCCTCCGTCACTTTTCCCCTCAACTTCCGACAAAAAATCGTTTACAGTTTCGCGGATATTTACAACGGCGGGTGAGAGATTCTTTTTTCAAACCCCGTTGCTCCCTAATTAGTCAATAATTGGTTATCGCCGTCGCTATTGGTAGGTTGGGAAACCGTTTGATATTATCCCAGACGCTTTTTGGGAAATTGAGGGAACGAGTTTGAGAGAAAATCAAAACATCAGCCGGTCTTTCATTGATCTCTTCCGGCCCGTAAGTGACTTCACTGCCCCATTTCCCCGAATCCTACTAAAATGGTCTCATTATTATCACATATTTTTGAATTCTCTTTATACATTAATTGCTCATCCATCCCGTGTAATAAATATTCACCCCTCAGATCACCAATGTTATACAGCTTCTACTCTAGCTCAAGGAAGTGAGAGAAAAAAGTTACGCAATTTCTTCTGATGTACCTTAAAAGGGCTCTCGAGTCTGAAAAACACTATTTAAGAAAACATTCCGTGTCTATGAACGTGATCAAATAAGAATATAAGCCAAATAGTTGCTGTCACTGCAGTTATGACTATAATTTAATTATTTGAATAATTATAGCTGGTACAGTCGTTTGATTGTGACGGAATTTTTGGGTTAGTGATTTCTACTTATAAGATAACTAACCTGAAAAAATAACTCTTGCTTGAAGGAAGAGATGGTTAACTTAAATTTCGTACTCAACAATTATTTGCAACACCCGGAACTTTAGCTCTCGTCACACTACGCCATCACAACAGCTTACCATATTCTCTCGCGTTTCGCGTACATAAATTACTAATCGGCTCTCAACTACCCCCATCATAAATAAACTTGAGTGGCAGATCAATCCGCAAAGAGATGGTTCTTGCCCGTTCTGCAGGGCCGACTTGAAACAAGGTCATACAATTACGATCCATTACATATTCAACCCCTGTTCTCACCCCCGTCCGTAGATCAATTAGCGCTCAGAATTGTAGATGTACGACGATACAACGCTCCTAATATGATTTGCATGACGTTATGAACGTGTGAACCAATGAATAGTGGATTTAGCGCACACCATACGACTTTCAAGGCTGCAATAGAGTTTTTGCCGAGAGAAGTTACTGCGAAGCGTTAAGTTAATTGAGTAACCGCAGTGTGGGTAATTTATAACGCCAGTGGAGGTATTCGTCGATTTTGCCAGGCTCAGGTTTATTCAATGTACAGTGAAAACAGGTATCAATTTTCACCCGAACTGCTCGTACCACTCAGACCACGTTTGATCAAATGAGTGTGCGCTTTCGCTGGTGTCAGCCGCTATTTCTCCGCTCAACGCATTTCAGTGGAGAAAAGTATGGAGAAAAATGAAACCGTTAATTTAACGTTCTAAGCCCCACACGTTGGGCCTATTGTGACGATGTTCCTTACCTGATAAAAGACGTCATGCATACCACCACCCCTTTTTAAGAAGCCGCATGTCTTTCGCCGCAGACTTCAGTATAGTTCGAGGTTCACGGAACCCTAGGAAACGTGTTAGAAGCGCCTGGCTGCTAAGATAGGGTTATTGCATAGGATGTGCTCTTCCGTTTCACAGAACTCAGGGAGCTGGTAAGCACTCTCAGTCCTGTCTGGTGACTGTATGCATTACCTTCGCTCTTGAACAGGAAGGCCAATGAGGCTATCTTCAGTCAATGCTGATCACCTGCCGATTTTCCTTTTCGAGAGGCTCCGTGATGGGTAGTGATTTTTGTGTCTCCCGCGTTGGCACAGTGTCAATAGTAAGGACTGCCTTTCTATTTTGAACTGGTTCACTGTCCTTTTTCCCTAGTCGAGGTATCAAGTGCTGGTCTGCAAAAGTCAAGGTATGTAGTCCTTTTAATGTGTACGTGGAGGGGTGAGATATTCAATAAGTCTTCTATTGCTGTGTTCATGGGTTTTAGTGTACTAGCAAATAAAAATACAACTTTTGTAGTAGCAAACTAACGCACATACGATTCCCATTAATCACGACGTCGACTGCATTACTCAAATTCGAATGCGCTTGGTTTCTCTGTTTCTGGGTTATTCCCGCCGCCTCAAAGGGTCCTTTGAAAATTAGGAGGAAAGTCCGCTCGCATGGAGCTTGACGAAAAATACAGATGGAATCGGCTGCGGGCGGAAAGTTGGTGAACAAGTAAGCGGAAACTGCAGAGCACGACAAAACCTTTCAGTGATAAAGCATCCTGAACTAACTTTCAGCGTTGGATACAACGCCAGATACATTTCAACGGGACTCGAATACTGAATTTATCGCAACTACTAAATTCGAGATAACAGATGCTCAGAGTCTGAATTGAGGTCGTGATGTTCCCTTGGGGTAGGTCACACCTATTTTAACGTTCATTCAGCCACAGTGCACTTCACTTTAATCTGTTATGGTAATTAGTTGTTGAGCAGTCGACGCAATTTTAATTAATCCCTAAACGAAAGCTGTCGCACATCGTCAAAATTGTTTGTAGAGATAATTTGTAGTTCTTCGAGTGGGCTAAACAGACAAATCAAGGGACAGTTAGACTATTAGTGGTTGGTATTAACACCCATTAACGAGCTATTACTAACTGTTCGAGCGTCGCACTTTCTCTCTGCTAGCTTCGAGGACTTGACTTCGGTGGAACAGTCGGTTATTCGTGTAAATTGCGCGATTAACGACAAGTATTGTCTACTGGGGCATCAATAGTGAGTTAGCCGAAAATAACTTGCTTTGAACCTGAGCCAAAACCTAGGTACCGCGAAGACTCGTGTTGAAATTTCACATATCTGAGAAAATTTCGCTTAATTTTCTAAAATTTTTTTTGGACGATTTTACGATTATGATAACGTTTCTCCATAACTTTTAATCGTTTCCAACCATTTTTACCTGTTTCCCGTACGATTATTTCATCCCTTTACCCATCGATCATTGGTGAATGTAAAAAAATGTTTGATCAACCATTAAGCCAGTTTTAAACACTTCCCAGCAATTTTTTCAAGTCTCAGTAACTGTTTTCACTCGATATCTTAACATATTTCTTTCTTTCTGCGTTCCTCTTTTGGTTATTATTCATTCTGAATAGTAAACGTATATTTTCGAACAGGGACATTTTTTCCGTTCTTAAAACTTGACACTTAACGTGTCAGTCTCCAGTCGTCTGCCGTCCAGGCCATATTTTGCCTTTAACGTGATGTAAACCGTAACATTCTTTCGCAAAAACTATCCGTTTCGGATCTAGTTGTGCCCTCCTACTCGGCAATCTGAATCGTTTAAATGGTTTAATAAGTTAGACAAAAACGAAATTTGTCATCGTTTTTATTGCAATTACGTTGTTTGGCATTGTTTGTTAAGTATTTTTCGATGGTGAGTCGATTGGGACGGGTTTCAGCGGTTTAGTACTGCGTCTGGATGGAAAAGAACTTTGATTGTTCAGTTAATATTAAAACTTCGTTTTGCTCGCCCTTTTCAATTCACGTTTCACAAATTTTTGATGAATCTGTCATTTTCTGAAGAGGTTTTTTGGGGCGTAAATTAATAGAATTAAAAATCCCAGGCTTTTTTCTTGGAAAATCACTACCTCGTACATTAGACATCGGAAACCGCTAACCATGAATTTTTCATTCGCCGTGCAACTCACCACTCTAAGGAATCTGTTCAATCAGGTTCATACTAAATGCGTTCAAGTCGGCGGTTACTCGCCGAAGGCTATGGATCTAAATTAATTTAACTCTGGGTAAGTACTTAGTACTGAAATGTGTCTCCTCTTAAGAATTCATTAATTTTTTTCGAACAACTGGAGTCTTACGATCTGTTAGAGGTTTATACCAGTCGTTTACGAATACCGCACAGTAGGTTGCGGCTTTGCTAGCATGCGAGGCACAGCAGCTAGTGACACTTGGCCAGTCTCCCGGTAGAAAAATTCTGCTCATGTGTAACCATGGAGGGAGAGACCCTGGGGAGTCCCGTACCATACTTTGGAGTTTAATTTAGTTCTCCACTAGACTTGATTTAGCAGTTCATTTGGGTGGCAAATGTCAAAGGTAGACAACTGTGACTGTGATTGCGATCTTCGTGCGTTGTAATGACGTGTGTGACTGTCGCAATCCAGTTAGTGATATTACGACTTTGCAGAACCCTGTTAGCGGACTTAAAGCTCCAGCACCTGAACGATTCCCTCTCGCCACTCTACAGTTACATTATCTACGGTGCCCGGACCAATTCCACTAGTTCAACGGTTTCGAAACGTAGTCCCGGAGATTCGTTTTGCGGTTAATAACCTTCGCTTACAATCGACTGCCGGATATATGAGAAGGGGAGTAGGACCTTGAACGATTCAGATTCGCGGCTAGACGTACGTGACGGCAAAGGAGGGCAGTGAGTTTATCGTACGTGACCGGTAAAAGATGGAGCACCTACTAGTTTGGTAAAGTAGCTGAGGGCCAGAGAATTATCCCAAGCTCGCACTCTTTGGCTCCATCAAAGCAGACGAAGGCCGCGTTGCGCTTCAACGCTGACAAAAAGTTCTACTTTCAAACTGGTAGCGGCGAAGTAAACGGCTCTTTCGGTCGCCTGCAAGGTTTTTCTATTTTGAAAGGTAATCGCGACTTGCAGCCTCGCTCTCTTCACCTCAATACTTAACTGTAATTTGAGACTATAGCAGAGTGTTTTAGATCTCCACTCGACGACCACCTGGAGGTAATTAAAGCTATTATCCCTCCATTTGAGGACATACTCAAATGTCAACTTGTGCATCGCCGGTGTTATTAACCCACATGTTCTCTTAAGGTACACGGTCAAAAAATAACTAGTGCGATTTTCCTCACTACTCATGGGGTTTATACCGCTTTACCAACTAATACAATCAGTTATTCGACAATTTTATCTCAATTACCGTGCCATAATCCTAGAAACCGGTAGGACATGAAGTTTGGGGTTAGTTGGTTGCGCATGTTAACCTACACTACCTCCATTCCGTAACTAGCAAATAGATCGTGAAGGGACTTCATCGTTATGGTTCAACTTTCCTCATGCGCTCGTGCATTCAGCGGTTTTGATGGCTCTTGGATACCATCTCTTCAACTTGTTGAAGCATAACTTCACGTTTTACCCTGGAAGTGGAAGTGCTTACAGTTCCGGAATTTAATGATGGCTCCTACTTGAGCCACGACCATTACTGGATAATCAATGCACAAGTGATTCAGGAGACTACCGAGAAGGATTAGTTAACTGTTTCGGAATTACCAGGTAACGAATGTGAGAAGTGGTAGCAAATGAAAAGGAGGAGATAGTTTATTGGACTACCAACCAGATTTTTCTGAGAATGCTGTTATCGTACGAGTGGGTTTTTGATAATAATTCATTAAAATAGTAAATTCTTTTCGTATTAGTGAAGGGGGGGGGGGTTAAAACATTTTCCTGGTCGAAAACATGCGTGTATTGTTCAGAATGAATAATGGACCTAATAACGCTAATATCAATTGTGGTCAAAATTTTTGATAATTTGTGGTATAGTAAATATTTGGCGGTTATTTACTATGATAACTATAGTTGGTTATGAATCGATTTCGCTCATGGATTATTTTGTATCCCGTGTGGATCTGCAGGCTGAATATCAAATTGCAGCCGATTTGGTTTTGTTGCCCTCTCGTAATCCGACGCACTTTCATACTATTTTCTTAAAATTTGTTTTTCGGACACAACGAAAAGATCTCAAAATTGAATGGATTATAACTCAACTCAATGAAAAGTAAAAATAAGCTGATTGTATTAGCTACATTTAGTTATCAACCTCTAAGTGTGGTTCTGTGTGATACGTGCGTAAAGGGGGGGGGGGGTAGTGATTATGCGATCTCCTTGGCAATCGGCAGTACAGCTAGGTCACATAAAATGCGATGTTTGTAACAGCAATCCAGTATCGTGGCTGGTTTCTGCAAGTGTTCAGTTTACTCTTCAAAATAAAAGAGAAGTTCTGAAAAAGAGAAAACGCTCCTTTTTGCGTTAGTACTGAGTTCCTATGCAATAAGACATATTTCCGCTGTACCCAATAAATCAAGAGGTCAGATTTTTTGTATTTTTGAATGTCGAGGAGGAGCTCCGTGAAGTACTGCGGCCCGGGATTCAGTGGACCACCGCCAATTGGAGAAAACCTATCAAAACAGGAGAAACATTAGCTGTGTGTTCTAGTTACGCAAAAATGAAACGGATGAAATGACCGTAGTAAGCAGCTACATTGATAACAAATGATTTTGAACTGCATACATGTTGTGATGAAATGGAAGAAGTCTCAGAGAATATGGTAGCTCTGGACAGAAATTTACCTACCAATCGCATGTAAACAATTGCTTTTGGTGACAGTTTGATGATTACTCGCTGCTTGATAGTCGTCGTGCTTAACGTAACTCAGTATTGTTTGTAAAAACGGTTTAAATACGATATATATCTAGTACATTCGGACCATGTGAAATATTTTCCTTTACTTCTTACATACTAGCGATGTAGTCCAACTACTTCCTTTTTCACCACATTTTTGTGGTTGTGGTGTGATCTGTCGTACATACACTCGTAATTTCACCCTTTTCCAAAAAGGGACTCAATTGTGCCATTCCCATCAAGAAGATGGATTGCGTAGTAATTTTTGAGATTTAGTCAACTGTATTACAACGAATCTCGTTCCATGCGCTAAGGACTTAAACGTTGTAATTTAATAGTTAGGTGGCCTTGATACGACAAATCATACTTCTGGGAGTTCAGACTAAGAAAAAAAGCGTATTTACTTCTCACGACAATGTTGTAGTTTGAGCAGCGTGAAGAATGAAAAAATGAACCTCGTGGTTTCGATCGAACGATAATTATCTTCAATCAATAGCGAGAAACCGCCAGGGTACTTACGTGGCGGATGCTGCTCACTTTCTGCCTCGTGAGGAGCAACGATTGAAATTACCAGAAGCTAGAAAGATCGAACTAACCATAGCCCGGTCGCCGCTCGCTACATAGGCTCCTGAAGTTGCAGCGACCTCGAACTATACAATCTAGTGGGCGCCTAGTTCGAAAGGTTCTCGAAGCGACCTCGCCCAAGTAATTCGGAGAACAGGTTGGTTGAAGCCTTTTCTTCCTTTCCCCGTGAATAGCAAGTTCTACAAATCCAATTCCTCCCTCCCGCACTCGTCAGCTAATGGATTGGTGACCAACGAATTCACGTCTGTTAATCACAAGAATGGCCCATCCTTCTGCATTTACCAGCTCAACATCAATCTCCGTTCGCGCACGTGTACTACCGTCGACAACATTTTTCTTCAAATCATTTTTATGTCAACTGCTCTCATCTCCAAGTGCATTCTAGTAATGAATCCAGTCTATTTTTCACTCAGTTCGAGTAACTTGTATAACGTAACTGTTCGCGAGATGAGAAGAAATCATCACAAAACACCTTAAGGTCGCGCCCTATGGCCAATGCTCGGGGTTTCCATGGTACCTGCAGTTCGTTAATCTGATGTAGTAAACTAACTTCTTGTCTCCTGTGGTTTTCCCACTAACTTCCCTCACTTCAACAACTGTTGCCCTTCTGGGCAAATACCTGACTGAACCACCCCCGTATTCATTCCGTTGAGTCCTAGGGCTGTCTCCGCTCCCCCAAACCTCGTGTTGCTGATTCTCTGAGTACTCGGTCACTTGGACAATAACACTTTCATGCCATCTTTCGTCTGTGCTTATATCAGTACCATTTGATCTCAGCTTCCTAGTGACTCTGTTCAGAACTCTTCTTCTTTCTCAGTGAACGTCCGTTTCCCAGTGTAAATACAGTTTTGTCTCTGTTTTGCTCTCTAGAGAAAAAATGCAGTTTACGTTCATGTTGAAGATACATAATAGACACTTGAAACAGCGTAGGAATCACTGATGTAGTTCAAATCCCGAGCATTCACGAACGTGCTTGCTTCCACCAACTCAGTTTCCTGTTATGCCACACTCAGCAGGGCGCGTCACGTCTACAAAGATCCCTGGAAACCTCAAATGCGTCTGTAGTTCATTGTTACCGCCGAAAGATGAGCATTTTCAGTTAGCCATTTCATTCGAGGATCAATACAGGAACTGGCGAGCGGCTATCACTAGGGACGAAAAGGTATAACGGAATTGGGATTTCATGAGTTTCGTATCATCCCAACAGCCTCGTCGGCAATCCCACTGGCCCGTAGACGGCATCATTTCACCAGAGAGAATATTCTACATGGCATTTCACGAACGACTTTCTGTTCCCTTGTTTTTATCATTTCACTCTTCGGAATATTCGGGATTTTCGACGAATTGTCTTCAAAAGTTAGAAATTGACTAGATAGTCCGAGATACGAGTTTCTTCGAAATTTCGAACGTGTTTGTAATGTATATCTAGCAGCAACTCTTAACGAGGTCTCAGCATCAATGCGATAGTGTTATCTGAGGGAGACAAGAAAGTGTCACTGTGAGACCCATTTGTTAGATTACGAGCGATTACCGGATGAATAATGAACCCTCTATTTTGATCCTATTCAGTAGTGCAATTGAAATTTGTTTTAGTTCGGTCAGATCATTGGTGTGAACTTGATTCTGTGGCTCAAAAAACCTCAAAGCCGATATAAGTGAGGGTGACAAATCAACTTCATTTTTGCTTCCTCGCTTTTGTTGAACAGCTTATTCAAATTGTCTCAAATTTGATATTTAGCGCTAGGGAAAGGGTATGAACAAAATAAATTCAAAACTATGGTGATCGAAAAAGCAAATTTGTTTTTCAAAAACAGTAGCAATTACTTTTTGTTTGTTTAAAACTGAGAGGATTATTGTGATTGCTACTATTAAGTGTGATCATAAATACATATACAAAACACACACTTACACCCATTGAGAAGCTAATGCACTTTAAATAATTTCACATAAATAATATTAATTAGGTTGAACATGTAAATTAGTGAGTACGTGACTATTCGTGAGGTTGATTTAGTCCTTGGATGATCAGTGTAATGTAATTATGAGGTGATCACGAGGCCATTTCCGCTAACCCAACGTCTGGTCTCTGGATGTTCGAAGTAGATCAAGCATTGAGCTGACGAATGGGTTTCAATCATGTGCCTTGCGGGTTGCATGTCTGCACCAAAGAGTATGTCTAGATCTGCATGGAGTGTTGTGTTACGACCAAACCACAGATCTCTCGTTTATTTATTGCAATTATTTTGACTACATTTTGTTACGTGAACATCTCAAAATATCGGGACGGTTCGACAAAATTCTCGTTTGTAGGAAAATGACGAGATCATCACAATGGATTATCAAATATTTCGAAGAAAAGCGATTTTAGACCAGGTTTTTTCATTATTAATCCAACTCTTGTGATACTGGCATTCAACCAAATCAGGGTGGTCGTCCAATAACGTAAGATAATTAAGAACAAGCCCTGAAATTTCTAAAAATTGAAACCCCATCTTGAAGTGGTGACTAAGTGGGCTGTCTGAATATAATCTGTCTGTTTTGCAAATAGTAGTTCGAGGGTTCGAGGTTACTGCATCTTTTTTGCTTCGGCCAACACCGCAAAGGTTATCAACTTATATTGCTAATATCTGTGATAATAACGTCGTTTGTGACAAGCAAATGAAACCAAGAAAAATTTATACAACGCGCGTTTTCACAATAGAGAGCGGACTAATGTAAAAAATTATTATTTTTGAGAGCGCAAACATAACAAGAGGTTACCAACTCGAGAGCACGGGCGATATACCCATCCATCGATTATCGCAGTTATCACCGTATAATTCCCAAACACTTATCACGATCCTTGTTAAAAAATCATGGCGACAATCTCTTGAACCGCCTGCTTGCAGAGTGGCATAATTCCGGAAATTGGACCGCTACCTCTTTCTATATATAACGTGACCTTATGTTTTGCCACGTTTAAATGACATGGAGCTGAAGAAAGTTATATGGTGCGACGGACACTTATCATGTTTCTTCAATCAGGATACGCAGCCATGCAAAAAAATTACTATTGATGGCCGAGCATACGTCTAGATTTGCCTTTAGATCAAATTGTCGTGAGAGTTTGTCTCAATTCATGCTTATGAGTGAATCAGAGGAGGGACCTCTATGTGCCCTCATTAATGACTAAGAGAAGTCGTCTATAGACGTATTGATGGTTGCACAAATGTCTAAGTATTTTGGTAACTTTGTCACCAATTTTTTTTCTCACTCGCAGTTTACAAAAAAAGGCCATCACGCACTGCAGTTGGTACGAAAATATAAACTAATATTATGTCATTCGTGGAAAATATTAACTGAGATTGGGTCACTTGACTTTATATTGTTTTATTTCGAATGAAACACGTCTTAAAATGTAGACTAGAGTGAGCAGATATCTCTGAGTAATAATATTCAATATTTTCCAAGCTAACCCTGAGAGAATAGGTGACCTCGATGCATCTGTTAAGCGTTCTCAACGTGTGATAAATTACGTCTAGATTCGAATTACCGTGAGGTTCGCGGGAAACATCTTACACGTTTATTTCGCAAGAGTTTCACAACGTTGTGCGTTCTCCGCTCATTGCTCGCCCCTGGAGTCGAATAGGAATTTTGAATGTTTACTGTTTATCCAAATTCTAGTTCTGATGTTATTGGAAGTTCCTTGTTTTCACGAGCAACTGTGTCCGAAGCAATTCAAACCTCGAACGCTGAACTTTTGCTATTTCCCTTGTATCAACAAATCATTTAACTTCGTGAGACGGGAGTGATACGCAACTAACACGACCTGTTGGAATCCTGCTCTCTCAAAGCTTCGGCCTTCTTCACTTCGAAATGAACTCAAACTTGTCCGATCTTCTCATCCATTTTTCACAATGTTCAAGTTACAGAGGACAAGCTCGAAGAAGTCTGAAAGAAGGAGGAAAAAAAAAACTTTCTCGTGGTGAGGTGGCGAAAAGACTTGTTTGGAATGGAGTGGAAAAATTAGATTTCCCAAAGTTTTTGGATCAAACTTCCCGCGGCGCGGGCTCTAAGTCTGAGGGATGTTTTTGTCGAGCAAACTCTAGGAGAAAGTGAGAAAATCTTCAACGAAGAAATTTAATTACATCTCCAACGGTTAAACGAACGGATGCTGGATTCTAATCCTATGGCTTGGCTTCTCAACTGTGTACTTGGCTAATTTCAGAGCCCTTTCCACATAAGTTTACACGTTATATTTCACGAGTGGGTCTTGGGGTACCTGGTTGAGCGAAAGTGCTTTCTTATGACGACCAAGGCAATACATTTATATGTCATCCTCGCAAGAGAAGTGATCCTAAACACCACGATCGCGTCTTTCAACTCTGTCTCTCTCTCTGAATTTAATTTAAATCGCCAAACTCTCTACAGCGTTGAGTTTTCATGTTGATTACAAACCTCACCAAGCTGAAGGTCATGTGTGACTTATTTTTCTTTAGTTCTACTAGAAGCTTCTTCATGGATGGAAGGATGTTAGTTGGTTCGAAAGAGTGAGGATGGAACGTGATCACGGCAAAGTGAAGGAGGGTGAGAGATATTGCAACCAACTAACCGTATGTGAAGAGGAAAATGGCGAAGTAGTCCATCTCTGAAGACCCAATTAGGACTCATTGATATTCTATCTAACAAACATCAACAACATCTTGAAGATGGCTATTGGGGTTGTCAGACCTGTTCACGTTATCCTCTTCTCCGAACAGTGAACTAGAATTGTGTTCGCAATGTAGTCTTGGATACAGGAGTTTCTTTAAATTCATTGGTTGAGTAGTTGACGAGGATTTTTCTATGAACTGTACAATTAGGTATAATTACGTTAAAAATGGCAGTCTGTCGTCTGCGATAACTATATTTTAATCGTGAAACTCTCAAACAAGAGGGTTGATGAAGCCTCAACAATAACCAGTTGATGAAAATTATACAATTTAGAAAAAAAACGTGAGTGTCTGTGGACGCAGAAAAGAGAAAACGTCAAAATAAACTCTGCTCAAGTTTGATATTCTTCCTACTAAGACCACCCCAGGAGCTCATGGGAAGATTGTAGCGTAATTGGTCATAGTGATCTGAACATCAATTTTTTCATCCTAAAAATGGCTCCAAGAATTTTGATAAAATTTTGTGTGTAAACGAAACGGAATACCACGACGAGAACAGCAGAGTAAGAGCATCGAAAACGAGCGGACACAAATTTCCGCAATCCCGTTAAGTTCGAACACCAGGCGCTATATCTTCGTTCAACGCATTTTTACAGGAACATTTATACGGAACAAAATGTAGGGACTAGTTAGCTGAGAGTACTCCGTAAGTTTGATCGAAATCGTTAGAGCCGTTTTTGAGACAATTGGAATACCGACAAATTAATATTCGACAAATCTCCTTTTCTGAGTTAGCTTGGCTTATATCTCCGTTCAACATATATATACAGAAATAATTATGGAGAACGAAATGTGGGTATGGGTGACTAAAAGACACTCTGAACGATTGATCGAATTTGGTGAAGCAGTTTCCCCCTGAATTTACGGAAATATTCGAAAAAACGTTATTTTCGACACATTTGGATTTTTATCTCTGTTCAATGGACTGTCAGAGGAACATTTATTGAGAACACTATGTAGGTCTTAACTATTCAAAAACATCTTGAGAGTTTGGTGAAAATCGTTGAAGTCGTTTTGCTAAAAAGCGTAAAAAACCTACTTTTGCTTCATAGGCCTATATCTCCTTTCACCGTATTTTCATAGAGATATGTATGGAGAAGAAAGGTTAGGTATTGACTAGTAAAAGATAATTTGAAAGTTTAATCAAAATCATTAGAGCCGTTTTTTAGAAAAATGCGAAAAACCCTAGTTTTTGGGACATTTTCGTCGCCCCCCCCCCCCCCTTCCAATCGGCCGAAATCGCCCATAACCTTATTTTGGCGTCTACAAAAAATAACGATCACAAAACGAAAAAAGAATTGGTACAGCCGATCTCCGTTAAATCGAACTACAGACACACTCACACGGACCACGCGCCGAAATGAGGTACTCAGTAGGCCTCAAAACGTAAAGATCTGAAGAGAACCCAAATTTTTTTTTTTACACGATCACTATACTTTCCTTTCCTTTCGGGGTAGCAGAAAGTAAAAACTAATACGAAACATGACCTGAACACAAGGGAACAACGAAAATTGGCATTTTCTCGGCGATGTAAGGAGTCGAACTGATTGGAGGTTGAAGTGACACGGGATACTTTATCGGAAATGAGCGTAGGCCAGAGGGAAACGACAATCTCGCTTCGATATGTTGTGCGAGACACACTATATTTATTGTGATTTCACTGTTTTCCATTTAGACGCAGTACTTCACCTAAGAGACTCGTCGGTCTTTGGATCGTTGGAACGTAACATGTTTTAACCAATCTGAGTGAAATGAGGGAAGTTAGTGTGGAAAAATAAAAGTCATTGCACATAGAGCAAACTACAGTATCGCTAAAATGCTCGTAAATTTGTTCCTACATAAGAGACGTTCATACGGATTCAACAATAGAATCCGTTTACTTATTAGGTGGCTTTAAAGGGAGGACTTTTCCTGTCGATGACAGAACTAGCTTTCCAATCTACTCAGTAGCATCTAACTTAAGTAATGGGTGAAACGTGTAAACTTGAACTTGTATCATTTTATTGTTCTTCATCATAATCGGATAGAATTTATAGTTTTTATAAGTATCTGTATTTTTCAAAACTGTGGTTACATAATGAAACCCTGACAAAGTTAAAGGACGGTTTAGAGTAAGTAATTAAGTTTCAAAATGTTGGGTAAAACAACCTGATTCATTCTTTTAATTTCAGTTGATTTTTGTTAATTATATTCTGGCCTCTCATAGTACCAATTAGTCACACTTGGACGTCTTTTCGTTCTAAAAAACGCAGCATGTGGTAGCGAGCGAAGCGATGGATGGGAAGAGAAAGTGTGGCTTTAATACTCGACGGTAATTTTTATTTCTTTCCCTTAGGCAAACCGTGTCACGCAGAAACGAAAAAGAATGAAGTAGGTCGCGGAAATTCGGGTCGAATCTTTCGACGAATGGATTTGTCAAGTGATTGGACGGCGCGTTATCTTTATGAAGGAAAAGTTATGAGATAAACCCGTTATCCGTCGTGTTGTTTGTTTTCTTGCGTTGTCAAAACTTTCAAGAGAAACCAGAGAAAGTCGTACGCGCTACTAGTTTGATGAAGCGCTTTTTCAGTGAAGTTGTGCAAAATGGTAATTATAATGACAAACTGGAAAATTAAGAAAGTTTTAATCTGGGCATGTTCCTTGATGACTGTCCTCGCGACCAAGCATAAGCGCTCAGGTGACTTACAAAAACTTAGAATATGGTATAACTTCAAGTTTTGGATACACAGCACAGCACCCTTGCTCAGCGCTGTTTGAAGTCTAATTACAATATGTAATTTGTTGTAATAATGGGCCGTTTCTTGGTTGCTGTATTACATCGTTGAGCGGATGATTTTTGATAGGTATTCATAATAATGAAAAAAAAAACTGTTATAGGTTACTCTCAATTTAATAAGCTGTGTCACGCCATACTTCACACCTAGACTAAAGTTTTATAGGCGTATATAAATCACTAATCGATTTGAAACGATTTTGTAAATAGTAATTTATTTTAAAGAAAAGCAACATCACATGAAGAATACATAAAAATTGAAGGGACTAAACAAACCTCACGTGTTAAGTTATTGTGGTTACACGAAAAATGATTAGGCCATATTTCTAGTATGTTTCATGTAGCACTTTCCGTTATCTTAAAAAATAGTATTGGCGCTTATGAACAGGTTTACATGTTTCTAGTGTATTTCTATTACCCTCTATTACCTTAACAACATCAGGTGCGACGAATTACACAACTTTTCTCAGACCTCACGCACATTCAACGCTTTTTATCGCTTGCAAATCAATCAAGCCTTCTGTCAGTTCCTATGAACTTGGTAGAACGTAGCTCGGCGTCCTACGTAGAAATATGTACCTCTTGAAGTTCAGAATTGTGCAAGGGTCATTCACGAGACATGAACATGACTTTTTAAGAAGGACTGTTTCGGAAGTATACGGTAAAACCGTGAGAAGCGGTGATAGGCGGAAGGGTGGTAACTTGAATGCTGGGGTTGCTTCCAATTATCTTATGAACGTTGTTGAACAAGTGAATGTTGAAAAAATTCCGCTAAAACTGATTTTCTTCGTAATGATTGATAATTTAAACTTCATTTTTATATGAGTCAACATTTTATAGTATTACTTTTATGTTATTTGAAACTGTTTATACGCAAAAGTCAGAGTAAAAAGTAAAAGTAAAAATTTAAAAAAAGTCAAAGTAAACGTTAGAGACGTTTTGAGAGAAAATGTTTGCCGGTTTGATCGCCGTGATAATGATAGTTAGGGTGAAACTGTTTAGGGTTATTTATACACAATGATACATTTGTCAAGGCTTGGAGTGGCTAAGGTGCTACGTGCGATTAATGGACCACTGGCGATATTGATGAAATTGGAAACCCTCACGGAGCTCGGTATGGTTACTGACGTGATGGTGCCCATGTATGAGTTCGATAGTTAATCACAATGTACAACCAGAAAGAAGCGGGTGAAACAAAGAATATGGACCGCTCGATAGGTACGGTATCGATAGGTCGCTTGATGACACTACGACTGCATGTATGGATATCAATCCGTTAGTTATCTCATATTTATTTTATATACTCATTCTTAATTTCATTGAATTAACTCCTTTTCATAGTCTTTGTACATTTAAAATAATTATATAACGGGGTATTACATAATGAACATTAAATAATTGGCAAAATCGTACAGATGTCGTTATTTCTAATTTCAAACATGGCAAGTCAAGCCTACGATAACCTGACCTCGGTCGTGATATATTGCCTCATCAGAGGGAGCGGTCCATATTCTTTGCTTTTACCGAAAGAAGCCTATGGAAGCGAAAGCTTTCAGTTTCGGCCTCCTAATGATGTCAACGTCTACACAGATGGATCAGGTCTGTTACCTTATTTGATGACTCCTCCTAAACCCTCGACGAGGGTTATATCATTGATGGAAGTTGCGGTTTCGCTTATATGCAAGAGACCGGCCTCTGCAGCATCCACCGAACTCAGATCTGCGGAGGTACGGCAGGTATTTATTCGTTAGCCAGTCTCCCGGTAGAAAGCTGTTGCCCGTGTGTTCCAACGCGGAGGTGACCACATTGGAATCCTGTACCATCTGGGAGGAGTTCTTAATCTGGTTTCCCACCTGATCTAACTATTTACTTGGGTGGCAAGTTTGAAAAGGACAGATCAACTATGACCACGTTTCCTAGCCATCACCTTCTTCGCGAACTCCGCGAAATGGTTATAGGCTTGCTTTGTAGCAGCCATTGCTGCTAAGTTCGTTTGCTCTCCCAACAACCGTAGCTCACTGTTATAGAAAATACAGTGAAGCAGCACGTGATTTCTTGTTTCCTCCGCACTGCAGGCACATGACGTGCATGACGGAGAGTCTTTGAGAGAAAAGAAGTGGAGCCGCGCATTGAAGTCACCATACCCCGTGAGGAACTGGCTCGTCCAGTGGTCCGGCTCAACCCATTTTCTTGAAAGACGTTCACGGATGTTGGGGGCACACAGATGGATCACCAACTCTGGACGACACAGGCTCTCGGGTGTGGATAAGTGGCTCTGGAAGGAGGGGAACGTTTTATTGCCCTGGGTCTCACTCCAACGGTTTTTCAAGCTGAGATACATGTTCTCATAACGCATAGCAATGTCAATAAAAGTATCAACGTAATGGCTGATAATCGAGAGTCTTCTAACGCGCTGAAGAATTCCTGCACAACGCCAAAACTAGTGAGGGAGTGCAGGATAAGGCTCAACTCCTTAGCCAACACAAATAGTTTATTATTCCTGAGCATTAAAGGATTATTGAAAAATGAGAGGGCGGACCATCTGGCCAAACTCGGTTCGTCACGTTTGAATGAGAAATCAATTCAAGTTAAGAAGTATTAATTGAAGTTAGTTTAGTGGAACATTATTATTAACTAAGTTGATAATAATATTTTAAAATGCGAAGGGTTTTCCGTCTGTTCGCGAGTGACTCCAATCAACACACGTGCAGTTACAAACAATTATTTCTAAATGCTATGAAACTCAACCCGCCTTCTCTAAATGCATGGGGCAATGCGTCGAAAAAATCGATACACCCCGGGAGCTTTCTGAGCGAATTCCAAGCACCACCGTTGTTTTTGTTGTATAAAGTGTGGCCTCGTTCTGGCCGAGCTACAACGGGAGAACGCAATTTTCCAGATATCTCAATTTTGTAGCGTTTGCCTTATCCATCGCAGCAAAATACATCCTTCCATTTTCAAGCGCCACTCATACAGGCGCCAACCTATCAAACTATTTTAAATTCTTATTTCCGGTAGATAGAAGTTGTATTTGATGCACTCGTGGTTGGGCTCACTTTTAATTGCCTTTTACTTAATAAACTCAAACCACTCCATTGTGATCTCACACACATACACACGGCTTTAGTCTAGAACGCAACGGGATATTTTCACGTTTAATCATATGTCGTTCAGGTAGTGAAGCTTCATTGTTCGTCGATGGAGAGAAACAGATCAGTAGGTGACGCTCAACGAACTTGATCTTATCGTTCAACGTTGTTCCGTTTGAGAGATGTCGATACGAAAACACACGCTAATAACACAACAATGTTCTTTTATCTGTTGAATTGGATCGAAGTAAAAAAAAAACAGTTGCAAATACACGACGGTTTATTTTATTCTTGCGCAGCATGATTATGACCTACACTATGGAATTTAACGTCTAAAAATGTTACAAAAGGCTATATCAACAACCCGGAAAACGACAACTGCTATGCAAACACAATGTTTAAGACCCATCCCTTTCGCTTCAGCATTTAAAAGTGTTAGTAAACGATATATAACGTAATCACCACAACTAAACAGAAAAGATTGGAATTTGTAGGCCACGCTAGTCAGTTAGCACGACGCTCTGAGTGAATTAACGGGCATTTGGAGTGAGACGGGAGACAGACGAGTAAATTTGGGCATTCATGGAAGCTTTCGCTACAGTGTCCCGCGAGTTCAGTCAAGTAGAATTCGCCTCACTATATTTACTATGATTCACAATTTTCCGTTTAAATCAAGACCAGCTCTAGTCTATTATCTCGGAGACCCGTTCTATACGACTCAGAATAGAAAAATACCTAGGAAACGATACCAAACACGTTGTCGTTGCAATAAAACTCCCAAAATGTAGTTATTGCCTGGTTTTTAAACCTTTAACGACCATAGGTTTCGTCCGGTCTGGTCGCTGAGTAAAAGATGTATTATTCATGATAAATAATAAACCAATAAGAATTATTTTCGTACGGATTTGCGTAACGCTCCTACGAATATTCTATGACTTCCAAAAACTAGCAAAAATCAACTTTGGTATAATTTTTGCATGAACATCATGTTTATTGTTTACGAGACACAGTTAGTTACACAACGCAAGTTGTCCTTTTTCGGATTGTTGGTATAAACATGCTACATTCATAATAATTTCGACGTTTGATAAAATAGAACAGGCCAAAATCATGCTGCGGAAGAAAATAATAAACCATATCGTAATCAATTACAGAGTTTTTCGTAATGCTCCATTCCGTGGCGCTTTTCGAGTTTACACCTCAAAGTAAAGGCACAAAAATGTCAGAAAAATCAGGTCTTTACTCCCGTTTCTCATGTCCTTCGAAATTCAACACATTTAGGCCAAGCAGTATAATCTTGCTTGTTACTCTCATGCCGAATCATTGCCACACCTTGAGTCGCTGCTGCGAAAAGCGCCAACGTGATGAATCTCCTTTGGAATAGAGCACATTTCGACATGACGGCCCGACAGACGAGATAACGAACAGACCCCAAATCGCCGTCTCACAACTTGAACGCTCACGAACTCACGTCGAGCCCGACGATAAAATCATCGCGTTTATCGTTTTACTGAGCGAACTCCCGAGATTCACGCGGAAATCGGATTAGCTTTGGGAGAGTAATCCGTTTTAAAGCGGGATAATAACGTTTCTGCAGAACAAATTGAATACAGAAACTGTGTCAATGAATTAATAATCTGGTAATTATGGGAATAACTGAAACGTCAAAACGCCCCCATTAATGTTCACATGACACCCTTTGAATCACGTCTTCGCGAACGTAGGAATTTGGCCGACAAAAAGTCATTTTGATTGTCACAAGACCCCCTTAAGAACAGGCTCTAAGCTCCGGCTATTTCGGTGACGAGAGTTTTTCATTCACGAGTGACGAAGGGCAGTAGAAGCTTTAACCTGTAGATACAGTATATATTTATAGACAGATTTACAATGAACAGACCTCACTTTTAAGTTCACCATCATTGACTCGCCAACTATTTTCGAAATACGAAATGATTGGCGGTTTCATTCGCATTTAATGTAAGTAGACCACTATCCGTTTCAAAAACCTCTAATTCAAATCACTTCTGTATTGGTCTGTTGGTATTATCCTATTCAGGGCTCGAAATAAAGAAAACTCTTCTTTTTTTGACAACAAGCAAATTCATAAAGCAACCAGTATTATGTGGAAATTGAAAATTATTTTCACTGCGCAGAATGTGAAGTTGAAGAGCGAATGATTTCAAGAACTAGCCCAATAATAACCCTGTCATGCCATCTTCCTCTTTCTGGCCTTGTAAAAAACTTACATTATTTTGGGTGAACCTTTTTCCTAGATCATAGGAACTTATTTGAACAGAGGGACAGAGAAACTTGGACAAAGATAGTGAAAATCGTGAGACTTGTGCTAATCCAAAGGTTTTTGCTGTGGAGAAATTCGGTTAGGTAAGAAATTTAAGGTTGCAATTCACGTGTTGCAGTGTGTTGGCTTCCATTCAATTGTAATTACTTGGGGTTGTGTCTGGGTGTGTTCTTCGTGATAATCATACGGTTTTTCTGGTTGTAGGATGTGACATTGCAAGATAACGCCCACAGTCATAATGGGTAAGAAACCCCAACATTTCGGACTATTTAACAGTCTGTTATTATCTCGTTCCAATTCAGAGCAATGGATCTGGAGATGGGAGGATCTGAAGATTAAGTAAAACGGTCGATGTGAAACTTCTACCGGCACGAATTAGACGACCCCGCCCACATTTGCGGTTGTCACGTACAATCAAAAGCTTCATCTCTTCCTGCCACTATTTTTCTTTGAGATCGCCTTACTGCCCACCATTCTCCTCGACGGTCTGAGTCTGTCTTGGTCTTGTCTACCCGCCTACGATGCCTAAGTGGGCAGTTCGGTGTTTGAAGAAGCCTGAAGTCGAATGAACTATTTTGCAACCTTCTCGCCCACATCGCGGATTTATTGTCGAGATAATGACCGCCTTTTTTAGCGCTCGGCTCCCGATTTTGGCTGAGCTGTTACGCAGGCGGTGGACAGCCCTCGTTTTGACCACCGCGACAGGGAGTATTTAAATCTCGAAGGTTGTTGCATAATCGTGCACGGCTGAATAAGTCTTAACGATTCTGTTCACTTATGCGAATGCGGAGGCTGTATTTGGGTATCCTCTTCACACCAGGTGTACGACGTGCTCCGTAATGGAATGCTAGGGCAGTCAGCTAATGCCGAGTGAACGTTTGATGACTTCCTGTCTTTTCTGGCAAAGAACCTCCAGAACATAAAGGCAGTGCTCACCTCTTAGCTATCAAGACACTTGCAACTGTTACGTCTTTCTGGTGGCTCATCTCACCGCCCAAAAACGTGTCTTCAGCAACCGCATTCCCACCACTTTGTCTGCAAAAGGGATCTGCGTGAATGTCGACAGTTACGATTCTGCATTTGGGGTTGTCTGTCTAGGGGAGTACCGACCGGGTGACCTCCACCTCCCTCAGACCTCGCAGATTTAAAAACGAAATTTGGGATGGGCAAACTACCCTTCAGCCACCCCACGACCACCACGATGTCTGCAGAGCAAGCGCATTTTCCAGAATTTTCAGGTCTTGCCCTGGGTAGGAGTTGGATTGCTCCGTTCTACCTACCTTGCCCTGCCGAGGCAGCCCCTTGTTGCTGTCCTAACCCATAATGCACCAGCCCGTGGACTGTGTATTTCTGTGGTACCATGTTTGGGTCAAACAACCCTTAAGGCCAGAACGGTCGCGGGCCCGCCCCATCTTTCGATGGGACTTACGGCTTGTCCTCCTCCCAGGACAAGGCTGTTTGGACTTACGGCCCTCCCTGAGGTTCGGAAGGACCCCAGTGATCCATGGCAGAGGTCCCCCAAGCTTCCGCCCACTGCTCAGGGGCTCATCTGCCGCGCATTTGAATCCGAAACCTCATGCGCCACTAGTTTTCGCGTTAACTTTTAATCTACGTTCTACTAAGGCCTTTATGAACTGGATGAAAAAACTGATTTTATTAGTTGCTATAGAGATAAAAAATTGCTCGTGCAAGAAATTCATGTCATCCTTTCACCAAATAATTTATCATTATGCGGAGGTACTTCCTGTAACTTACTGAACGTCGAGGACGACAAAATGGCGGCAGGTAGTGATTAGCATCATATTTCATGAATACCGTTACCAAAAAATCTATTCCGCGATTCTGCTCGCTTTTACGCACATTTACTGCTACGTAATTAGCCTAATTCGCAATACGGAGATGCAATTAAAAGGCCCAAATAATATTTTCCCTGTATAATGAACAAGTTCTCGATTTGACGTCCGGTCTCATAATCTTTCGTTTATTGCAACGGGTTTTTTAATTCACGCCGCTTCGCTTCTTCCGTTCAAGGGAGTAGTCAGACGCAGGATGGGAACTGGAACTTTCTGTTTCATTCCATCTCGTTAGTGAATCAGGAAATGAAACGATGCGAAGAAAAACGAATCGCGCGAAGTGAGCACATTTTCATTTGCCTGCGAAGCTTCTTCCCCACTTCTTCAGTTGATCCCCCTACCCCATGAACTCATTATTCCGATATAAATAATTCAATGAGCGGCCAAATCCTCAATTATAATTAAGATTCGGTCTCGCGCTCATTATAGCGTTATCGCGCGTTCAGTCTAACACACAACGCCTGTAATATTATTCAGCATAACGGTATCAGCTGGTCGCTTATCGAAATAGAAGCAAATCTCCTCTTCCTTAACATGTGATAATCGTACAGAACGAATTGCAATGTATATCACATTTGTGTTGAACCGAACTGCGCAGGTACCATTTCAGTCCCCTTCGGAAAAATGAAGCCGAAGAAAAATCCCGCTCTGAGATTGAGACGATATTTCTTTTCCAGGCATAAGCCTACCCTTCGCATTCATACGAAAGGGAGAGCGGCCCACAAAGTCGACACCGTGTCGTTCCGTACAAAAAGTTAGTCCCCTAATTTGAGTTTTAATTAATGTTCGAAACTCGTTTAAAAGACAAATTATGCGATGGTAAGTCACCAGTATAATTAGTTTTAATTAACGTAGTATGGTCCAGTCGGTGTATCGTTTCCCAAACTCTCTTGAATAACCACGGAATCTGCTGCAAAACCGAGTTTAAAACTCTTTTTCCTCTAGTCGATAAAAGGAGGAAGAATGTCAACATTCCCGTTGACGTGAGTGTAGTGGACCTAAAACAGAAGTGAAACAAAAATTATACTAGCTATGCTGACGCTGAAGTTATTAGTTTGAAAAATTTCGTGAACTTACTTAGTGATATTACCGCATTTCAAATAGGGAATGTGCATTAGAACTCCATGAGTAAAGACTTCAGCAACGCCTAATAATAGAAAAAAAAAGTACATACGACGGGAAGATAGCTGAAGAGTTTACTTGTGTCAGTTTCAGCGCTAACCATCCCTAATCAGAACGTGGCAAATTAAGAGGTTAAAAGTGAGACAACAGAAGGAGGATATTGCATAGGGAAGGACATAATCAGCTCTGGAAATACCAACCTTTGTGTTTGGTAGGGCTCAGAATATTGTTAGAAATTAGTTGATTGGTAGGGATAGCTGAAGTTTGCGTGGCCGCAGATCAATAGGTCTCAGGTCAGCTCAAGCTCAAAATGTCAAATCGGGTTGCAATCAGTAGCCGCTGCACCAACTCAGCTTGAGCCAAAAAGGGAAGTTTTTCCAAAACACATATTGAGATACACAAAACCTGTGAAAGAAAAAAGGGATAGATGAAAAAGGAGTACCAGCAATAGCTATCGAATAATATTATGCATTTTTCTTGGACGTAACTCGTCAAAAATACGATAGTCTGGCAAATGACTTGTCAGGAAATTAGGTATTTGGAACTTGTACTACCTGAGAGGTAGGAAGCTATAGTTGCATGGGAGCAACTATTCAATCAAATCCTTATCTATTCTGTCAAATAAGTGTCCGACCCAAACCTATTGCTCAACGTTCTAGCTGCAGAGACTTGTCACCAAAAACTCCAAACGTTTATCGTAGTAGCTTTGTCAGCGCCTTGTGAACCCCAAAACACGAACACCTTTGAATATGATACATGCAGGTGGATAAATACCGGTTTTCTATCTGCTCACGTTTTGTTTTGCCTTACGCAATGATTCATTCGCAGGTTTCAAATACAGTTGAGTGGATTCCATGGCCGTGGCGGGGAGCCGAATGATTGAACAAACATCTTGTCTGCAGAAAGGAAGGTGCAACAAAAAACGGTGGACGAATTTCTTAATGCGTTAGACGCCTGCTACAAAACTGGAATCTCGAGCTTGTCAGTATTGTGAACTATACATATTCTTCTTAGCTAATTCCCATAGTAATGCTGATGCTCAGACGCAATCGTTCAAGTCCTGCGTTTTAAAGAATTTAAGACGTTAATATTTCTGAAATGTGACTACCTTAAAAATACGATCAAATATCTTTGTATTGTGAAGTTTCTCTGGCTTATTCGAGACACTAGCCAGCCGAATTCACTCATTAGAGAAGATTTGCATGTGAAAACAGTTCCTAAAATTTTGAGCCAGTTTGAAATTTTGCTTCTCAAAGCGTGTGCCGTAGTACCCAGTTTCTGACCCTCCTTGCAAATATGAAGTCGATTGTTATTGGGGGGGGGGATTAATATCTTGAGCATAGCGAGCGAGAGAGAATTTTGATTAAAGTTCCAAAAGAGTGCCGATGTTTGTGGTGGGAGTATTGAATAAATACAAAAACACAGTCACCTCACAATGTCTCTGACGTACACATCTTCTGTGTATCGTACATCTTCGTCCCACGCAGCTGTGACATCTCAGAGAATTGGTCCATCTCTTGGCGAAAGACGATTCTCTGAGTAAGGGGAGTCGGAGTTTCCCACCTCCTCCTCCTCAGAGGACACCTGCTCTCAGGTGTTCCAGAAAGGGTAGTGCAGAGCGAAGATGCTGCGTCTACCGTGCAGCGGTTAGTTGCACTTTTGGGAACAAGTGCGGCGTCCTGGCTCATGGGGTGGGGCAGGGTGTGATACCTGTGTTGACAGCATTCACACGTGTACGTTGAGTGGCAGCTCTTAAGCGTGTGTGAGACAATTCGTACACAGATTGTGCACTTCCACGTAGGATCTTCGAGCTTCCTGGCTGGAGTTGAGGAAACGTTGGCATTTTTTACCCCATGATGTTTGCCGCAGATAGGGTAGGAATGTGGCTTTGGCGATGGAGTTTTGTTTTCACCAGGCCTTTTTGAAGGCGCGTGGTTTCCCCGGACTCGTTGTTTGAGAGATCGTTCAGGGACAGACATGCGGGAAGATGTCGATGTTGATGCAGGATGGAGAATTGAGTCGTTGTGAGACGTACCACCACAAAACGGGAACTGGGTGGGAGCAAACGCGAGTGCTGGCGACACGGCGACGAGGGAACTGGCTCGGTTACAACTGACGGCAGCGAAGTCTCGAGTGGATCGGGGCATTTGAGGTGCCGAGTCAGCATTAATGCCTCGAACGAGCCTCCGCTGAATCGAAGGGGTTGGTTGAGTGCTCGCAAGGTAGTGTGGAAGTTCCAACAATATGCATCCTGGAGCATCCTGGAGCATCCTGGCACGCTGCCTATCCCACTCTAATGGTGTGATCCACCAAGCTTATCACACTATGGATAGGTATAGTGGAGCCACCTGGTGTGTGGCGACGCCTCCCATGATGAGCCTAGGACTCAGACGTGGGCTGTGAGGGATGATACTTTGCTCCTGAGCTGGGCAAGGTATTGGTCAGGCCTTTCGCCCAAACAAAAGGCCACACCCAAGTAGTGGGCCACAGTCATTAGCGCTAGACTGGAACGAGGAGCCACTTGTACTGAGGTGTATAGGGGTTGGTGGGGGTGGGTGGGTGGGGGGTGGGGGGTTTTGGCAGTGCCAACCTCATTGTAATCATTCGCTTTTTGGCAGTATAACCATGAAAAAACTGTTTTAACGATTTAAAGACAACAGGTAGATGAAGGATGCACCCGTGTTTCCAATATGTCTTTCCCTCAGGCGCACTTTATTGAAACATCACATTTAAGGTAATACCAAAGTACTATATTTTTTCAACAACTCTATCTTGCAGTTTATATCATGATTGAGATTGAGTTTCTACCACAGAAGTGAAAACAGCTCTCCAGTAAAAAGCGATACTAAAAGGCGGAGAAGTAAGTTTAAGTGATTGAAGGGTGTGACTACGACTTGGTCGAAGGGAGTCATTGTTATGCATTTAGAAGTTAGCGCGTTAAAGGTTTGAGACGATCACCGATGAAAAATCGTCGGTTAGACGACACTACACGGAGTGGAGTGAGAAAAGCGTATTGATTCTTGAAAACCTTGACAGCCCACACTCTCGTAGACGTTTTCACGTAAGTGGGAACGCGAGGATTTGCCCACGCTCACGTTTACTTTAAACGTACAAGGCACCTTTATATCGCGGTGAATACTAAAGCATCACCTTGAAAGCTTCGCGTTTTTGAAGCATTTGATTCGGAGCATCTCACTACTTCCCTATCTGTACAAACAATTCTGATGAATATGATAGAGTCCCTAAACGTTGTTTGTCTCTCTTCTGGATCTTTCTACGACATTGCAGGAGGCTGCGAGCACGTTTAAAGAAGTTACCCGAATATCTTTCCTGGTATCAGTCAACCATTTCTATTTTCAGGACTCAGTTTCATCTTTCGCTTCTCGTTTTCGAAGCTTTGAAGAAATTTGCGGATTCTCCGTTTCAAAATATTGAATTACACTCCTTTCAAGAGTCGTATTTCACGGGGAAACAGTTCTTGGTTGTTCTAATGGGCTTGTGTTTTGTTGAATCCGCCGAGGTCACAACACACTTTTCCTCCGGTAGTGACCTCACTAAAACAACCCTTCTGTACTTTCCCCTACTCTTACGTGATGGGAGATGGCGTTACCTATATCCTTGGGGCTATTTTACCTTCAGCGGTTTATCATTGACTGAAGATTGTATCACAATACAATTAACTAGTGGTTCAGTATTTTTCTGTGGTCAAAACTTAATCGTCGTCACAATGATAAAGGCCTGAAATAGGCCCTTAAACAATCGAGTTGTTAAGTTCCTTTGATCAGACTTGAAATCAGCAAAGCGTTGCATCTTACAACTTTCCTCAGCCTCTCATAAATACCTAAAATGGACTGTTCGAATTAAATGGAATGCCGCGTGAAAACTAGGTCAAGAATGTCATTTTAAATACTACGGAGGATTTTGCACAAATAATTGTGAAAATTTGGCCACCGGTACTACCGGTCCACTACTTAATGCCTTAGTTTGGGAATCGACATGATTAATTTTCCTACAGCTACAAGACTGTGATAAAAATCAAGTACGAGACGAAAATGAGCAATACGAAATCTAGAGAAATTTTCCTGATTATTTTATCACGATTTTTGAACCTCCACAGTTCTGTTGGTTTACTGGACTGTTAGACTACCATCCCAAATTGTTGGAGGATGTTCGTAAGCCTTGGTGAGAACTTGTTGAGTGAGAAACGTGAAAAAGTTTGGGTTTTGTACAAGTGTTTAATAATTGTATGTGTTGCTACTATCATTTAGTTCACGAACCAAGATTTCATAGTTGACGGTGTTTTGTAAGTATCGATAAAATAAAAAGACTCAAAATTGTCATAGAAGCTTCGACTTAGAAATAAAAGTTATATAATTGGCCGAAGAAAAATTGAATTCCGAAATAGTCATTTGAGAAAATTCAAGTGAAAACACGAATGCCTAAATGAAGAGTTCGGAACAGTTCTTGCCCATTCGAAACAGGCCTTTAAACAATGGAGTTGTTAAGTTCCTTTGATCAGACTTGAAATCAGCAAAGCGTTGCATCTTACAACTTTCCTCAGCCTCTCAGGTTAGTATGTGTGTGTTTCCGTGAACTCGACTGAATGAAAATGTTTGATGCAAATCTGTTACCGTTACATATTTAGCGAGCAGATTACTATGATACGTCAAAAGTGATATACTCAAAAAAATTCGGTTCGAAACTAATACAGTTGTCATGGAGATCAAAGCACCACGTTTTTTTCTCAAAAATAGAACGATTTGGATTAAATTTCTGGTGTGGAGAGATCCAGATCATACCGGTATAATACAATATTTCCATTTGTGGAAAAATTAATGAATGAACAAATAAACATAGGCATTTATTTGGGCGAAAACAATTGGTACGAAAGAAGAATACAGCACTTGACACGACAAGTGCCCTTTCCCAAAAAGCAGCCCAATAAATTAACAAAAGTTCCGACGAAAATCTATTTTCACGCAACTTTTCTCGTCTAAGTTTCTCTCGTATTGTACTGGCGTCCCCAAATCATGGTGGTAATCCAATAAACTAATTAGACGATAAAAGTTAAGTAACGTTCATACGAAGAACACACAAAATTCCCGATTATAAACCGCCCAGTTCCAACAGTTATTTTGCCCGATAATTCTAAAAACAGTAAACATGAATCACACCGGAAAAATCATGTTAGCAGACAACAATGGTTCAAGCATGAGCAGGTGACGTTGGGCTGAAGGAAGTTACGTAATGCGTGGCACCAGACTCTTGTGAAACCAAATATATCAAGTTGTGATCATCACTATAACTGAAGTTGGTTATAAATCGGCGATGCTCATATTTTCTTTTTTGGATAACGTTAAGGATATATGTTAAATGTACATAAGATTTGAAAAATTCGTTTAATTGTTTTATTTGGTTACTATAACACTTAAAATGACTCATTGTCACTTTAAATGAAAACAACTCAATAAATGTTGAGTAATGGTGAAACTTCTCACCTCACACCCCACGGCAGGACAGTGTTGATGCTGTAAGTTGATTTTAACTGTCACAAATACAAGCACAGGCACACTGAAGCATACAGACTACTTTCAAACATGCTCTTTAGGGTCGGGGTGGATATTGGAAGGTGAAGGTACGAAGAAAACCGTTTTAAAATCATGTACTTAGCGTTGTATCGCGCGAGAACAGCAACAAATAAAAATATCGTTAAGACTCGCGACTTCCTCATAACGACGCGATAAGTCGTACTATTGACATGCTTTCCTCGTGAAAAATACTGAGTTCTAAACGGGTTTTTAATGGTGTTTAACAAGAGTTGACTACAAAGTTCGAATATACTGAGAAACGGAACTCCATCGTCACAGTCTAATTAGCTGCATCAGGTAATTTGAGCCGTCGAAATGATTGCAATATTTGTGAGCATTCATAACGAATAGAAGAAAATGAAAAAACAATATTCTTGAAATGAAACGAATATTCGAAGGGAGCCATTTTTCAATTTGTCGCACGAGTAATATTATAAAAGCCGCCTCCCCGTATGTGGCTCGATGTTTCAAAACTGCTCTTGACCGAAAATAGGCCAGACGCAGAAAGTTTCGGTTTTCACATTGATGAGGGTCTCCTTGACATTAATGCCGGTCTTTTTTTTTTCAATTACCAACCCGCGGTTGACGCAATTTCAACCAAAAACGTCGCTCATTCGACTGCGGTTTCTATTTACTTCTAAGGGCTACAAGGATTAAAAGATTCATTGCCTTTTTTTTCTTGCGAAAAACGGTTTTTCTTGGAGTTCGTCTTTCAAATTAATTGCTTTTGAACGGGTTTATCTCGTCGGAGCATGAAAACGAAGCGAGGCAAACGAAGGAGAGTTGGATGAAGTTTGAAAATTGCTGGACAAAAAGAGGGAAATGAAAAACGAGCTTGTTGAATGAATAAGTGGGGAATTTATTTTTAAATAGAAAACTTGCTAGAAGTCAATTTATCTCTTCTTTATAGTTGAAAACAACTTCTAAACGACATTTGTAAAAAATATATTGTGCTGACTGCTCTTTATGGAAGAACATTATCATTTAGGTGTAATACATTCCATAAAAACCGAAAACTTCTCAACTAAATTGGATAGAGTAGCATGTATAAATATAAATAACTAATCAATAAGTTTATTTACCTCACGCTGCTATTTGTCTGCTATTAAAGAAAGTAACAAGAGAATTAGATATTAGTCAAAATATTGTTTTACATTTCTTGGTAAATTTTGTGAGCTATTTACACGAAGATAGCTAATTTTGTTAATGTTTCATTAATCGAACAAGTAGTGTGTGCCATACAGGTGTTTTTTTTTATCAAAACGACCGTTCCTTAAAACCAGTGGAAAGTTATCGGAGGCTGCGGTTTTGCAGCATGCGAGAGCACGGTCACTCGGGCACCTCGGAGCACATACCTGTGGAGGTACGGCAAGTTGTCATTTAATCAGCCTCCCAGTAGAGAGCTGTTGCCGATGCGTATCCACGCGGAGAGCGAACATCTCTCCTAGGCCCGGCTGGTTGACATGGCGCTGACTCTTCCATCTAGCCCGGGAACATCCAATCCTTAGCCTGAAGTTACGGATGAGATTTTTTTTCTCCCATAGACTCCATAAACCCCGTGCTGCTCCGCTTCAGTTCCTACAGCAGTGAGCAAGAGTTTTTGGAAGAGCAGTTAAAATTGCTAGCTTTGACTGCTACTAAGCAGGTAAAAACCGATTTGCCCAGTTTGCGAATAAGATAATGACAATAAAACGCGGCAACACTTGATATCTCCCTGTGAAACTTGCCACCCAAGTAATACTTAGATCTAGGCGAAAACCACATTAAGAACTCCTCTTGGATGGTACAGATGCCAGGGAATACCTCCACGAGATAGCACCTGGGCAACAGTTCTCCACCAGGAGACTGGCTAAATGGTAACCTGTCGTACCTTCATAGGTCTGGGTTGGTCGATAGCGAAACCTCAACCTCCATGACTTTTGACTGATATAACTTTCTTGTGAGTGTCAAGGAACAGTCATTTTGGCCAGAAAATAGACCTGTTACCTCACGAAGGCATAACTCTGGGGAATCTGTTTCATCGGGAAGGATCTGATTTCTCACCTGACCTAACTATTTACTTGGGTTTCAAACGGGAAGATCAACTGTGGGCACTTTGTTCGTCATAAATGTCTTCACAAACTGGCCGAAACGGTTCTGCGCTTGGAACTTATAGGAACTACAGTGGAGCACGTGGTTTCTTGTTTCCTATGTGTTGTAGGCGCAAGACGAGCAGGATGGAGAGTGAGTCTATGAGATAAAAGATAAGAGGCCGCGCTTTATAGCCAGTGCATTCTACAACCTTCCAATCTCCGAAAGAAAATTGTGCTGCTTTTCTCTGTGTCAAAAACTCGTTATTAGCCCCGCCTCATGGAAGAACGTTGTCAAGACTTTATTTTGAGGATGAGCTTTAAGAAGCCGTTATAAATACTGTACGATTTTGAATCAAGTGTTTACGCTTCGCAAATCGTGTAAACGTGTGTGAGCTTCTGGTTCTTCCTTTCCTTCTGCAACCGTCTGATGGAGGAGTACAGCGGAGCGCACCGAGTCGCAACAGCGATCAATGGATTCAATGAACTCAGAGGCAGTTGAAGGTCGCGGCAAGAAACGATAGAAGTTCATTTTCCTCAATCCTTTTGAAAAACGAATCGTGGTTTCAAGTCTCAAGGTTTACGTCAGATGTTTAAAACTACTCATTTCCAATTTTCGAACACGGAAGTGGCATGATGAAATGGCGAGTCTGTATGAACGGTTTATTTCCGGAGAGTCTCCGTTCTATTGGGGCACATCAAGTAGAACGAAAAATTGTGTTGAATGCATCAAGTTGCTCACCATTCGTGAGCTTTTACTCTGGTTTACTCTTTCAATTATTGACGTCCATGCTAGAAGATTAAGTAAGATTATAATAATATTTACTTACCAAAAAGCAATATGTTGCAAAAAAAGTTTCGATTTCATTTTTTACGGAGTCCAAACGAAACTGTGGCTGATGGTCGCAGAGGTTACAGGTAGCGTGGGGTTTGAATGAACTAATCAGACACCATTTTGTGTGTACGTTTGAAATTCACGGCTGTACACATGTTTCTCCAATGGAAAAAACGGCATTCCAGTTGTGAGTTGTGAACTACCTCACACGATAGGCGAAGGGGATGAGCCCAACACACTTTGTCAAGGTAGCCCTTGCACATTGACCTAAAAGCTTCCGCAGCTAAGGCTAGATTAGAAACTGGAATTTGATGAACTAATCTCATCAGAGCCTACGGATTTCCTGCCACCTCTCCGCTCTTCTTAACTGCCCTCAAACAGGCAACAAATTACCGTGCTCTTAATCAAATCATCTATTTGCTTCCTCACTCCTCGAGCGAGAATTAAGGGCGACGCTAATGGCAAATGGAGAACGCTCGATTTACTTTACTCTTGGAATGACGATCGATGTCGCAGTGTAGTTGGAATTTGTGTAATTGATTGGCTGTCACAGTTTTGATCCAAGGAAAATCTCCCATGGAAAATCTCTTCCCTCTCCAACTTCAACGCTGCAGTGACTCTTGAGTTGATTCGTATAAAGAGGAATAGTGTTCCAACTGCACACGATGTTTTGAATTCCGATCGAGGTTAGCAACGGGAAGTGAGCATCGCAAGGTCAGCAGAAGGTTCACCGCCGGACCTCAGACCTCAGACCTGTGAATCAAACGGGACTCGCCACCTAAATGCTTATGGTTACCCGACGGAGTGACCTGAGTAGCCGCTGTGCCGGGGAAGATGTAAACCTCGTAAACCTGTGAACCTCCACAGAATTATCGAGTCAAGCGCTTGAAATCAACACCTTCTCCTCATTCGATTGCCTTCCTATGAGTGGCCTCGTAATTTACCGCGCAAAATAACTTGTGATCCAAAGTTATTTCAAATCACAGGCTTTCCCGAATCGAAACTAATCAACTTTAGACAATTAAATTTTGTAATAGCAAAGAGCAAAAGTACGGCTGACGGGACTCTCCTGTTGGTCAACAGTTGAAATCATTGGTTCCAACATACGGTTAGGTAAATTAATTATTTAGATAATGAACAATTGAAGTATCGTTGCGAAAACGTTTTTCTGTACTGACTTCTCTTCAATATTGGTTTTCTCGAAACAATTAATACCGCTGTGAGAGAAACGAATGGAAATTTCGTAGAGCTTTTTGTCCTCTGCGAGGGTTCGTAGAAACACTTTCTGAGGCGGAGGGAGTGACAGGAGCTTTCACACCTGAACGAAAGTAGGCGAGTTTGTCGTCGGGTAAACCACTTAAGAGAATTGCATTTTGAGTTAACGCGTCAGAGGGAGGAAAAGAGGTTGACGCTTCTCGTGCGCTCTAAAAAGTCCTCGATAGAAAAATGATAAAAAGGACTTTTTTCGCGAAAATGTCTCTCTTTGAGCCGGTCTGGATTGATGCAAAGAGTTCACGGTTTATTTCAGAGCATCAAAGTTTTCAAGATCCAGTTGGGATGTACCCAGGCTCAAACGAGATGTGAGGGTCGTTGGTGGGGTGAACAATGAAGTAAGTGTATGGTTAGTTAATATATTTTCCCTTTGTGACGCAGTATATTTCTATTCTACCTCTGAGTTGAACGAACTACAGGCGCAGAACCGTAAACTAAGCTATTCTAAGTCCTCGAGAGTTTAGCTAAACATACCACAGCTTAAGACTGACTGTCGGGTCAGGAGGTTCATTGGCACTCTGTCCAAACTCAAACTCCTCTTCAAATCTCAAGTGACTCCGGCCATGAATACTCCAACAACCTCACGCGCTAATATAGACTAACAAGACATGTCCAATTGCTATAGTATTCAAGTTCTTCCGTTGTGAACATAAAAATATATGGTACAACGCATCACAAGACTTTACTCAGCCCCCATCTTAACTGCTTTAGTTGGCAAAAACATAACTTCACGTGTTTCGCTTAAACTTCTGGAATTTATTGAAGTGCTCCTATTTATGATTCTACCATTGTTATGTGTAGTGTGCGTGAGATCTCACCGTGATTTGTCTATCGTATTTTGGAACTATTATGACTGTGAACTTAAGAACTGTGAGAAACGATAGCAAGTGAAACATCAGTGGATCGAATTCTGGAATTCCTGGGGTTGTTCCTAATTATCTTATAAACTTCATTGAACTCTCATCGTATCGATAACACATTGGAGTACAACTTTGATGTTTTCGGGAATGCTAATATCATATGAGGGGGATTTATAAGGAAAAACGCTGCAACGTTTACTGTCTTTTGCGCAGTATAATTGTGACGTATTCTATTCAATCTTATGTCCAAAAATATCAAGTGTCATATGACACGGTCATATTAACAATCTGGAAAACGACAACTCATAACCAAGGACAATGGTTGTACAGTAACTTTGAGACCTAGCATATTCGATTCAGAAAACCTATTCCCAAAAAGGAAAGGTAAGTAAACTAAAATTATTTATATGAAAAGGGCTCCCAGACTACCCTGCGGCGGGATAGAAGGATTGGGAGAGGGAACGATAGAAGTATGAGAGAAAGTTCCACGGTTGAATTCCCACCAGCTCTGATATCGTCCGAGCGAGACGCGGGTGGTGGGACATCAAAGATTACTTACTGACAAACACCCAGCCGATGCATCACCTCTGCACTTTTCATGCACGACACGCCGCACCAGGACACAGTCGATGCTGCAATCAACACAAACGCATCGATGAGATCGTTTTCCCAACGGGTGCTTTTCGAGCCAGAAGGCTTTGAAACAGTGATCTGAAGAAAGCGTAATGTTGAAGAAAATAGTTTTTAAATATCTGAAAGCCTACAGGCGAGCGTAAGAAAAGTATTGCCCAGCTACATGCACTACCAGTCAACTGCCTGCAGACGTTCATGCAGAATTGAAGGTGATCGCCTAAATCCCGCACACACACACACACACACACACACACACACACACACACACACACACACACACACACACACACACTGTTTTCTGATAAAATGTCATTAACTCTTCGTACAATATTTTATTTTCGCATCGTCCTTCACACAAGCAGGGGTTGGCCCAATATATTTCGATTTCGGTTTCCTATTCATCTTTTCTCGTTAGTCCAATGTCGGCTTGCGAATGCAAACCCAAAAATTATCTCAAGCAAAACTGATGACAACTTGAAAAACCAGAGACAGCAGGAGTGACAATGTGTGATCGGAGGATCGCTGTGGATCTCTCGTCCCCCAAACGCCACACACCTTTAGTCTCTGCTAACTTTAGTCCATTCAGATTAACTGATGAATGTGTGGAAGACCCTGATCGACCGCCTGACGATTATTTTATTAACGTTGTTAACCTTATGATGAAGCAGTTAATTCAAATTATCACGATATTAACTTCATACTGAAATGTACAAAATATGACTCACCCGGTGGCAATACCTCACCAATGGCTCCTCTTACTAGGTGACGCACATTCCTATTTACGATCAGTTCGGCCAACGTTGCAGCCTAACCCCTCACCGCTGATATTCTGACGAAATGAATCTGTGCCCACAATGACCTGGAACTCGAGCCAAGCACGATTACCAATATTGGATTCAATTTGAACAGATTATACTTCATCCGCGCGGCTTACTTGAAATCGGATCAGAGGAGTTGTGTATTAATTGCGTTCGCGAATCAGCATCCGTCGTAGAGATCACACGAAACGCTTCGCTCGACTTGCTACATTTTAAAATCTGTTTAGTCCTCACCCTAAACTCTATATTTTTGTGTTTTCGAAAGTATCATTCTGCTAATGCCTAAAGGAAGTCAGCATTGGGGCCAAGAATGCCTGAAAAGGGTCTGCATGTAATGTAACCTAATGTACCTCCCCATGATAAACTCAACTTCAAAGTCATACCACGAGTTTCTTTACTTACTGAGTGCTTTAGCGTCAGCAACTCCAGCCTTAAAAAATGGACCAAAAGCGATATTTTTTGGCAACGGACACTCACTACTGCCTTGAGTGTCCTTAGTCATAAGTTTCATAAGTTTTGTTTCCTTTGTTATTCCTTTTTTTTCATTATTACGTAATGGATATTTAGTGCAGTGCCTTCATGCTTCAAGCTCGTCAGTTCTTGCCCTGTAGATCGTCTGGCCACCCGAACCTTTTTCCTATTGTTCTTCCTGGTAATCCAGAACGTGCCGGTCGGAAGTCGATTACGTTTCGCGCAACCGATTAGGAAGCGCGAGCTCGCCAGAACTGGATACACTCGTAGCTTCGTGTGTCCAGTTAAATCGCCTCAACTTCGTCTCATCCAAATTCAAGTCATACTGAAGAATACTCCTCAGCTCAGACGTAAAAGGGCAGTATGGGACCCTTTTCTTCCGCGCCTATTGGAGTTACTATTTTTATTTTTTACTCGGGGAGATAATAATTTCTATTTCTGTAGACAAATCTAATGTATGTCAGGATATTCATCTCGTTGGAGGAGTTTGGTTCGTGAGACCACATGTGTACCCGTGTCGCCATAAAAACCCGAATTAGTGTTTAAGGGTAACATGCATCGCTTCTGCGAGAATTTCAACTTTTCTGTCATTCCCCTAAAACATTTGATAACCAATCGACAGACAAGATTTGAGTAGTCCACCAAAGAGTAACATTCAAGATAAGCGGGAATATTGAAACTGATGTAATCGAACGTTAGAAGCAAAGTATCAATAAAATAAGGCGATAATCTCAAAAGCTCTCTTCATTCATCAATTTCTTCAATGGGATACGTTTCAGTTTAATCAAAAACTAAAGTCGATCACGTCCGGTTACTTGCATCTTCTAATCAGTTTCAAAGGTTATCGGACCTTCTTCACTATTTAATAACACTGCGAATACTCTACTTTTCATTGGTACATTTCAAAAGATTTGAACGATATGAGCAAGAAAAGTGCCATTTCTGAAAATAGTCTGTCAGTGTGAACGTGAGTAAGGGAAAATTTCTCTATCATATCGAGCGAATAATGCGTTTGTATTATTAAAATACTACTTTAACGTGAAATCCTTAAAGTGCAGCAATAAAACACTGTAATGTGAGTTGTTGCCTTCAACAACATTATTCATTCAATTTATTATTGTGCTTTTAGTCCCTAAGGTCAATGAATATAGAAGTAAAACATTGATTAGACGGAAGATGAGTGGGATACTTGTTGATTAATAGATGACAGAAGGGAAGTTTGCGAGTTATTAGTGACTGGGTGGCCTAATTATTCTGCCTTAGTAAACCTCTGTCCTACTTAGTTTGTGATCCTTCTTGGATGTTCGGAGAGCCTCCAGTAGTATTATTAATAAGGCTATAAATTAACGCTTTCCCTACTCGCAGTTATGGTTTGGGAGGGGGCAGGGGGGGTTGACAATACAAAACAAATTATGTGGTGCGACGCGTCACAAAACTTTCCTAGTGTGGTTTTGATGGCCACTAATTTTTCACTCAATTCTGAACTTGTTAAAAAATAACCGTAACTTTTTGCGTAGAAAGTTGTGGAGGTTCCAGTTTCTAAATTTATTGAGGTGATCCTACTCAAGCCACGATGAGCAATGAGTGACGTCATTGGACGGCCAATATGAGTTTTTTGGAAAGCAATGTGTACTATTATCGAACTGTCGAGAAAATACTGTGAGGAATGGTAGTAAGTGAAACGGCGGTCGTTTGTATTCAGGAATTTCTGAGGTTTCTCGTAATTATTTTATGGGCGTTACTAAACTCTCGTAGTTTAGGTGTGTTATTGGACTATCATCCTGATTTTTCTGAAAACGCTAGAAGTATATTAGTGGGATTTACGAGGAAATATCTGGTGTGTTGCAACACACAACTTTCCTTAGCTCTACAACAATTCACTTTGTACATTTGGCTAATTCAATTTAATCTATTCATTTATCACTCAGTTCATTTGAACTTGGTCAAATAACACTTTACGGCAGCAGGAAGCGGTAGCGCTTACAGTTCCAGATTTTATTGTGCTGCTCGTACTCATTGCAGGACCAATATTGAGCAATCGGTACACAGATAATTAATGAGGTTGTAAACACGAATTTTGTGAAGAAGGACAGTAATTACTTTTGCAGAGTTATTGGGTAAAAACTTTTAGATTTTGTTCATACCCTTATTTTGGCGTCCCATGGTCACCTGCGGGCGAGATATGAAGTTTGAGCTGATTTGGTACCGTGGTTTTCTCTAAAAATCGTTCACACACAGACAGACCATTTTCCCAAATAGTGTTTTTCGGACTCAGGAGGGTCTGAAACGTAAAGATCTGAAGAAAACTCAAATTTTTGTTTTCCGCCGATTACATAACTTTCCTTTCTACTTCGTAGAGCAAGGAAAGTAAAAACTGAGTTGAAGTACATTTTCATCGGAATTGTTAAGATTAATTTGCTCGCGTTTACAGTTTCAACAAAATCAATATATTTCTGAGAAAATTTGACAAAACGTATCACATTTTTGATGCGGATTGGCATCTATGTCCGTTCAACTGATTGCCATTAAAATACATAGTGATAGTGTCATTATAGCGTTAAAACACTGTAAAGTTCGTTCTAACTCGAAGAAGCTAAGAGTTATACAAAACTTTTCGTTCGCATAATTATTATCTGAATAATTGGACCAAAAATTGTGTCATAATAATGAAAATCCGCCAGTCTGCAGAACTGACTTGAAAAACGCACTCCAAAATGACTAAATCAGACTTGAACGCGCTTAATTGGTCAAGTTCTTATATTCAAGTTCTTCTCATGCGATTTATATTTAAGTCATTACATATTCTGCCGATGTGTCAGGTTTTTTACATCCTTACGGGACTACCAGAGAACGCCTATGAACAGCAATGCGAAGATACTCGCTGGTAGAAAACACCCTGTTTGTTACTAGTGAAACTGGTTTCAGGGAGTAGAAAAAAACTATTTCTTGTTCATAGGTACAAATTTTCATTTATGTGCGTTGGGAACAAGAGATAAATATTGATTAGTAAAACATACGAAGTGTGTTCTATCAAAAGTTTTAAAGACTTGCGAAAATTCAACTCTTTAAACTCTTTTTGATTGATTGTGATATTATCTGTAGACTGTGAGTTGTTCAAAGTAGAATATTGGTGTTGATTGGTTGAGTGGAACAGATATTGATATTAGAAGTACTTACGGTTGGTTGTACGTTTCACTTTTTAACATTAAAATCTAGATTTGTTTGTTGTATGATATGAAACAAGGGACAATGTTTGTACATTTATGACCAACATTCGCGAATGACTGGTAACTTTTTTCATCGTGGTGCTTTGTTAGTCTTCAAGGTTCATAATTTTATAGGAGAGCGCTTGGACTATGTACGTCGTGTTCCACAGCAACTTCGACCGTTCGCATTTTGCTTTCAAGCAACGCAAAGGGGTCACAAGATTCTCTCCCGTATTCTCGGTTTAATTTCACTCTGCTCTTCATTCGCAAGATCATGGCATTCGAGCCTTAAAATTTCGTGGTACGCAACGGTACGGAACGTTGTGACGCTTTTGTTTCCTCGCGACATCCTTTTTTTCTGTCACAGCTCAGAGGCCCCGAATAGAAAAAAGCTGTGGTAATATTAGGAGAGATTAAGTTTGGGCTAGATCGTTCTTCTGTGAAACCCAGATACCGTGTTAACGACCAGAAACCGCAGAGGTACAGACGGTTGCAACAAAATGGCGAGTTTTCCCCCATGACACGAAAGAGACACCTAAACCACGGGACGGTGAAATTACCAAATCATCGAAAAGTTTCAGGACATAATTGACGTCTCTACGTATTTTTAGCGGAAATTCAATTTTTAACTGGAGGCGGTGTTTTGTCCAAGAAAAGTACACTCCGGTGTCTAGTCGATGTTGTGATTTACTAATCTCTTGTAGAGGTATGGACGTTTGAGTCAAATTAACGTTCTGCCCAAGCATGCGGCGTACATGAACAACAAACACATAACCAGGAAGCAACAAGATAACTGGAATCAGGCCAATATTTTGGCCATTGTGTTCTCTTCTTCATTTCCAACGTTAATTATTTGTAGAAAAAATGGACAAAATTCCGTTTAAAAAAATCGAGGTAAGCGAAAGTGAGGTTCCTTTTCTCACTCTTCCCTTTCTACAAGAGCAGAGCTCAGCATCTCATTTGAGAAAAATATTTGCGAACCCCGAAGTTGTACTTTGTGAAAATGGCGATGGATACTGCTGAATAAAAATGACTGACGTAGCTGAACGTTATTCTTGTCGAAAGATGAGGTTACGACTGTTAACATAAGTTTGTTTTGGAGACACGATAGAAGTGTTTGAAGAGTAGCTTCTTACCTGCTGAATTTCTAGAGCGCCTTCTTACAGACTTTTTAAAATATTAAAACAGAACGTGTCCTCGGAAGAGGGAAATTATACTCACAAAATACGGACGATAGCTCAGAAAGCTCGCATTAACGTACCATTATGATGATAACTATGACCAATCACGTTGACCACCGTTGCAAAACATAGCCTTTCATCACGTATCTGAAATTAGGGCGATGAAAATGGCAATTAATGTGGTTCCACTGATTCCACATTTCCCAATGCACTGCACGAAGGGCGTTTAAAATTAAATCACTAATTAGGGACCTAACAAACGTGAAAAGCCAAACGATGCAGTTATTAATATCCATGAAGGATTTGAGCTGTTACAAAAACGATAAAATCTCTTAGAAAAGCCCTCTACCAACTGAACATCAGTATAAAGCGACTCAAAGAGAATCAGCCTACTTAACCATATTTTTCTGAGGGATCTCTTGAGTAGCGCAGCATTCTTTTGGGGTCACCTGAAATTCAGTATTACCTAATCTACAACAGCTGTGCGCATTGACTCTTGCTGGCTTGGTCGTAAGGTAAGTCCATGCTGTTCAGCATATAACCCCAGTAGCATTTAGTGGAGAAAGTTTTCCAGCTCTGGTAGATCTTTGCAGATGTGTAGAACACTGATAACTGAACATCCGTTGCATCGTTAGGCAGTCTACTTCTTCGTTCTTATCGTACACTACCTTAGATCCCCATGAACCTCTTCGCTGAGCGCCTGCTGAAACCCAATCAGGAAGAAGCGCCTCGGACGCCTCTTAGTCAGACATTAGGGTTCCCGGGTTGCAAATACTTCGCACTTTTGGCATTAACGGCTCCGCCTTCTTGTCATCTCGTGGTTGCATGGTGCATGAACGGTTCCAAAAAGCTCGAGAAAAGATGGAAATTCGTCATTACACCTCATTTATTGTGGTGGTAATTTGGTCTTCATGTCTTCCTATAACCAAGATAGTCGTCGAAAAGCTAACTATTGTTGAGAAATAAGGGCAGCTTGCAAAACTGAAAGTACTTTCATTCAAGATTAACCCCGAGTTCTGGAAACAACTTGATATCGAGCAGAATAATAAGACGAAGACAGGGGGAACGAAAACAAGTAGCGTGGAAACATTACAGGTTCCTTTGTTACTTTGTGACGCTGTTCTGTCGAGTGGAACAATATCGAGCTGTTGTTTACTTGTCACGGACGATAGCTTCGTCAAATTGCCTCTTGCAACTCTGGTTAAGAATAATGTCCGAGTCGTCTGGCGTTTAAAGTCAGCGAGAGTTGACACGGTTCATGGTTCACTTGATTCAGGTTTTAGAGATCACCGATGAAACCACGCTAATTTCTAAATAGTTCTGTGCCAGTGACCATGTCTGGGAAGCTTGAAAATGAGAATGATTCAGGCACAAGGTACCTTTTAGAGAACTGGGCAGCGCAGCATTAGGCCTTTCTGATCTCAACAAAATCCAGAATATTTAGAAATGATTACTCCAAGTTTAAATAAAACAGAAGTCATTTATTTTCAATCTGAAAGTGTGCTTGTTACGCTCTGACTGAAGTGGTCTCACCGTGTTGGCCCCATTTTTCTGAATTATCTATTGACTTTCTTAATAGTACAATAAGGCTTCTCCACAATCGGTAAACGACTGTTTGTAAAACAGAAACTTACAGAGTTATAATTCCATATTTATCGCCTACACGCGACGAGTAGCTTATTTTAACCACAACTTAAATTGGCGGCCTTTATTACTTGATGCTGTGTACAGGGTTTGAACTTTCTGTGTTTGTCCTTCCCAGTTTGAAACACGAGAACTTATTCTAGAACACATCGCTTTTTCTTATCTATAAATCATCATTCCCCCAATTTTATTGTTAGGTACTCTTACTTTATTATCGTGAAGTAACCTGAATTTCCGTTTGTTTCAGGTAAATTAAAACAGTAGTTGACTTTGTTGTACTTGCAAAGCCAATAGAGGATCAGTATCAACCGCTTCACTAAATCCGTATGTGAGTAGTCCAATTTATTGCCACCTCCTATCTCTGGATCCTTACACATCGCAGTAGTTCATGGAATGAACCATCGAATGTGTTATAAAAAGTCGACCCGTCGCGCCAATTTTTCCTGAAATTGAACTTGTGAACCGCATCAGAAGGAATTAGGAATTAGCTCACGCATTACTGTTGTGTCGAATCCAAGCAACGGAAGTTGTGATGCGGTTGCTAAAGAAGGAGGACACGGACGAGATTAACAACTGAAAAAGATGGTGGCGTGTCGGGATTTTGGTCTTGAAGTGTTAGCGTCGGGCGATCGGAAACTGAATGATTTGTGTGCCCAAGAGCATTCGATTAATGAGGACTGCAAATACATCAGTTTGTTTAGATTGAAAAGCCTTGTGCACAAATTTTATGCAGTTTCTGACATGCGAAATTATAGAAAGTGGCAGGTTTGAGATGACGTTTCGCGGTGTTGAAAGTAAATACGACCTCTTTGTATCACGTACATTGCGCGTCTTTTTGCATCAAAGTCACATACGAGTTTTCTTATTCGTTCACATTATTTGCACCGTAATGCTGAATATTATAGCACTTTAATTCTTTATTGTTGTATTTTTGAGGGAGTTGTAATGATTCCAAGGGAAGTTGTGAGGCTTTCTCCGTGATGAAATATGAAAATTGGTTTACATTTTTCGCATCGCATAATCAGTGAATTCAGGATAATTAGATTGTTTTTTTAGTTAATTAATATTTTGGCTCGAAACTGAAAATTGTGTTTTGACATCGACCGATTTAGTGAGGAGAGCATCTCGCGATCTGTTTCTTCGAGTCGTATAGAGGAAATCAGTCTTAGTGCAGGCGGTGTTTGTTTCAAAGGAACCAACTTAAAAAGGGATCAAAGGACTTCGAGGTTTGACGGAGTTTTGAAAGGATTTGCGATTCCTAGACTAACAAATTGAGGCTTCTCGAGAGCTTGGCAAGAAAAAAAAAGGAGGGGGCTGATAATTGTGTGTGGACGGAGCTTGCCATGTGTTGCCCACGTGTGGCCCGACCCTTTTTCGACGTTAGGATTTTGTTATTGGAAGACGCCCATGAAAAGGGCTGGAGAACGGTTGTGATCACACATGGGATTTTTCCCGCCCCTAGCGGCACAAAAATAAAGACCCGAGTTTCGGTTATCTCGAGCGTCACAAGCAAATTAGGTTCTTTCTTTTAACGTTGTTTCTCGGTTGAAGGTAATTTGCCACATGCGCTGTGAAACAATTCAGAGAACTGCGACAATACTATTCGAATTGTAGCAAACAAACTTTTCGCTCTAAAATTAAATTAAGGGAAGTCACTCCAACCTCCGTGCCCCAACGCTGATTGAACCAATTCAGCACGCCTTTTTTCTATCCTTCGTTTATTTCTTCCCTGACCAAAGGGGGGGGGGGGTGAGATTTCTTCTTGCAATCTATGAACAAAGCTACAGCTAAAACACGGTTTTCACATTCAAATACTTGAGGTGTATTTTACCAGTACACACCTGTATTATATTCATCAGAACTATTACTTTCCGCTTGTCGAAGGGTGAGGAAAGCATTGTTGCCTGTTGGAAGAAAACTGAGTTTCAATCAAACCTCTAGGTTTCGAGGCCTTCAGTTATTGGCGAGTAGTCGACATCACGAGAGGACTTGGTCTGGATTTTCTCGCGATATCCGTGCTTAGTAGTTTTTCAGGTGAAACTGGGAGTTTTCACATGTCCTTGCACAGGTGGCTCACTACTGCGCCCTCGTTCAGCCGTCAGCATTCCTGAACCCTTTGGTCCTCTGACTACAATTCCCATATTCCCAATATTCTCCCCCTATTCTCGTCTGGATTCGCTTACCTTGGCCAAGGTTCAAGCCCGTGAAACGCTTGCTGTGCCGTTTCTTCTACTATTTATACTCCTGAGCTATTAACTAACCAATACTCTTACGTAGTTCGTTATAGATCTTGATTCATAGCGTATAAACGAATTTATGTGGGGAGTGAGTAAGTTGAGTGATGTATATTGTTGTACCTGACTGACACTCGAAAAAGCGAACTGTTGTAGTTGTCTGCGGTCATTAACAAATACCATACTTATGCCATAGCAACAAATTGTGTTGAACTATATTCCTTCTACGGTTTTCGTTTTATCTTCCCGATGCTCTGAGAACATTAACTCGATGTGACAGGAGACCGCCCGAGGAGTATAGTTATCTCACAACCTTCTGAAAAAAAAAATCTTGAAAACCCCCTTCCACCTATGAAAAAAAATCCCGGCCTTTTCCCGTCAATAAAGTCGCTTTGAAAGGTTGGTAGTCTCCTACAAGAATTACCGGGGCGTCGACGGAATAAAGCGAAGGGCTCTTGTAGCAAAAAAAAACGGTAAAGAAATAGAAATTTATTGGGTGAAATTTCAAGGCTGGGCAAATGGAGGGGGCAAAAAAGATATTGAAATGTTGGAAGCTATAAATAAAGGGAGCTCACAAAGAGGAGCCCGACATCAAAAGAATAGATTTAAGATCTTCTTGTTGGATCTACATCGCGAAGGAAGCAGTAACCGGTGCAGAAGATTTTTCAGCAAAGGAGATTTCATGTTTCTCTCCTTAAACTGAGCAATTAAGAAGAATGAAAAGCGAGTTAAATTGACGTTAGTTCAATCCGCTCGGTAATTCAAAGCCGGAGCGATTCAATTTAAACTGAAGCTTCTGGGAAGTGGAACGTTAATCGGGCGAATTAGCCTCCAGAATTAACGATCTCGAAACGAACGATTGGCTTACCTGGACGGTTAAATTGATGTCGATTATACGGTGTTTCATTCGGGGCATCTCTCAAATGACTGCGGGCTATTATTGGAGCCCTTCTCGAATTTCACAACTGCGTCTAATTTGAAGTGTCTCCTTCAAGTGACAGGAACTAGGGCTGTCTGCAACATAGATATAATCCGTGACACGCTGTGAACAATCACTCGCGTCACTGATGATGGTTCGTCACTGCGGCACACACCTAATTATGAAGTAAGTTAAAACAATGTTTCTACTCCGGTTTATTAGATGCCAAACTTTTGTTATGTGAATAAAAGAACAATTGAAATAAGGCGTACATTGAGTTTGGCGTGTGGGAGGGGATGGGGGATCAATACATCAGAACCATAGCTATTCGTACTTCGTTTTCAAAAGCCGCTTATTTTGAAACTTGCATCACGACTAATACTTTCGCTTTTCATAAGCTTCCCACTAACACTGTAAACAGAAAGTAGGCCCAAAAAGCAAAATTAGGTTTCATAAACCTCACCATGCAAACACTGTTAACAACATGATTTGTTACTTTCTGTGGCTCTTACTACTCGGGTCAGCGATCGGGTTTTTCAACCAGTCAAAACGTATACCTCTTTTTACATAAGTCACTCACTTCCAATGTTTTGAACAGAAATTTGTTCCAAAGTGTACCAAGCACCCGAATCGTATTTTTATACGACCTTTTCCAATTCTTTCGCCGTAAATGCCAAGCTGACTTGAAAGTAACTTACTGAGTGACTACCAAAGTATGTCCAGGTTTGATTTTCCACTACAAATTTTACGATAAACCTGTGGAAATACTTAATTACAAATATAAAATAAGATACAACTAGCTGTGAATATTTTCTTATCGAACAAAAGTTTTTTATGCCTTACTTTACAGAGTAAGAAGAAAAGGTATGCAATCGGCTGAAAAAAACGTTTCTGAACTTTCTTCTTATCTCTACAATTTTGAGTACTGCTACTACTACTATTCGAATAAACGTTAATATAGAAAATGGGTTTTAAGTGCATGGGGACACGATGGAGCTAGAACGGCTGAACCATACCGGCTCAAATTTGTTTATTTATCCTGCAAATTAAGATGGGTCGCTAATGAAAGACGGGTGAAACCGGTTCCAAACTACCTATAATTATTGTTATCATAGTGGGCATAATACCGTTTTTACTTTCCTTGGCTCTACAAAGTAGAAAGGAAAGTTATGTAATCGGCTGAAAAAAATTTTTTGAGTTCTCTTCAGATCTTTACGTTTCAGACCCCCCTGAGTCCGAAAAAAACTATTTGAGAAAATGGTCTGTATGTGTGTCTGTGCACGATTTTTAGGGAAAACGACCGTATCAAATCCACTCAAACTTGATATCTAGCCTGCAGGTTACCATGGGACGCCAAATTAAGGGTTTGAACAAAATCCACCGAAAGTTAACTATAGTTATCATAGTGATCAAAACACCAAATTTTTTTTTCTCAAAAACGGCTTTAACGATTTTGAATAAATTTTTTCTATATTGGTGGCTCCCAATATGGCAACCATACCATAAAATTCCCATTTATGGGAAAATGACGAGAGCAGCAGAATAAATTATCAAAACTTTCGATGAAATCTATTTTAGTGCGGTTTTTAGAGAAAACAACCGTACCAAATCAGCTGAAACTTGATTTCTAGCCTACAGACGCAAAAATAAGGACATGGGCAAAATCCACCGAAAGTTAACTATAGTTAAGTATCATAGTGATCAAAACACCAAATTTTTTTCTCAAAAACGGCTCCAACGATTTTGATTACATTTTATATATATATAACTCTCAATAAGGGAATTACACCATAAAACTTCCATTCGTGGGAAAATGACGAGAGCAGCAGAATAAATTATCAAAATTTTCGACGAAAAGCGTTTTTAGCGCGATTTTTTTCTTATAACCTCCGCTGGAATGTTAGTAGAATGTTAAAAATTGGTATTGTAGTCCAATCCAATACCTAAAGAGTGAGTGTTGAAAAACGCTCATGAGATACATGGGGCTCACTCCAGACATTCCTGAATTTCAACTACTGCCGTTTCGCTTACTACCAGTTCTAAACGTTTTTACCCAATAACTCTGCAAAAGTGATTACTATCCTTCTTCAAAAAATTCTTGTTATAGCCTCATTAATTTTCTGTGTACCAATTGCTCAATAAAGGTCCTGCAATGAGTACTAGAAGCTCAATAAATTCCAGAACTGTAGGCGCTACCGTTTCCTGTTGCTGTGACGTGTTGTTTGACCAAGTGCAAAGGCCATGTACAAAGTGATTTGACGTAGAGCTAAGGAAAGTTGTGTGTTGCAACGCACCAGATATTTTTTCTCAATGACGGTTCCGTCTAGTTTGATAACATTTCTTATACTGGCAGTCCCAAGTGACGAGATAACACCACAAAAGCCTCATCTTTAGGAAATCGACTAAAGCGGTACAATAAATTATGTAAATGACGACAAAATACTGCAAATTATCGAAAAACGGGTGATTATTATCTTGCACAGCATGATTGGGATGCTTCAATCAATATTTTCAAACATTTCCTATTTATTTAGCTTGACGCAGTCCCACTCCTCCGAGACCCATCGTACCCGATTCAGCATCGAGAAGTACTTGGAACCGATACGGAACAACGGAAATTGACGTTTGTAGGGAACGCTAGGCCCAGACGGGAGGCAGTCAGAGGAAACAAGCGTAGGCCAGGGAGGAACCATCACTTTCGCTATATTTCCCCCGAGTTTCTTCAAGTAATAAAATTTGCCTCACTATGTGTACTGTAATTTCACGATTGTACATCTAGAAGAAGTCCTAGCCTGGGAGACCCGTCCTATTCCACTTAGCATGAAAATACACGACGTAAACGCAATAAAACTCCAAAATTTCGTTTTTTTAAACAATCTTTTGCCCATTTGCTATAAGGTTTCGCCGCGATGGGAGTGGTAGTCAAATAACCTGTACATTCGAGAAAATTGTAAAATATTTCATAAAATAATCAGAAGCAGCCTCAAATCCATAATTTTAACTACCGAGGTTTGTTACTAATTTTTTTCGTAGTATTTCCAAAACTAGATTTAAACCGTATTCTGGAACTGAATTAAGTTCAGGTTCAGGTCGAGTAGCAGCAGCTACGCTAGAACTGCTAGTAGCGTGTACGTGGACTGATACATCTTCTGTATGCCAAGCGTATAATACAAAATTAACGTGGCGAGAAACGTTGTGCGATCAAGTAATAATATAACATGAATTTTTTTTATTCTCCGAACCTCGACAAATAGAATGAAGCATTTTTTCTCAATTCATGTGACGCTGATTGTCTTCAGGGCCAGAAAGAATGAGGAGCAGATGGTAGAGGTTGCTGTATCCAACTGCACACACGTTTGCTAAACTGCTGTTTCAACTTTAAATATGAATTTTAAGCGTTTCACGCATTAGAGAAACTCTATGATTGTGACAATGCCAAGAAGCCCTTCCAACTAGGCCTGGGTGGTCCATTTCCTATTCTTCAACACTCAGAGAAGTTCTTCACGATTATGATTCCCTCCAATGAATCAATTCATCATGTTAACCTTTTGTATTTCTTGGCGTTTCATGACCTCTCCGACGATTCTACGACCACTCTAAAATACTCAGCGACCTTCTCTTTACATAATCACATCACAGACTATAGTTCTCTAACGAGTATGTGACGCGTACTGGCAGATAAGTGAGTTTTCCTGAACAGCTTTTTAACTCCTCTGTCAACAGATGATATGAATATGGTAAAAACAAAATTTTAATGTTTTTTTAATGATTCTTAAAAATTACGAAAACTTCGAAAAATTGTAGGTACTATCCCTGTTCGACTGACCAGAATCGTTTGGAGAATTGTTCTAACCCAGAGTAATAATTATATTAACTAATTTCTATAAATCCCTTCACAAAGGAGAAATTCGCAGATCTACGTGAGTAAAATTTTGATGTTAAGCTTTCGTTTTTAGCTAGACAGTAGCTCTAAAAGTTTCTAATTTTTAGTCGTCAAATATAAAAAAATTCGCGATAAATACATTAAAGTATTCATATATATTATAACATAAGACCTATTTGTGTGTTCGCACAAATAGGCATTCGAGTTGTGCGTGCTGTTAGAGTATGAAAAAGTTACCACATGCGCGAGCGACAAATTGAGGTAATGTACCATACAAAGCACGCGAGGATCATGAAATCAGGGGTCCAAAACTTAGTTTATACGCCACGCAAATGTAAAAACGAAAGATGAGGGAACCGAAAAACGGGGGTTTCCGTTTTTTTAAAGTAGATTTTTTCCTTATTTCACTTTAAAAAACGTTCATAAATCCTTTGCGTGGACTGAAAAACGCGCGAGGGGAGAAATCGGTAAAAAGCTCTAAAAATTAGGTCGGCGGGGTCGAAAGACATTTCCCAACGTTATCAGCGGAGGACCAGACTATTGCAGAGCAGGTGAATGGAAAATCTCGAGAGAACAGACAGTAAACGTTTGTTGATAAATCGAGCGACTGTTGGCGTTTACTGGACAAGAGCGAGTAGTCTCGATTGGAATTGTCGCTTGAGTGATTCCGAAGGGACGTCGTAAATACTTAGTTGTAACTCTTTCTCTCTCGATATGAAACAATACCGACACGATAAGTTATAACTGGAGCTTTGACCCATTTGATGCGTTCCTTTCGTGAATTTCCTCCGCCGTTAAGAGACCTGGTGGGGATTCAATTAACCAGAAGATGTCCTTTGAAAGTCACCGATTACGTCCTGCCTAATTGACGAGTTCGTGTCAATTTGATTTATTGGAGTTTGTTCCCCAATTGTGTGAGTTGTGTTCCCAAAATGCTGTACACTTGACGTCTCCAAACAGCAACGCGTTGCGTAAAAACATTAAAAATCAGTTAAATTACGTTTTTAAATTTATGCAATTAATAAAATTAATTTGGTTTTGTTGAATAATAATGCACCTTACTGTATTATAGTTTATCCCATTATTGATAAAATGGTATCAACCTGAGTTTACAAAGAAGAAGGGTTTCTTTAGATGAGAAAGTTATGACATACGGAAGTATGCTATTTACATGTCAAGAATGTTGTTTGAGTCTTCGGTTGACACGGAGTTGGAGGATTTGTGTTACCAGCCGGTTGACATGGCCCATGTAGCACTGAATGAACTTCGTCATTTCTTTCAACAGGATTTCTGAAGAAAACTTCTAATTGAAGGTCGCGGTATGGCGTCTTGTTCCGTACGAACGGCGGAGTTTGGACAATGCTCATTTGCCACATTTTGTTCTGCTGTTGTTCAATCTTCCTGCATCGGGACTTCACTAAGCTGAGCGCCCGACGACAAAGTTACCGCTTAATGTTTTATGTTTCACTATGTGCACGTCCAATATTCCAGAGGGGAAGCTCGGCCGCTCCTAACCGTCGGTCAACCTCCAGTTCACAACTTGGAAAACTCCTGACCCTTTGCCGCCCCCGCCGTTCCTCTCGAAAAGGGTCTCTGAGCGGGAAATACTGAAGGGAAGCGGACTTAATTAAGTCGAAAAAGTAATGGGACCCCGGGGGCATTGTTCCTGCATATAATAAAGTCAATCAATTTTTTTTTTAGCTCCCTGGTAACGAAAGGGAGTAAAATTTCCTTCTCGGCGGGACTTCGGTAAGTCCCTCTCTTGTTACGAAGCCGGCCTTGTGATGTGGATCAGAATGGATACCATAATGGTTTAATATTTAGAAATTGAGGCTTGTAATGTCACGCTCCTCATTTATTACATTTTATTGGCGAATTTCGCGAACATTGGAGATTCTAAAGACTGGCGGTTGAATACTTCCATTACCGCTCGTTACAGAAAGATTTAATTATAATACCATTTTTTTATATAGCTTGATGGGCGCACACAACACACACTTGGGATGGAGTAAAAAAAATAAATTATTCAATGTAGTGAGCGTGAGAGAGGACTGTATTAACCCTTTGGAGACAAAATAGCGATACGAGTTTGAGTGAGTATTTAAGCGCAAGCAAGGGGGTCTCTGAATAAGTGAACTGGGTTGCGGGGACGACAGCAGAGAGACGAGTGACTGTTTTCAGTTCGGCCTGGGCAGAGCTGAGAGTTGGAATCTAAGCGTTCTTGGCTTCAAAAATAAACTTAAGCGGCTAGTCGGCAGGAGAAGCCGACTAAATGGGTATTTTAGACTTTCCCACGACTACAATCACAAAGGCTTCCTGTCAGAACTGAACTGAATGCCCCAGGGAAAGGTTCGAGCCAAGATTTCTACTAATTCAGCCTGATGTAATGTGAACATGTTGTGGTCGATCAATATGAACTTGAGGATGTGGAACACAAAAAAAAAAAAAATTGTTTATTCAATTTTCCAAAAACATTACAAACTGATAGGTTACTATACGTTGTTCTCTGTAAGTATTTCTGGAAAATTGTGAAAATGCAGCGGCTGTATAGGTAAAATGTCATTTGGTTAAGAAAGTTGTATGCGTTTCACAGGAAACTTCTGTCCTATAAAGAAAGAAGAAGGAATGGCAAAATCTAACAGAAACGGTTTCGTTTATTGTTAATCACAATTTTCTTAATTGTACGTCCGTCTAGACAAAACTACCCACTCCCAATTTTAATGCGGCCTTTTAATTGATCATTAATCTGCATACAGTGAAGTAATAGTAATGAAATATTTAATGTTCGTCTGGCAACAGCTCAATTATTGCATTTCACCCGGTTTTTTACAGCAGCTGCACATACCTAAATTGCACCAGTGGGGTTATTGCCTTTTAAACCCCCATGAAGCCAACTGCGAATAACATCTCTTTACTCATATCCCCTTCCAGGTCGTCTGGTATTATTTCCCGACCTCCTCTTCGGTTTCCCCTAATGCCGTTTGCGGCTCTTTGCGGCGGAAGAGAATTTTGCCTACTATTAAAACGGCGGGTCGAAGAGAGAAATGCGGGCTTCGGATAATTTCCACAAGCCTCGTCCCGTTAAAACGGAGCAATTCTCTTAAGCCCCTATAACTACTAGGAAGCGTCAAGGCTGCGAGTTAAACCGATTAGAAAATTGTATTCATATTCGCGCCTAACATCTGACTCGAAACTATCGTTCCGGCTTCACACAATTCGAATTCGTGTTCATGACATTTGCGGGGATTATAATTTACGCTGCTCACCGAAGGGACAACGGTAATAGTCTTGTGGGGATTAAAGCTTAATCTTGATTCAATCACAACTCCTGATGATGTGTTCGGGATTCCAGTCGTGCGCAACGCTAAGAGGAATCTCGGGAGTATAAGGGAAATAACCCCACACGTTATCTGTAATCTTCCACAACGCTATATAAACAAAACTTTGGGAAGCATGCAAGAGGAGACTCGTACATTACACTAAGTCTAGAGAGAGAGACTTCTATAGGAAGCAATCATTGATATAAATACGGTTTACGCAATCCCCTGCCCTAGTTTACAGTCGACAGCTCGGTTCGAATCAAGTACTTAAGCGATAATCCAGCAGAGAGGTGGTGATTTCAGCAACAACGCCAGTCTCTGAAAGGCGCTACCCTCCCAATCTTTGTCTCATTACGAGCAATTAGCAAGACCACTTAGAGTGTGTGTGCCACTGTGACACCTGGGGTAGCAAATCACAGTCGATCAAAGGAAAGTAATGACCGAATCCAAGAGAATTTCGTCCATGAAGTGCAAGTTGGGCAAGTGGAGAATGAAATGGAGCTTCCCTTACTTTGCGCTGAACTCTTCACCGACCGAAAACTTCCGCGATACATGAATGGGCTCTAAATAAATAGCAAGCGAGATGGGAGTTCTTGTCAAAGGGACGTGACACGTACGAGTCTTCCACCAGGCCACTGGTCGAACCAGTTCCTTACAGGGCATGACAACGATGGGGGTGACAACGATGCGCAGCTCCACTTCTCTGCTCTCAAAGGCTCTACATTCTGCACGTTTTCCGCAACTTGTAAAGAAGAAAGACAAAACCACGTGTTTCTTTGCTGTAGTTCCTGTAAGGACGAACGACGGTTGTTGGGAGAGCAACCAAATATTCCAGCTTTGACTGTTACTAACCAAGTTTATAACCGTTTCCCCCAGTTAGCGATGAAGGTTATGACAAAAAACCGTGGTCACAGTTGGTATCTCAGTTTCAAACTCGCCATTCAAGTAAATAGTTAGGTCATTTGGGAATCCTGATGAGGAACTCCTCCCAGACTGCATGGACCTTTCACCGTCATATCCCCACGTGGTATAACATCTGACTCGAAACTATCGACTATCGATTCGACTCGTGTCATCTTGCACTTCTCCACCGTAAGACTGGCTAAATGACAACCTACCCTCCACAGAGCTGGGTTCGTAGAATGCTGAGGGAGCTAGCAAAACCTCCACGCTTCCGCTTCCACCACGACTTTCGACTAATAAAAACTTCTCTCTAAGCTCTCTTGTGAGTCTTAAGAAACAGTCATTTTGATGAGAAAACAGACCTGTATGAAGCCAAAATAAGGGTATGATCATTTCGGCTCAAAACTAACTATATCTACCATAGTGGTTTTGACCACTAGCTAAGCTAAGCTTACGGAATACTCTCACTTAGCACTGCTTAGTGGAAACACGTTGAACGGAGATACAGCTCGTATTTACGTAGACGCATTTGATGATGAACGAAGGAAACAATGTCATCCTGGTTTTGTTGGTCTTGGCTAGGATTTTGATTCAAAAAATCGCTTTCAGCTCTAGGACACATTGAGCGAGGTGGGGATAAGTGGTGTTGAGTACAAGTTTGGCACGAAGGTGGCAAATTGTTTACACAAACTTGTCAGTAGTACTGCTGATGTTCGCTTATGGGTGATCACGGCCGCTACTTCGGCCCTGTCTTTTTTTCTTTATCGGCGCATTAGTGTAGCTCCCGTTGAATGCCCAGGTGTTTCTCTTCGTCGTCGACCGACAGATTCTCTTCTGCTATCAAGAGTTGAGAACACATTCAGACTAAATGTCAGCAAAACGAGATATCTCTTGTTTTATCTAAATCTCTACAATGGCCTCTCCCTCACCTCCCTGAATTGAGAATCTACAGCTGCCGTAAACAGTTGTTCTTGTGTCCAGCGTGATAGCGGTGCTATTATGGCAGACAAAAATGCTAGGAGTTCCACGTCTCACGCCTACCGAATAGCTCAGGGGACATGCGCAAATATAAAACGATTAAAAATGCATAATTGAAGAAAGTGGAGGGAAGAGTTGATTGCGTTCTTCATTCGCACAAATGTGTGTTTGACGGGTTTGCAATATCTCTACTTCCAACGAAAAATTGCTAGTACTTCCGTTACTTTCGATGAAAAATTATCCACCCCGCTGCTGTCACTCCCCCCCCCCTCCACAGTATATTTATTCACGGCCTTCCCAACTGTTGCAGCACTATATTAAGCTGGCCGCTAAACCGGTCTATTTGTGCGGGCACGCTAAGGCCCTTTTTCGGGTCCCTGATAATTTTCGAATTTATTTCCTCAGCATGGTATAATTATGACACGATACTAGTAAGGCTGTCGCCACCTTCGTGAATGGCTTAGACTGCTTTTTGATTAATTGGGTGCCTAAAGGAACAGACCAATTTTATTCCTTCGTTCTCCAGACAATCTCGACCCTCGAAATCGCCGGAGGCTGAAAGCGCTCACAGTTAATCAAGGTAACGCTTTAGTTGGGGCGGAATGTCGTGTTCTGGTTGACTACTTTATTTATATATATCTCTAATGTGTATTTGGCTCTTTGTGTTTGTGAACATGTGAATGCCTTGACCACCGATCTATGTGCTCGTTTGCTCTACACTCTCAGCGAGTTCCACACTAAAGCTCAGATAAATAAGCGGGGAAAGCGTTAATTGATTATGCTGATAGCTAATAACACAAAATTCAAAATGCTTTCGAGGTAGCGACGTAGGTAACCGAGGAAGATGTGTTTGAATGTCGATGTGGATACCTCAAAAAGAATCAGAATGGCAGTTTTATTGGAATTACGTCGTGTTTTAGATTCTTTAATATATTTTGTTTGACGACAAATCGAGTAGGACGGGTCTCAAAGGCGTAGAACCACAGTAAATATAGTAAAGCAGATTCTACTTCTTGAAGTAAATCGCGGGAGAGAATAGCGAAAGAGGCCCGCGAAGGCGACTCGTGTCGTCTTGCTTACTGCCTGGTGTCGCGTACAAAACGTCAATTTTTGTGGTTCCGTTAATGTCAGGCTTCACCACTTTTACTCATATTTTTCGTTGCTGAAGGTCGATCGAATGCATTGCAAACATTGTTGTTTCCCGGGTCGTTGATATGGATGGGAATAGGTCCCAATCAGGTCACAATTTGCAGCGTTTTATCTTTACGTGACCTGTCTCCTAATTGTGTCTGTCATTGTAAACTGGTTACCAAAATCGTTTTCTCCTTCCTCAGCCCTACGAAGTACGAAGTAGTTGTTCAATTACGAATGAAACTTTCTTCACGATTCAAGGGCTTCCGAGTGTAAAAAAACGTCATTTCAGAAATCGGTTGGCAAAAAAAATGCAGCTTAAATTTTATTTCGAACAGTACACCAACACGAGACGATACAATCGAGGTATGAAAAACCCGGCTTAATAGCAACAATAGTTATCATACTGATCGAAACACGGTCATTACTTTCTCCAAACCTACCTCAACGATTTTGATTACATTTTTTGTGTGGTCAGCTCAAAATAACAAAATAACTAAAACAGCAATGGAAGATTTTCGCCAAAGATAAAATTGACGATATCGGCATAATAAATTAGAAAGTGATGGTGTGACACTGGCATTTTAAAAACATAGTAGTGATCGTCTGATTAGCAACGCTCAGGAGTAGTATATGTATATTCAGGAGACAAATTAAAAATTCTGTAACTCAAACTATTGTTGTCCATTTTGTCAGTTTTTCAGAGTTTCCCCAATGCATAAAAAACAATTGACACAACCCGATCCATAAAATTCGTGTCGAAAATTTAATGAATTATCTATTCAATGTTTACTCGATTAAGGTCATGACATTAGCTAATTAGAGAGAAGAGTAGCTTTGGTAGCCCTACTAGTTTCTACGATGAACCTGGGGTTCCGGAATTGAAAGGGCCACTGCTATTTGTGCTACGAGCTGGGTGATTAAATCGACTCTCCACATGTTTCTTTTGGGGAAATTTGCGTTCAGAATTCAGGAATTGTAGGGTAAATACAGAGAAAAAATCGACGTCAGTTTCAATTTCGGAATTCCTGCCGATTATTCAACCGTCAGGGCGTATTTCATTGATTAGAGAGAATGGTAGGACGACGTGGGCAAGAATCATAATGAGAAAACTTCTGTTTACGTGTTTGATAACTTATTGAGCTGCTCTCATAACTTCCCCACAGTGATTTTCACGGTAATTTTGTGTTTTGTGGAGCTGTCTATGCAAAAAATTGATCGTAATCGTTGGAGCCGTATTTGACAAAAATATTTTTGAATACTAACTACAGCTAATGTTGGGCCGATTTGTCTCATTCCTTTGTTTTGGAGTCCCATGATGGTGTGCAGAGTAGGCTTCAAATTTGGTTTAGCCATTCCCTGTCGATCAAATTTGCACGCACGTACACTTTTTTAAATGGTGTTTTTTGCAGTCAGAGCCCTTAAACCGTGAAGATCAGCACAGCTCAACAAAATCAGCTGATTACGTAACTCTCCATTCCAACACGTAGCGCTAAGGAAGGTTAAAACGAGTTGGCTGATCAACTTGAAATATTGGCGTTCCAAATACGTCAAAAGCGTTACAGGTTTATTGTTACAGTGTTATTAAATTCCCTACTAACTCGCATTCCAAAAAGTATTTTAATACGCCCTAATATCAGCTCTAACAGTTTGTTATTCCGCGTGGTTAGATTGTAGAAAAACATCCTGCGAGAAAAAAACTTTCTGCGTTATTCATGTTCTTATTCATTTTACGCCGGTTGGGTGTTCAGCTTCGATATTCCAGTTTTGCAGAAGCATTGAGGATTAGGAGTTTAACTGACGATTTAATCCGCTCAAATCATTTGAAGCTTAAACTGAATAACGGCGAGAGCTTTTCAACTTAATTCGTTTTCGTTTTCGGCAAAGGGAGATTAATTGCGTGCGAGACGGTTATCTGGTTCCGTGCAGTCTTTCGATAAAACAGGCTTGAATTTGTGCGCTGGAAATAACGTTTATTACTGGCCCTCGATTCCGAACCTTATTTATCGAAAGACGGTGTTTAATGCCTTTCATCACGCTAATGATTTCAAATCTTTCTCGCTTCGACCTAATTCTGCCAAGAATTATGTGACAAACGTTTTTGGCAAATCCAACTCGTTTCTAAATAGCGACCGGGTGTTATCATCATTGTTACCTACTCAGGGCGGGGAGGGAGACGAAAATTCGACGTTTTGAAACTGCGTATTTCGACACCAATTGTCTGGGATGAATCTGGGATGAATAAATATATCGGACGATCAAGTTTTTTGGTAGTAATAATGGTCAATTGGTTACTTGTCAGGTATGTAGCAAGAGTAAATAAGAAAGAAGTGCCTTTATGTCCTGTATAACCAAAAACGACGCAATCCAGCAGTCACTCCCTGAACAAAACAATAGCGAGTTACAGTCGTAAAATAAAATTCGATGACTTTCGTGTAAAAAAGAGATCCTTGATTAGGCTAAGAAGGACCAAGAAGGAAAAAATAGCGGGTTGAAGGTGAACAACCGGAGATGAAAGCGATGGCAGTAGTGATCGACGCGATAATGCCATCTGCAATCGACACCACAATGTCAAATGGTGATGAAATTGAAGCCATCGCAAATACAAAATCTGCTAGCCCCTGGTATTGTTGGGGTGCTTTATCTTCGAAAATAGGTGACTTGATCCAACTTGAATCACCCAATTTCGCTACCGCAGTGTTCCCTGTGGGACTAAATAGTGCAGGAACATAAATGGTTTAGTTAATCATTAGAGCTCTGGTCAAGATTATCTGCTGATTTGATTAAATTCGTGATTCGTTCTTCCGTGTGCCGGAAACAACCGGACTAGTGCTTTTCGGAGCGATAAGGAATCGGCGATACTCATCTCCGGCCTTCTTACATTGGCGGTTGAGCTCAAGGATGAGGACTTCGTTGAGGTTGCATGGAATTAATCTCAAAGATACGTGTGTATAGCCTCAGGAACTTCGGACAATAGGATCCACAAAATCGTGGCTTTAATCAATTTAAGGAAATTATCAAAGCGTAAGGAAGTAACTGTCTATTTCTTGTTGGGACTGTAATATCGGGCGATCAACGAGCAAGGTCAACTAAGTCGTGCTTCGTGTGTAATGTGATTCGTGATGACAATTTCGGGGCTGGAGATGCAGCGCAGTGATTCCCGAATCTAGAGCTGCGTACTGTGAAAGGAAGGAGAGTTGTTGCCTGTGCAGGAGACCTAACCTAGAAAGAACGTCAAAATATTTTCAACTGCGACCGTGTTATTTTGTTAAAACTGTCCACTCAAATTGAATGAAGTGAGGAATATTGCTATTAAGCGGAGAAACCTCTTCATTGCAGAAGTTACAATTGATGTGGTTTCTTGGTTCCTGCACTGACTAACACTGGTGCTGCTGCTGCATTCGCTACGAAGCCTTGTAAGCGTTAGTGATTATTCAGAGAACCAAGAACAGCTTGACAATTGGAGCGACAGAAACAAAGTGGTTGGCATTTGTCACCACGCCATGCACGAGTAATACCCAATAGTCTCTCCACCTCTGCCTACAATTGCCGATTGGCGTACATGGCACTGCTGGCAACAGATTTTGAAGATAATCGGGCTCTCCACTCAACATTACTCAGACAAAATGTGTTGAGGTAGAAACGAAGTGGTTGAGTTGTTGTGTTACGAGTGGAACACGGTGGATTCCAAAGGAAATGTAACTTCCTTGTAGAAACTTTGCGATGGAGGTTTCCAGACCATTTACAAGGAGAATACAAATAACTCGCTCGAAAGGCTTTCGTATGCCCCACGACTAAGGCAGGTTTGTCAAACCCGTCAGCTGATGATGGAGCAGCCGTTTGGACACAAAAGACGATGACGAAGGTTCACTGTGCACCACAATATCCCGTTTCTATTCAGCTGTAGTATGTATCACGATGAAGCTCCACCAATTTCCTCCGTCGATGGAGGAAAGTGAGTTAGGCAGGGGGAATATAGAGAGGCGTTGGAGTGGACGGAGGAAATGGTAAAAGGCCAGGGTGCACGAGTTATCTCTTGTATCGAAGTGAGGAGGAAGGTCTTTTGTCCTCAAAGGATCCGCCCTATGCCCTTATTTTTGTCCTCTTTTTCCTCCTCACTCCGCTCCTCTTACTTTGCCTGCGTCCAACGAATTCCGCAAAGCGAACGGCTTAGCCGCTGCACTTCATATAACGCCTCTTATCCTACTTTCAGTCATTGTGAAAAGGTTTGAGGACTCTCCGCTGTGAACAAGCTCTTGAGCTAAATGCGACCCTCGAATGGGACTGACATTTGATATGCCTCTTAAACGCTGCAAATTGCTCTACGGTTCACGTTTCCTAACAGTACCCACAACCAAATTCGAACTTGACCTTTCAGGAAACATCAAAAAATACAAATAACTTCAAGTTCATGATAAATCTGAAAATATTGTTACCACATTCGTTCATAACAGAAGATAATTCCTTTAACGCTTAAGAGCCACCAACCTTTTTTTATCACTTAAATTGGAAAAAACGGGATTGCCAATTATCTATTAATTTTACACATTTATGAAATAATCGGTTTCCTAGTTGTATAAAACTGTCAATCGAATCCCCAATAAAGGAGTTGCGTGCCGAGAAAAGGAATTACGGATTAACAATCGGAAAGAATGTTTTTTTAATCGACTTTTCTTTATCCGCTTTCAACTCTTGAAGCGCAATACGAGTATAGCAGTGCGTTGGTATTAGCCAAGTGTAATTTTCTCCCTCACATCGTTCAGTACATTAAGAACGTGTCGTAATTGCCGATGAAGGAAGACTATAATGTGATTTTATACTCTTAATACGTACGGACTCGAGTCGTTCCGGTCGCTATGTATGATGCGTGAGAATAGAAATGAAGAAGACTTGTAACTGGGGTAAGAAGTAGTCAAGGCTATCGTCAGCGTGGCAGCTATCATATCGGGAGGAAGCCGGTACTAGCTATGAAACCCTAGTTTATCGATATTCGATTTCTGAAATGAAAATCCTGAAGCCTTCCACATCAAACGTTGGACGATACATTTGTATTAGTGCCGGGCATAAGCCCATGGCTTTGGAGAGGGTACCTAGCCTTGTGGCCCAAACCCCTCTCCAGCCAGCACCAAACAGCTCTCTGGGGGGATTTCCAGCGAAACCACTGTCCGCACGAGGCCAATCCCATGAATCCACCGCTACGCTACCTATTCCTACAAGACACTAACACACATACACAACACATACATTCACTCATCTATACATTCACACCGGCGGCCCAGGGATGATATACTTAATATTCGACCATCCCTGGCACCGCACTCGAGACCACACACTAACACAAAACACACAGTCTAAACACATCCTTTAAAACCCTTTCACCGAACCATTTCCACCATACAAAACCATTGTCACATCCCACTGGCTTCCGATTCCTAATACCTCAGTCCTTGCCCTATTCCTTTCCTGCTGGTAGTTGACACAGTGGAACACCCATCCAGCGGGCCTCAATCTTTTCCCTAACCTGTGGCAGCCATGCGTACGTCCACCTTCCTTTATCACTGGTGCCCACCTTTCCTGCCACTCATCGAATAACAACTTGTCGATGAGGGCCTTCCTTTTTCTTCCTACCACTTCCCTATCATTCCACATCACACGTCCCTGTGCTGTCAGCCGGAAGCAGTTGAACAATACAGTGTACAATAGGTGAAAAGTTTCATGAGCTGATATCTAGACGTGCAAGTTATGAATGCTCGAAGATATCCGCCAGGAGGAGGGCCTTCTCAGCTGTTTCCTCAACCCAGAAGCATACCAGGCTATCAATTGATTGTTAATTTGTTTAACTATTTTTTGTCCGTAACAATCGCGGGTTTCGTGCGATCGAATTTCCGAGCAGGTGGGAACAACTACGAGTAAGTGAGGATCGTTTAGATCACGTTATAGCAAAAACTAGCCTGGGCGGTGGATGGACTTTGCGAATTCAGAATGCCTTGAGACGTCGTAAAATTTGCCTCTCTGTGCTTATTGTGAGTTCACTGTTTTCCGTCTTTCCGCAAGTCCTACGCCTCCAAGATCCATCTTATTTGAGGTAAAATACTCACACATTGCAGATTTGGAATCGCCATGCCTTGAAACGTTACGTGTCAAATTTTGAGGGGGAGGGGGGTTGTAAATAAATGTTCCTGGCCGAAAACATAGGTGTATTATTCAGAATAACTTGCCCTGTATTAATGCGCAGTACCAGACGTTGCTGGTAAACGTAATTCCGATTTCTCTAAATACGATGCGAGTAAGATAAATTATAGTTGAACTCTCCAATTCTATTAGAGCCAGTTATTTATTTATTATTTTTTCATTGCAGAGTATGGTCACGTTGTGCACCCTCGGGGTCGGCTCGAGCTTCGGCGAATGTGTTTTGGACGAGCTCCCCCGAGAAACGACCGTTTTGACCCGCACGTCCTGCGAGCTCCTCCGCCTCTGCAGCCACGACTTGAAGGCGCTCGCTGAGGTGATTGATCTTCAATTTATTACTAAACAAATTGACGTGTGTCAAGCCAATAGAATCAAACTGGCTTATATAAGTGAAGCAATATTCAAAAATACGATACCTATGTTTTACCCGGAGATTTGGCTAGGTCAAAGATACGGTAGTAAGGTTCATCAAAATGTATTGTTCGTTTCATCAAAATCTTGATTACAATTTCTGATTAAAATTCCAAGGTAAGAAGACACATTTTTGGTGCTGTTTGCTTTTGTCATACAAGTAGCTTAGGAAAACGTGTATGAATCATGTGCACATTCTTTGTTGGTTTGATTTATAACTTGGCAAGCACCGCACACAACTTTCTGAACTTGCCTGTAAATAAAACAGGCAAGTTCATTATCTACAAAATTTTATGGACGACCATTCAGAGAAATAGTGGTCTGAAACAACGTGCAAGCAGTTAAATAAAATACGCCTCAGATAGTTTGAACCACTTTGGTTCACCGTTTATGAAAAATGAACGTGTTTGAAAATACTCGTTTATGCCACGTTTAGCGTTTGTTCTCCGTTCCACAGACTGTCAGAACGACACCTTTCTCCGTGTGGAGGATAGGGACGAGTTCAATCCCCGGAATCCCATGGAGATAAAGCGTAGGTGGTCGTAGACCGCTTCTTGGCTATTCCCGCACCGGGGGTACCACAGGGACTTATGCCCGCAGCCGATGGCGCAGTGCCTTGGGTGGCCGTGAAGCGAAAGGTTTGGTGTCGTGGTTCGCTGGGAGCTCCCGAACATTATGTAGAGTGTAGCAGAGTAGAGGTAAAGGCCGCAGGGCCAGGCACGCTCCCCCCTAACAGCCAGGTCTTCAAACACTCGACTATACTTGTGAGAACGATTTCGATCGGATAAGTATTCCGAATATATGAAGAACCTCCACTCTATGTTGACTTGCTGGTCAATACCACCTCACCGTGCTGGAGGCATATCTGAGACATGTTACTGACGAGGTTCTGATGGCCAGGGAAAATGTGTGTCCACGTAGTATTTGGGTGGTGGCGTTGTACATTTGGGAAGAAAAGGGAGCCTGCGTTAGGGACCAGGAGCACTCATATGGGGGTGACACAAAACCCCGGGCTTAGGGATCGCAGTTCAGCCTGTTTGCCTGACTTTTTCTCGTGTGGAGGACGAGGGCCCAACCCTCGAATTTCATGTTTGAAAGAAGCGTAAGTGCATGCTGAATTCGTCTTGAATGCCACCTATTCAGGGCATGTTCAAGCCGCAGGTAACTTGAATGGTACCACGGTAGACCTCTGCTGACGGACACCGACATAACGCCGTCAGGCAGCGTCATCCACCTGTGAAGGGTTGTGGTTTCAATCGAGAGCTCCCTAATGAAACAAGTACGCAGGAGAAGGGTAAAGGCCGCTAGACTAGGCACCCTCTCCAACCTCCAAGGGTCTATGACGACACACGTTTTACTCATGTCTGAACAATATTTTAGTATTAACCAGTTGTAGACTCCCTGTGCATTGATTCAAACTCAAAAGATTAAAAACCTCTTTTTTCTCCTTAAGCGTGGAGGGAGAAAACGCGGCCATCGTGTTGTCTCAGAAATGTTCATTGAAAACAAACGTTTAGTACTAATTATAAAATGCTAAGCAAGTTTATTTGGGAGATTTTTCTCGAGAAAGAACGTCATTTTCCTTTTTCGAAATATTTTTGTACGGTGGAACCAGGAGTCACTATAGACATGTGTTTCAAGTTCTCCCGGTCGATGTTCAGTCATTTTGTTAATTTGATTCGCCCTCATTAAATAACAAAGCGAACCTCGTGAGAGTTTGACAGCTTTTCAAGTCGCGTACACCCAAGCTTCTTTCTCTTGCAAAATAGTATCTTTATTGAACGACTCTTAACTGCTGATAACGAGGTATTCACTCTGGATTCTCTCAATTTATCAGCGTCTCGCTAAGCATCATCAATTGCGATGATCGCCGGAAAACCTCGTACCAGAGTTGCTTCATTGAAAGGGTGTTTTCGGCTGACGTCATGATCATCGGTAATGTGATTAATGGTCCTTCGGCTCATCTAACTTTTCCGATAACCAGGGGCGCCTCGACTTGAGAGAGTTCCATGAGGGAGTTACCCCCTTTACGTCTAATTTCAAGTAAACGTTCTTTCTTCGCCCGATGCGATGCGCCAAGTTCAACTCCTGGCACTGTATCTCTCAAAATACAACCTGCCCAAAGGAGGGAATGTGTTTCATACTAGTAATTTGTCTGTTTCCTTATCAATATGACTGTTCCTCAACCCTCATGTGAGAGTTAAGTCGATTTGAACTCGTGGTACAGACCGCTTATACTCCGGAATTTATAACGCCAGGTTGGGCCGAAGTTACCTGCCAGCATTTTTGCTGGATTTTTACGCCCTTCACGGATATTCCGAAAAGTTCTCTCCGGCTCTGAAAACATCTTTCTCCAATCGGTCGACGATGCCTTCTTGCCTTCGTTAGGTCGATATCACGTTCCAGGCTTGAAACTATTGGCACAATAGACACTCTGCTCCATCTTATTGCGTATCGCGATGCTCTCGTTTAGCACCCTGTATCGCGGTCCTCGCGGATGGCGCTCGTTTGAACTCCTGTAATGTCAAGTCACACCAAGCCAGCAGTGTGTTTTGGTGTTGCGGGAGCTTCCAGGGAGATGTGCGGCGGATTATCCGACTAGAGTCTGGATCGCCCGATTTCCACGTTCATAATTAAAATTGTCTATTTTTTACTCAATTCCAATTACCAAATTTTATGTCTACAATATGATGTACATAATGACTGGCCGTTTTATGCTCTTAATGTGAACTAAAAAATCAGTTCTTTCGCTCGAAAATCCCATTTTGCATCTAGTTGTTCCGACACCCTGCTCGGCAGCCCGAACGGACGAAGCCCATGGCCGTTATGAGCAAAAAATGGTTAAAAACATTAACAAAAACGCAAGTTTGGCAGTTTTAACACAAATACGTCCGGTTGGGTATCGTTTTCAATGAATATCAGACGTGTACAACTGCGTATAAATCGTAAACAGTGAAATCACAGTAATTATAGCGAACCAAAGTCTACTAATTAAAAGAACGCGCGGAACAATACAGCGAAAGTAATCGTTTTAGCGACTCACACCACCCGTCAGCTCGACGCGTCACGTCTTACTGGTATTTTTCGATGGTTTTCGCTCGATGTGGATCACTTTTTTGAGCTCATGTTGAAATTCGTTTGATTCGAAGCTCAAACCATTGACGTCATCGAGTTGAAATCTATGGCGAGTTAATAAGTAGCCTGAGCATAAGGATTATCGTCGAGGTTTTAAAGTTAATTGCTACTGTATACATGTTGTTAGGTATGCGATTTTACATATTGCGTTGAATTGCCTATGTTGGGCGCATAAGAGGACGAGAGTTGAAGATCGAAAATAAAAGAATAGGCGAAAGAAACTGTATCGGTAGGAGATAGCGAACTGTATGCGTGGAGAATAGATATAGGAAAGTGTCTGAGAGGGCATAAGGAGACGAGTGTGACTTTCGCGAGAGTTTGTAGCTGAAAGAATTTTTGGAGGAGCTGTCCCTTGTGGAGAGGAATCAGAAATTGAGAAGGAAATTAAAAAAAAGGAAAAACTCACTTCAGGGAAATCTGTTGCCGTTAGAAATAACCGCGAAAGTGGAATTTCACGAAGTACGAGGGGGTAAGAGGAGACAATGACTTTGCCATTAAAGGACAGGGAGTCCCGTTAAGGCAGGTGCGGGGAACTCCAAGGTGAAAAGACTCAGACTGATTTGACTTGCGTCGAACAGCCTGAGATGAGATTTGAGATTTTGAAAATAGAATTTCAGTGACTAGAGACACGTATGATAATTATACTCTGGTTTTCTCGATGTGGAAGTTGAGGAAATACGTTCGACAAATATTTTATAGAAGGGAATTTGTGTTAGTTTAGAACATGGGCTGGAATTCAACTTTCGCTGGTATTTTACAAAGTAAAAAGGACGTTTGAACTCCAATTCTTGTAAATTTAAGCAATTATGCAGCCCACAGGTGAAACTATAAAAATGATAAAATCGCCTTTTCCTTTGCTCATTTCAACTAAAATAACCAATTTTGATTAAGCGAACATGAAATGATGTCTGGTCACAAGCATTATTTTGTCGTGTTTCAGAAAAACAAGGATATTATGAGCGAGCTCATGTCAAACTGCAAAATGAAAAATGGTGAGTCAGCAAATTTTTATACTCTCCCGAAATGTCGTCTACGCGCGTTAAACGAGAGCCAAACCATCGGGATTTTACGACTACGGAGCTGATAGCTTTTTCCTCGCTACGAACTTTTTTTTTAGGAGTTTTTACGCCTCTCCGGTCAAGAAGTATGAAAATTTATGAGGACCCTAAACCTGTTCAAACAGAATAGTACGAGAACGCTATTTACCTGAATTATAAGAACAACTTGAGCGTGTTGGGGCTCAAAACTTTTCAACAGCGTCCGTATAACGACATGTGAGAAAGTGGTGTGTCTGTGGTCGCAGCTCATGTGATACGTCCGTTCTCGAAAAGACCAGGGTGCAGACCAATAAATCATCTACGCAACGGTAGTTTAATATCAGTAATAAACAATAAGCTTAAGAACTGCAGAACGCTTGCTGGGTTGAGGAAAGTAGTAACAGATATTTAATACTTTGTGGCAATTCACACCGACAAATCAGTGAGGTGATGGTAGATAATTTCACTTATGTACTTTCATGTCGACTCATGTCGCATTAGCCTACGCCACTATTTTTTGTGAGTTGCGTCTCAGTCATTTGTCATCATCATTTTTTTGCCGACCATTTTTCAGCGACGATTTCGGCGACCTCGCGACGATAGCTGTTCCACTCGATTTGTCTTTTCAGTAACGAAGTATTGTTCCGAGGTGAACCGTGAATCAAGACCGAGACAAACCAGTGAATTGTACTAGCGAGAGTTTGATTCTTCAGAATAATGAAAGCTCTTTGAGAGAAAGAAAATGAAACGAGATAACAATACGTTGAGATATTTCCAGGTTATTACAGTTGAAAGCATATATTAATGGGTGAATTTTGAGCCTACTGAAAGTGAACTTTTCAAGTTTTGATCACGTCATGTAGTTGGAACAGATGACAGTAATTTTCTGCTACTCAAAAAAGTAACTCTTACTGCTCGCCCCATATTGATCTCTCCAATAACTTCGACAGCAGATTTCATGTTCACTTACCTAGGCAATTCATGCAGGAATATAACATAATGTAATCTTCACAGAACACGTTTCGGTTTACTTCAGCTAATTTTTGTATAAAATTGAGCTATTGCTTATTGCGTTAAAAGTTACCTTGCCAGATTTCCAAAAAGTCCATTCACACGTTTCACAGCATTTCCACAGGTTCAGGACAGATATCCAACATTACGCTCAATGGCGACCGAAAAAGTAGCCGTGTGTTCAAAATAGGCACAAAAATAGTTTTGGCTTATCCCACGTACTGGAACAATCCCAAGGAGCTGTGCTTCTGTAGATCACCAAGGCTCCAACACAGCATGCACTGGAGCACTTCAAATGATCACTGGCCAGTTGATCATTGACTTGGCTATTAGTGGAAAGTGAAAAGGGAACTTCCCCCACTCTTGGTCTAGCTCCAAATGAACCTCTCGACTGGTTAACAACTTGCCACGCTAGATTAATGCATAATGGCAAAAGAGATGGGAGTCTTCGCCAAAGGGATGTAACATGTACGAGTCTTTCCACAACATCCACGCTGGAAGAAAGTGGGTTAGGCCGGACCACTGGGCGTGCCGGTTCCTTGAAGGACAAAGCGACCTCACTGCGCAGCTCCACTTCTGTTCGCTCTAAGGCTCTCCATTTTGCACATCTCGCGCCTCCAATAAGGAGGAAACAAGAAACTGCCGAACTAACTCATTTATGAGTCTTAAGTAACAGTCATTTTGATGAAGAAACCAGTATGAAGCGGAAATAAGGGTGTAAGCCTTTTCGGCTCAAAACTAACTACAGTTACCATCGTGACCAAAACTTCAAATCTTTTTTCTTAAAAACGACTCCAACGATTTCAACCAAACTTACGGAGTGCTGTCTACTAACTTTTATCTAAATTTTGTTCCCGGTGAATGTATCCGTAGAAATGTGTTGAAAGAAGGTACAGAACCCGTATATGCGGCAGGTCGTCGAATTTACAGAGGTTCAAGAAAGTTATATGTGAGAATGATAGTGGAGTAGATCTGAGCATGAGGCACAAATGTCGTTATCTGCATCTGTGCGGGATCAAATCGATTGACAGAAGCTCCTCTTGGAAAGATAATCGTGGTATATTAATAACTATGTCAAGGAAGTGCTTGCTTCTGAGCCGTGCCATGGTAATTCGTCGATCTTAAACCCAAGTGTAGACAATTGCTGTCAATCGCACGAAATCAAAGAAAACGTTTGATAGCTAGAAGCTATTTCTGTAGTCAAACGATATTTACTTTTGTATTTCTGCTATTGCCCGATTCTCCAAATTCATCCAAAACAAATTATCTCGCTACATCTCGCTAATAGAAAATTAGGTTGTGCAATCAAACCTCAAGTAATAGGGGTACAACTCGGTGGGTCAACAGGAAAACCAACTGGATGGAGCAAACAGTTCTGACCAAATATATGAGCCTGTGGTTTTACCGTCAACCAACTTCATAGTAACCGTGAAAGCTGGTAGGATCGCCTTTGAAGAGCGGCCTAATTAGGACCGGACTACTTAATTATAACTAGGTCAACGGCGATTCACAAGATTCAAAAAGACGACTCAACGTTGGGCTCAAATTTTGCAAACTATATACCCGACCAATAAGTCTTTAGCTATTAACACAAATACACTGACGGAGTTGAGGATAATAACGAGGTCATAAATTTATTTCGATGTCCCCGCAGATAATGCGTTCTCTGGTTTTTGGCCTTCATAACAAAGTAGTATCTGTAATACGAAAGAATTTCCCGTTGAAAGCGAAAAATACGGTAAGGGTCGGATTAATCGTTACGTCGGTAATTGCCATGTCCCGGGAAACCAATCGCTGCTGCCTCAACGAGTTTTGTAATTGAAATCCGAGCTTCACTCGTTCATCCCTGTCTTCTACTGTCCCCCGCTCGACAATCTTTAATCTTCAGTAGAGTCTCAGGGTCAATGATTTTTAATATACTGGAGCCAGTCATCTTCTGAAATGTTGTTTCTCCGTCATTAGGTTCAAGATTCATTCCTTAATGTTTCTTGCGATTCCGAACTTGATAGGTATTGCGTCGTCTGTCACACCAGCAGAGCGATACCTATTTTTACTTTCCTACACCTCACGGAGGAAATAGAACAGTTAGGCAATGGTCTGAGTTTTCTACAGATGTTTCTTTTTGTTCTTCATGTTATGGGAAAAAACATCATTTGAGAGAATGTTACGTGTGCGCGTCTGTGAACGTGATTGAGTAGAAACGGCTCGAATGCGATGTTAGCGTGAAATCATCGTGGGGCAACAAAATGAGGGCATGAGCAAAATTGGCTCAAAACTAATAATAGTTATCACAGCGATCTAAACTCAAAATGTTACATTTTTCAAAATCCGCTGTAACGATACTGATTAAGATTTTCATGTGGACAGTTCCAAGTGACTCAATAGTACCATAAAGTACTCTTTTGTGGGAAAATGAGGAGACGAGGACAATAAAGTATCTAAACTTTTGACAAAAAGCCATTTGTGTGCAGTTTTTTTAATTATAAATCTATAGAAGTATACTGCTCCTCTTAACCTGGCTCGATTGGTACCTTAGAGATTTCTCTAAGAGGCTCATATAAATATCACAATCGAATTATTATTATTTTTCCTAGTGCTCTAACCTGGCACTATTAAGTTTATAATAGTTTTAATGTAATATTTACACTCGTAACATGCTCTTTTTTTAACATAGGCACAGGGAGCAATCTTATGAATTATAAATACTTAGCTAATTAAACAGAACAGACAACACAACCAAGATCTAGAATTCAATTTTATCAAGTTCAGAAAACTTTTATCTCTTTAATGGTTTACGAATTCGTTTACCCAAAGGGTCGTTTACTGTCTCCCTAATGTCGTTTACTGGTTGTGGGGCCTTAAGTGATGTACCTTGAACATTGATTGGTGAACCAGTATTACTGTAGGGCGAATCTTTGGCGGGTAGTTCAATTGAACTAGGAAGTATAAATTGCTATAAATCCAATATTTAATTGATGCTCCTTTTCGTTCGTTTTCAAAATAGCACCGGGATTGGCTAATAGAAATTTAATATTACTTACATAGCTGCTGGGCACCGCTCTTGGGGAAATTGAATAGTAACAATGGAACATCACTTACTGAGCTTACTGACTTAGTGTTTTGTAGTTGTTCACGTGCGCCTCAAACAGGGGCAGCTCGATGAAATGACGATGGAATGCGATCTTCAAACTGTAGTCCTTGGAGCAAAGTAATGCAAAAATGTCAATATGATCGATAGTTCTGCAATTATTATTATTTTCCTGTAGAAGGTTGAAACGAGGATTTTTTTTTTTTTTTTAGAAGTGCCTGGTCTGGTTTTGAACGCAGTTCAGCAATCAATCGCATGGGATGTGGACAGGTGTGTTGGCTCCCGGCGAGCGCTCATTTATTATTGTTGCCGGGCCGATGGAGCTAAAACAAACTCCCGGGTCAAGAGCTGCCAATATCGCTCTCGCGATCCGCGTTTATCGCTGCAGCGATGGAGTTCCTCCAGCGTAATCGTGTTGTTTTTGCAATATTTTCTTCCTTCGCTAAACAACAAATTTCGAGGGATTTATTCTTCATAACGCGGACAACAAGATTAAGAGATCAGACCTCAACTTCTAGGTCTTCCCGCTTTTCCGCGAAATTACTTTTTTTCTGGTTTGGAGTACACATCTCTATAGCTAATATAATCCATCAATATTTACGCATCTATCTGATTTTCATAATCTGATCACTTTCTTCAACAAAGAAGTGAAACGAATATGTTGTAATTCGTAACGATCTGACGTGTATTCGTCAACCCCTCACATTGGAACAATTTGAATGCCTTTCACAAAACGCATACTTATTAACGATGTACTATTAATACTAGCAGCAAAGCCTATTGTTTAACATAAAAAGGACGCTGTAGAGGCATGAAAACGAAATGAGCAGCTGATTATAGAAAACCGCATTTTGCAGCTACTGCTTTGTATTTCCTTTAAAAAGCAGTTCCAAATACAATAACACTCCGACAATAAAAGAAATGGCCCTGAAAGATTATTCTGCTGACGATAGCAGAGGCTCACTTTGCCATTCTGAATGCAAATAAAATTTTTGTCAGGAAGGCACGCTCCAACGCACAGACAACCATGCAGCGAGGAGGCGGAAGGAAATTGTTCGTTGGCTCCTGTGCTACACAACCCTAGAGCAGAGTGGCCATTGGTAGAACGTGGGGTGATAGGAGGTGCGTGTAGAGTTGGGAGAGCGTTAGCGTAAAGTCAAGAAAAAATAAATTGGAGGCATTACGTAAATACTCGAGGAATTTCCTTGGAAATCTGCGAGCTTTTGCTTTAGTCGCGCTATGATGAAGAGATGAACATGTCACAATGGAGAGGGATAGGCGTGAATTGATCAAAGGAGACCTACTGTGGTCGGTTGAAGCTCTTGTTATTGTAGCTTCCAGCAAGCAAGAACCTCATGCGGCAGTTCTCGCCTTGTCAGCGAATTTGTGTGGGAGTATGGGAGGAAACAATGATACCAGCTGTTACTACTATTGTTACAGCTATTTTTACATTATGTCAGTGAGCGGACTAGATTATTTATAAGTACAGCGTGTATAATATTACTTCGTTAGATACTCTTGTTGTGTGCAAACACTTTACGTTAATGCATTCACTCCCTCGCGTCCTTAAGACATTTTCTATCCAAATCCATTTCTACTAGTTTATAAATAACATAATCAACAGTCATTTATCATAATTATTTATCCTTGTAAGTGTATTATTCATCTGTTTTTTAAATAATTTATAACCTCTGGCAATCATAAAATGATCACTCGTAATTAATCATGCGAAAACTCATCAGTCGATCACCGTCTCCCTAGAGCTAATAAAACAAGTGGCGGTGGAGCCTACACACACAAATCAATCCTTTCGACCAGTATAATTTAGTCCCATTGCAACACGCATGAAACTAATAATCTCTGTAACAAAAGGAGTACAGAACACAACTATGCAATCTACTACAGCACAAACTGCCCACTTTCCCGTTGCACAGGAAGGTCTAGCAGCGAAACTTTGATTTTCTGGGATTTTCCGTGACGTTCAAATGCAGGAACGAAACCAACGTGTTTACTAAGGACTTCAAACAGCGTAACGGTCAACTCGGTGGCTAAAATAATCGCATCCCGACTTCAACATCTCTTTTCATCCCCTTCGACTCAAAAATGGACGTAGTTGGCGCTGGAAAACATGCTTAAATTAAATAAGCTCGTGGTGCGAATTTTTAATTTTCAACCTTTTTCACCCTTCATATCCCTCTCACTTCGCAAATTTTCCTTTTGAGGGGGGTTTTCAATTGTGTTAACCCGTACGTCCGTACTAACTTCTTTCTCCTCTTCATCGCCGTGCGGCATAAATTATGAGCCACGGACAGGAAAATAAGTAGGAATGAGGGTAAACATGGAAAGTTGTTTGAGACGAGAAAATGTGGAGGACCGGAATTAGTTTTAAAAACACGGAGCGCGAGTGCCTATATCGCTATTTATTCAGGAATGCGAGTTAGAAGGGGTAACTTGACAGAAACGAGATCGCCTGTTCAAGAAAAGTTAATAGTTAGACGATCACTATTAGGAATTACCAATACAGTTACCAACAAACCGATTTAGGGGCTGCAGTGGCATGGAGCAAAATGCAACGCGGGTAGTACTGTAGAGCTACTCTGAATCACAGGGATCACTTCCATTTCCTTATACATTATCGAAATGAGGGTGTTTTGTCAGGAATTCTTAAAAACCCCAATGCTGTTCCTAAACACCACGCTGCATTTGTGCAGGACTCCCGCACATATGTACAGAGTGCGCAAAAATGCCGCCGGTAATTCATGAAACAAGGGATATGTAACAGGAGAGTACAGCTTCCAGTTCCAATCGCCTTGACCTAAAAAGTTTGATTTGGTTGATGACGTTACCTGCTTCGTAGCAATTTTGCTTGAGCAGAGCCGAACAGTCATAGTGCTATCTAATAACTGTTTGAGCTCGTATTTTCAGGTAATCAGTTGCTGCGTTGCGCACTGTTCGGGGAAAATGATTGATATTTACCAGCAATGTACGTAATGTCAAAACCATGCATGTAATTTACTCTACGTAAAGATCTGAAGGGAGCTAAATCTACTGGCACTCCTCTCTCTTGCCAATCTCTTTGAGCAAGTAGGTTTTGGCGGTCCTCACGAAAGGCTCAGGTTCTATCAGGATCGGTGCAGACCCATCCTTCCCCAAAAGCGAACGTGTCAGCCTCCTCATTCTCTTCCATTTCCTGATGACACGTCACACACGAAGGGAGCTTGGTAAAGACGGCTATGTACTGCTTGCTTCTGTACACAAACAGTATCGCTCTACTTTGGAGGAGAAAATATTATGCATAGGCAAATAATTAACAAAACACCCTTAGAACGCGATGTAAATATCATGGAAGGACAATATTATGTTCAATATGTTCAGTATTGAATTATCAATGCTTCACACTTATAACTGTTATAATCTCCATTGCCATGCGTGTCAATTATTTGACACAGGAACGAGCATAAATAAGCGCAATTCCTAATGAAGTTCACGAGCTCTCAGAAGCTTTCGCGCTGTTGCTTGGTGGCTGACTCAGCGATGAGCGGGCATTCACTACACAACTGAGATTTGGAGCATTTCCAGAAAAGTTACACATCTTCCGCAAGTCTCACACTTGGCCGACTTGGCGTTCGCATCTGACACGTGAAATAACGCCGCCACGAGTGATGGTCAAAGTTTAATGAAATAAAAAGATACAAATGATGTTATAAACTGATCGCGAATTTTAAGTGCCTTAGTCTTCGTTCGTAAATTTATGACGTGACATCGTTTAGTATGAGTAATGAAGGAATGCTATGCAAATGACGAATGAATGTTGATACATCCGGAAGTAGTCGTTACATGTCAATCCGTCTGCTGTGCTAATTACCTTATGTTGCCCATAATTTGCATCTCGTAGATTCCATACACGGCTAATTCATAACCGACCACCGCCTTCCATCAACTCCGGCAGAGAACATCGTGATGCGTCAAGTCATATTAAATTGTCACTAACACCCAGTTAGTGGATGGCGGAGAAGTGCTATAGAACTAACAGCTAGTTTGGCAGGTGAACCTGAGCTAATTATAGGGCCGTATCGGCTCAACCGGACCAAACAAACTGTTCCGGACGTAGGAGAGAAGTAATAATAGACGAGACGAAAGGTCGGGTAGCGATCGAAGTGGTCGTGGGCTCGAACCCTCGGTAAAGCCGATATCAAGGCTTCAATTTGACTGAGGAGACGATTGGAATTGTGTAATCTGATCCTAAGCCTCACTCTCAGACACTTGAACAGTTCAAACTGACCGAAGCGTCCCTCGTTCGAGTATTAATCGCTCAACTTCTCCCAGCTCGCCGATTTCCACTATAATGGTCTTCATTAATCCGTCGACCTGCGAAACGGTTCTTGATAAACAAGATATTCCTTTGAGAGCCTTATGAGAGCGAATGGTAATTTCTGGAGTTCAACGCGGAATCTCTGGTCCAATTAACTATTCCTTATGGGTAGAGTTAACTTGGCTGGGGTCGATGTACGATATGTTCAGGGTAATATTCGACAACTTGATGCAGGTCTTGTTAGTGTACGCCAGCATTTGAAACATTCTGATTCATTTCCTGTACAACGTTCGTCTTAGGTGAGACTCGCCAAATATGTTGATAAGTAATGCATACGTTACAGGACGTCATATTAGCTAGTTCGCCTTCATGTGAGTGCAGCAGTAGGTACGTAAAAACCGATATTTGCTCCATCTGAATTTTGTAAAAATCGAGGTCCTCAACCCCTAGCTATTTCTATTTTGTTCAATTCTACATTCATCACAACTCTCAACAACAAAGCATAAAGACTGAATAATAAACCAAAAGCGCAATCTATTTCACTCCCCCCACCCAGTCCGGGTGTTTGGCGCAATACTAGACTAAAAACTATTAAACGAAGGAAGAATCACCGAGATCGGTCAACTATAATAACGAGCAGCTTTTTGTACTACAGCTCGACAAAATCTTGAATAAAACAATGACGAGTTATGAAAATCAGTTGGTGATCGTAAAAATAACGAGTTTGTACTGCTTTTACTCCCTTCCATTCCCTTCTTGCAGTGACGAGTTTTGAAATTGAGAGAAAATTGAAAAAGTGCAGTTCGTGCAAAATAGGTTAATCGATTGATGTTCCGAAACATGCCGCCTTTATTGTGTTTATTTCTACAACAGCCTGGTTTTCTCTTAATCGTTAAGCGAATCGATGAAACCCATCCTTCTCCTTCCTCATTGACCTGCCTGCTGTATTTGCTCTATATATATTTCTCTTTATGTATTTATCTCTATCTATATATATCTCTACCCTATATATCAAACCTCAGTCTCTTTTGGTTCATTATTCATTCTGAATAATCCACTATGTTTTCGGTCAGGAACATTTTTTATTTTTCTACTATCCCCCCTCCCTCCTCTAAATTTGACACGTAACGTTCCGGATTCCGAATCTGCCGTCCACACACGCACGTTTTATGCCTGTAACGTGGTCTAAAAAATCCGTTTTTTCGCAAAAAAATCCTATTTGGTATCTAGTTGTGCCCGCCTGATCGGCAATCCGAGAGGACGAACCTCATGGTTGTTATGAGCAAAAAATGGTTTAAAACAAAAAAACGCAATTTTGGCAGTTTTATCGCCATTACGCCGAGTTCGGTATCGTTTTCTAGGTATTTTTAGATGCTGGGTGGAATGGAACGTGTACGACTCTCAGTGGTGTACGACTGCGTCTAAACCGAAAAGCGAATTTACAGTAATTAGTGTGAGCCAAAGTCTACTAATTGAAAGAACTCGCGGGACAATGCAGCGAAAGTAATCGTTCCATCGTTTGCACTCCGTCTTGTCTCATTCCAACCAACCTCCAACTCGATTCGTCACGTGGTGCCATTTGCGTACAGGCGCCCACAGACGTCTGGAATATATCATTTTCACTCCCTTCACTAAAGTACCTCAAGCTTTCAAATCAACCTCTATTTATCAGATGCCGTTTCGATTGAGGCTGCCGGCAGATTAACCCGAAGGATAAATGATGGAATAACAACAATCTGAGACTTCACAACTCGTTCTTAGTGGAAACTCCAAGCTACTTCGCGATTCTCACTAGAATAGAGAATTCTAAACATGTAAGAACGGGCCGCTGCGGAACTATTTTAGAACGCGGAACCAGCTTTCCCCGAGCGCAAGTAAGTAGACTCTATCCTGTTGGCGAACCTGATTCTCAAGAAGGTAAGGCTGCGCTAAAAGTTCGAGCGTATCTTCTAGTCGAGTGTTGGAAGAACTTCTTATTCTCCGTATTCTCGACTTAATTTTCAAAATTATAGTTCGATGATTTTTCAACATTAATCGCGGAGGTATCTTGTTAGGTGCTGTGGAACGGCTTTTTTATGACACTAACTATGGTTTTGCTTTTTTGTATTCTCAGTGCTTTGAAGGGCTTCAAAATGAAGTGCAATGATTGAATGGTAGCTCTTTGTTATCTGATTTCCACTATTAAAGAGACAGAAAGAGAGAGCGAGATGAAAATTAAATTATCGGCTAAGCGGTTAGTGAATGTGAGATGAGAAGGAAGTGGAAAAACATTGAACTGGTATTGTTTTGAAAAACACTGGCTGGGTCGGTAAGCATAAGAGTTTCGTGAGGAAGAGTTCATAGTAACATGCATGTTACGAGATTGAATGAGAGTCAACTAAAATCACTCACTTCACACTGGTTTTGTCGCCGGATAGAGTGGGCGAAAGAAGTGGACTGGAAATGACGGCGGAGTGAGAACTTACGACGACTTGTGGAACTTTGACAGAGGAGTGGATAAGATGGTTGGTTGATCCACGTAAGTGGAAGTGCAGCAAGAAGCTTCATAGGTTATCATACGACATTCACTGTGTAGGGTGTCACTAATGAGGGTTGGAATAAGTAGTTAAGGGTCAGGTACTTCTGAGATGATCTAGGTCAACCCCCACCAAGCACCCCTCACCATCGACTACAGCTGATATAGAAGCATCCCACCATAACATCATGGGGGGAGGGGTCTGACGTCATAGCATGTGTGGTGGGGAGTGAGGCGGGGGGTTTGACCTAGATCCTCTCAGAAGTACCAGGCACTTAACTACTGGAAGAGAGAGGAAGGTTTAGTAACCTGGGAAATTTATAACATCGGATTGTTTGAAGGATTAATGTTGTTTGACGGAGTTGAGAAACCGGCTTAGGATTGTTTGAGGGATGACCGACAGAGTCAAAACAGCTCGAACTCAAGATCCCACTTTGAGTGCACGACAGTGACCTCCCGCGTACCAATTTTTGGCCCCCTGCTGAACTGAGCCTTTGTCCTTGCTACGAAGATGGTTAAAAGGTGCCTTTGCAATTTCGTGCTGTTGTTGTAGTAGGTGGTCGCTAACTTGCGCTATATATAGCTGAAGACATTAAACGAGGCAGCGTGAACTGTAAAGGTATCCCCCGTCTGGACCTCATGTACTTGGTCATTGAAGAGAAACAGATCATCCAGTTGGCTGTCGTTGGTCGCCCGAAACTGAACCCCTCAAAAACAAGCGAGCCAATTACAATTGAAATTCCAATTGACGAGCCACATTCTATATATCTGACTCAACTTGAATCAGCATCAGCAAAATTTCCCATAATAAATATAAAATGTAAAACTACACCATCTCGGACCTAATCTGTTGTACGATCGATATGCGATCACGGTATTTTAAGGTTTCCATAACGCAGGCGTACTGTATTAAATTACATAAAACTGAAATTCAGGATTTGTTACATTCTTCATAGAGAACCTACACTATTCATTACGCTGCATAGCAGTACGAGAGCCAACTAGTGCCTTCTTCCTTAACGAGCACGACGTACTCGATATAGAAGTGATCCTAATTGAACAAAATTTATTTCTTTGAACTACAGCTACTTTTAATTTCTGATCATTTATTCAAAAGTTGTTTTTTGTAAAGAACGGGATTAAAAGCATTACTAAAACGTTTACTCTTCAAGTTTAATTAATTTATAATTCCACTCAGAAACGTGACAAACCTACGTGTCAATTCACATCGTCCCATCAGACTTCAACGTGAAACCCTCATTCTGCCTAAACTTTGGTAACAACGGGGTCTGCGCTGAGCTTGATGTAGAATACAAATCAAGATGAAATTCAGAAGGACGTACCCAACTCACACAATCCATGAAAATCAACTCTCGGAACTTCGTATTGATCAGAGCTCATTACAGGAAGACTAACGGGGAAAATCCGATTCCGGTATTTTTCAACGTGAAGAAAGTTGAAAGTCGTCAGAAGAAAAATCAGGAACAGTAGAGTTATTGCGAGCAGCCATCGGTTGGAGGCAGACGTCAAAAAGGTTCATGCGAGTTGCAAGACAACTTTCGCCTGTCTCAGTCCTTTTGAGGAACGAGCACATCTTTCCCCCTTCGCTTTCTTCTAATAGTCCTCGGACGATCGGGTCTCTTATCTTGAAGCAACTTGATAAGTGGCCTTCTGGAGGCCGTTTAGTTGGTGAGAAATATTCGATGAAAACAGTTCGAGAACGTTTATTTACCAGATGACGGGCAATCTTTCCCCTCCTTCTCTGTTCCCACGCACGCACACACACACTGCCATTGGCTCATTTGGATACGTATGTGATTATGCGGTTTACTCTAAGCTGTACACTCACTTAACGAGTTTGCCAGTATCCGTAATTAGAAGAAACAAACAATATAGGGTGCGAGTCAGGATGAAGGGTTTTGGGGGCGACAGTCTTATTTACTGGTACGGATCTACAACTCCAGCATCTGCAGTCATCACTCCGCTCGAATTTTCTGATTTCCATATCTGTAGGAGTTGTATCGATTTTAATTGGCTTGGAATATTCCATCGCATCATCCTCGTTGTTCCTCCTCTACCTCTCCTGCGATTTGTTTCAAGTAGAGCTACGACTTCAACGGCACAAGCAGAATCACTCGTGTGATTTAGACGCACCCCAATACTGACTAAACCTGTGTACAAAAATTAATAAGGCAGCTCATAACCGAAGAGGAGACAGCGGAAATCTACGGAACACACAACGAATTTCATCATGCATCAACATCGACATCTTCCCGTGTGTCTGTCCCCGAACTACCTCTCAAACAGCGAGTCCGGGGAAACCACGTGCCTTCAAAATGGCCTGGTGAAGACAAAACTGCATCGCCAGAGCCACATCCCTGCCTTATCCGCGGCAAACATCATGGGGTAAAAAAAGTGCCCGCGTTTCTTCAACTCCAGCCAGGGGGCTCGAAGAACCTACGTGGAAGTGCACAATCTGTGTACGAATTGTCTGGCAGCCTCACACACGCTCAAGAGCTGCCCCTCAACGAACATGTGTGAATGCTGTCAACACAGGCATCACACCCTGCCCCACCCCTTGAGCCAGGACGCCGCACTTGTTCCCAAAAGTGCAACTAACCACTGCACAGTAGACAGCATATTTGCTCTGCACTACCCCTTTTGGAACACCTGAGGTCAGGTGTCCTCTGGAGAGGAGGGAAACTCCGACTCCCATTACTCAGAGAATCGTCTTTCGCCAAGAGATGAACCGATTCTCTGAACTATGGATGTCGCAGCTGCGTGGGACGAAGACACACGATCCACACATCCCAAGATGTGTACGTCAGAGACATTGTGAGGGAACTGTTTATTTGTAGTTCTAAATTCAATACTCCCACCACAAACAGGGGCACCCTTTCGGAACTTTAATCAAAATTCTCTCTCTTTGCTCAAGATTAGGTTCCCCTTTGTTGGGTGGATAGCAACGCCCTGATTGCAGTACATGGCAAGAAACTCAGTAGTGTTCATGAGTACCTGAGGACAGGTATTTCATCAAGTGCGGAGTGGTGTAACGGGACGAACCAAACCCTTCGATTCAGCAGAGGCTCGTCCGGGGCATTTATGCCTACTGGGCACCTCAAATGCCCCGATCCACTCGAGACTTCGCTGCCGTCAGTTGTAACTGAGCCGGTTCTCTCCTCGCTGTGTCGCCTGCGCTCACGTTCGCTCCCACTCAGTTCCCTGTCTGTGGTGGTAAAACTTCTCCGAATGTAATTGAGAATAAAACTGTGTTCCAATTGCATTTGGCTTCTATCGTACTACTTCCCGACTCACCTATTGCGATACCACTTACTATATTAATCCCCCCCCCGTAACAGTTTTATAACATGCTGATTCTGTATCCTGGTACTATTCCTTTCTTCTCTACCCGAACTACATTCTGTTTCAACCGGAGCTCCCGTTCTAAGTTATCACAATCAGGGCTATAGCGTTCTGTCACTCTACTAGTACTTTGCATTTAAGGACAAACCATAACGTCGAACTTTCCAAACAAAAGCCTTACAGCAAAAGAGCAAGAAATGTTTGCTGGAGTTGTTAGTTTTTTTTAAACCAATGAATTCGTGAATAACGAACCCTTTCACGCAATACGTTAATCGTCCTATTATGGAGGCATTAAAATTAGATGCTTAAAGTTCAAGCTTCCAAGTTTCAGCGGAAAAATGTGCCCTAATTATTATTCGAGCCTGCGACGAAACAGTTACTGCCTTAAACGCCTCATTACGTCTTAAGGGCATTTTTTTTAGTAATCTTAAACTTTGTAGTTTAACGTGGTCCTTTTACACTTGAACCCCCGCAGAGGGGAGCGAAGCTCACGAAAAAGGCGATGAAATTGAGCAGGAGAACAGCTTTTTTTCCACTATCTTCTTATTTGGGGGATTTTACCCAGCTTTAGCGGGCTTTACAATTGAGAAGCGAGTTCCGTTTTCTCGGCAAACAACATTTTTCCCATTCGTCGACCCGTGAGAACGCAGCAAATTAAATATTTACTTCTAGACGTTGAGAACTCCGCGGATTTCTTCACCTTGTGCGGAGTTCTTATTCAAGAACGCGGCTTAAGATGAACTTTTAATGTAATCTCTCGAGTAACCGATGAGGCTCTTCGGAAGGTTCTATTACCGGTTTTTCATTCCAACGGAAAGTTCGTTGGTATTGGCAAAACTGTGTGGAGCTGTACTCAGTTGTGCTTCGTCCTTGTGGGAGTACCACAGGGCTACAGACTTGGGCCAATCCTCTGCCCTTCTTTCTTCTCAATTAGTCACTAAGGTACTGGGAGGCTTCAGTAAAAATTATTATATCGTTCCGACATCCCCTCTTGGCTCTCATTATTGCGTGAGACTGATACTATACTCACTCACCAAAAGCTAAGATGGTGTGCTGCTTTGCATGCCCCACATGCAAGCATGAGCCCAGTGTACTTGGGCACGAGGGATTACTTACCATTACATGTAGCCACCACAATTTTCATTTCATTTCCGGTGATAATGCTGTATAAATGAGGCCGATATACGCTTTGACTTGCTGTAAACAAAGCTACCCCACCACTGCACGTTTTGGTTTATTATTCATTTTGAATAATAACCCTATGTTTTCGTTCTCGAAAAATTGTTTACAATCCCCCTCAAAATTTGATAATTTACGTTTCAAGACATGGAGATTCTGAATTTGCAATGTCCGTCCGCCGTCCGTTCTAGTCTTTGATTTGGTATAAAAAATCCGTTCTTTCGCACAAAAATCCCATTTGGTATCTAGTTGGGCCCGCCATCTCGGCAATCCGATCGGACGAAGCCCATGGTTGTTTTGGCAAAAAATGGTTTAAAAAAATTAACAAAACGCAGTATAACGCGGGAACTACAGACGTTTCGTCGTTCGTACTCCCTCCGTCCCATCATATCAAACTCAATCACCCACCTGCTCGACTCGCAACGCCCTTTCGTCTCTTTTTCCCCAACGGGGCGCCAAGGCACACCCCTCCATCAGATCATAAACGCCTACAGACGTTTATGGGCACCTGGCGCTGGAAGAATATTTAGTTTCCGTAGTTCCATTGTAGCCAGGTCATGTTTCGTATGGTTTACTAGTATTCGATGCTGAATTGAATGGGATGGGTCTCGGAGCAGTAATACTAGGTCAAGCTGTTCATGAGAATAATAAACCATTGTGTAATAATTTGCAGGGTTTTTACTTATGGGTCCCTCTAGCACATAATTTAGGCTATTGATTTGGACCAAGTAAACTTTTTTAAAATGCTGAGTCAACGCTAAGAGCAAGACTAAGACACTCCAATGTGCTTCTGCAGTGATTTTGATTCTTGTGTATCCTTTCACGTGACTGGTCTTATTTGAAAAAAGAGCCTTTTTTGTACCTAAAATCTGCCTGTTTACAAAAACTGACGTTTCGAGCTCTAAAGTGTCCAAGAGCGTCTAAATGTCACCTCTAAATCGAGTACTATACTCTATTTACTTCCCATAGTTATGCGAAGTAAGGAATAATGTTGTATAATCGGGTAAGAAGAAAAACCCAGAGTTCTCTTCAGATCTGTTTCAAACTTTCCTAAGGGCTGGTTTGTATAACTGCATAAGAGTGCCAGATAACGGCTGAACCAAATCACGTAAAATGAAATGCAAAATAAGGTTACGAGTAAGGTCCTAAACTAACTTTAATCGTCAAAGGATCATAGCACCAATTTGTTTTTCTAGCAATTTTGATTAAATTTGGTGCCTAGACAGCTTCAAATAACATAACGAGCGTATAAACCGTTAATTTCGTTTTGCACTCTTTCCCGGAAGAAAATGTCAGGACCAACACTATTAATGTCGAGTTTGAGAAAACGATTTTAAAACTCTTTTTTTCATGAATCCTGCTCGTTTATGCAAGTCCAGAACTCACAGTTCTGTCATGTCTTCGATTAACCCGAAAGCCGTGAAAGTAGTGACGTAAGTAGGGGCAACCCAATAAACTCCGAAAAGTTGATCACCGCCTGCCAATTTTGCACGCAAGACAACGAATGTTGCACGGTTGAAGGTTGTGCGAGATATTTCCAAGGTGTGTGAATACTTCTAATAATTTACTGAGGGAGATGCTCAAGTGACTTGATAACCAAATCAATTCTATAAATGCAAATATTCCTTGTTTCTACGAGTACCATCCACGATGAGGTAGACTATTAGATCAGACTCAAAGTTACTAAGGCTCGTTCATTACTTTTTAGTGATTGCCAATTTTAGTGGTGGTGCACGAGGTTGTGTCACATTGGTTACGCCTATCAAGCGCATACCTGAAACTTTTGCGAAATCGCGGATGGGAAGCTGACAATCCACGCAGACCGGTCGACATCCGACAACTTTTCGACATTTCAGTCCGCTTCCCGTGACACCATTCGTCGAGGATTCGAGGAATAGAATTGCAGACCGCTGTTGTGAACTCAAAGCTCCTTGTGTAATTAACTGACGGAAAGATCAATATCTACTCGACCCTCTCGAAATCTCGGAACAGTGAGATTCTTTTCGAACATTCAGACTGCTGAAAAAACAGTCCGCGTTGAATCAAAATCAGTCGACAATAGTAATTTATGTCAATAATATTTACTTTACAGATGGTGTGTCATTTACCGACAAAAACCACGATTTTTTTCTCCTAGCCTATTTCTGTACTTACCCAGTGAACAAAATGTATTTCAAAACACACCAGAAAATAAATTTCTTGACCATATCACATTTTTTATTTGGTTTTAATCAACAGTGGCTCTACAGTGTAAACTGTAAAGACATGCGTGGGTTAAACTGTAATAAGTGTTGTGCAACTAGCCTTGTAGCTTAAGCAGTATACAGAACGATGTTGGTATGGATTGGATGCAGTAAGCTCGTTTAGTCTGTAAGATTCTTTTGAGTCAATCTCACGGGCAGGCAAAATAAAAGTCCACGCACGACGACATTGATGAGATCTGCAATGCTTCAATGTAGACACCGGTTAAGTACGTCGTAGCAGTCTCTTTGACATCGAGGACCGTTTGACAACCTATGGCGGCTTCTCAAAGAGCTTACGCGTCAGGGAAGTCCTCGCAACCTATACTTGCTCGGCGGAAGTTACCTGACAAATAGAACTGCAACGATCGAATGCAAAGATGTCTCATCCTTCAGGGCTTGGTCCTTGGACCAGCAGTTTGGAACGCCTTCTTCGAAGGTCTTCTCAGGAGCCTCATGTAGACTGATAGCGAGCCATACGTCTATGCGGACGACGTGACTGACGATCCATGCACAGTCCGAATCGTCACCCAACGGTGCGGGTACTCAGCCCCAGGTGGCTGAGGAAAATACCTGCTCATCCTCATATCGGAAAAACTAAGTAGCCAAGTTCCATACGTTTTGACAGCCACAACCTTCCTCGTGAGTAACAAGTAATGATTGGCTGTTGCCCCGTTTCTGGGGGGTGAAATCACAATTAAAGGACATTACTGGCCCAATATCAGAGAGCTGTGATCAGCAAGCCCTACAAGACAGCATCCACTGAAGCACTCCATGTGACCACTGGCCAGTTACCCTTTGACTTGGCCTCTGATTTTACAATGGCTGAGTCCCCGATCTGAGCTGAACTGTGTATAGGCTGTACCACTGAATGAAACATGTTTTGATGGCTTCGATCAATCCTGTTCTGAACCTCCAGTTTCGCCCCGTTTTCGAAGAAGGTTATGACTGTTAAAAATGTGAAGGATATCAGATAAGGAACTCCTCCTTGATGCTACGAATCCCCCAGCGTCTTAACTCCGCGTGGTACCACATGGACAACTGGAAAACACCTATCTATGGTGGGGGGGACTGGGTGATTGGCAACCTGTCGTACCTCCACAGATCTGGGTTCAGTGGGTGCTGAGAGGGTGCCCATGCTCGCATGTTGGCGAAACCACAACCTCCACGACTGTCGACTGATACAACTCACAGTTAAGGAATATTCATATTGATAAGGGAACGGACCCGTAACGATAATCAGATCATCCGCCTTGATTTCAAATCTAATCTCTAGAAGGAACACCGGTCTGTCTGGGTGATGTATCTGTGCAAAAGTAATGGAAATGGAAAAAGTGTTAATTCATCCAAATCAAGTCTTGTGACGCATTATGATGAATATGTCCTGAATGTCCTTGGTTCAAATCCAAGGGTAAGCATCTAAGTAGATTCTTGCAGGAGGAACCTGGCATTCATTGGGAAACTAGGCATGGACCTGGGTGACTGGCGCACAATTGAACTGTGGACCACGGTGCTTATCCCAAATGGGGCAGTCAGAGTTTAATATGTCCATCGTGTCACGCTACTCAAATTTCGGCTTTTTGGAAAGAAAATAGTGGTACCTGTCAAAAATATCAACGGTATTGTTATTGAGGAACTAAATATTTTCGTGCTCAGATTAAAAAACTTCGGGAAAACTGTCAATCTCTATCAATCTCTTAGGGCCGGTTTATCAATTCTCCAGTTAGAACGTCGAGTTGGCAGTCATTGGTTAATGATATTCGGTGAGTGGAAATCAAACGCGGATGACTGATGACGCTAACTGGCCTTCAAAGTATATTGATGAACGAGCCATTGGGGAGTTACTCAAAGACTTGGCCTCTTCGACCTTTATTCGGCCATATCGAGGTTGCAACTATGAATACAACCTTGCATGTTCCACGACTCGCTATCGAAAGTTTAATGTCCGAGGACAGAACACAAAGCCTAGTTACCGGTAGGTTTAAATTTCTGTTCTTCGGCATCTTTGTTTTTCATTCTGAGCCTTCACCGAATTCACAGAACGAGCTGACAAGATGTGGACTGCAACAGCGTATCAATATATTACGGAGGTGGACCTAGCGGGAAATATCGACCCACTATCACCTTTCGTACATGTTCCTTTCAATCTCTGTGGACAATGGATCTTTTTTTTCTCCCTGCCGACACGCAACTCATCTGGATTGAAACCGGCTCGACACCTTAATGGAAAAAGGCTTTCTCGAAAAACCGGCAGGTTTCATTTGCCCGGGGAAAATCTTCCTTCCTTTTAAACCAGACGGGCCAAAGGTCTTCCGCACAGTCGGGCAATCATGGTATTTACTTTTTTTTGGCAATGGAAGCCCGACGGGCAGAACGACTTGAACTTTCTGGCCATTAATCAGCCTTCTAATAAATGACTTTAGAACGAAGTGTCGTTTCTGCTTCTCGTTGTCTGAATTGGGTGATTACCAGATTGATGACACGGAACTTTTAGCAGGAGTTATCCTTTTCGGTCGACTTTAGTGAATTTGAAAAATCTGACCTACCTTTTGTGTGTTGTTTTCAAACCAAATCTCTTCGTTTATTCACATAAGAGTGACCCTGCTAATCGTGTAAACGTGTTAGTACTGATAACTATACTGCCACCCTGGAGCAACGTAACGAGAGCGATAACTGACAGGGCGGATGACAGTGACTAAGTTTTACAACGAATGAAGGATTTTCGAAACGACTTTAATCTTTTTCCAGTAATCCACCACGTAACGGATAATATATGTAGGCTTGCCGACTGTGACTACTGTAAGTGTCCCCCATTGCAGCAAATCAAAGGCAGTTAACGTCTAATAGCCCTCTTAGAATTTCAACTACTGTATTAGAACCACTGCTAGACCGTACCACGTAACGTGCTCTTCGAAGAGCTCATTAAGGCGTATGGTTACGTTAAAAGAACTAACTATAGTTATCATACGGATAGAACACCAAACATTTTTTCTCAACAACGCCTTTAACAATTGTTCATTGTATTTCTTAAATGAGTGGTTAATACCATACAACTCTCATCTGTGAGACTATTACGAAACTAGAATAAAAGTTATCAAATATTTTGACGAAAAGTGATTTTACAGCAGTTTTCTTTCTCGTCGATCTCGCCCCTATAGCTCTAGCGAATCCAGAAAAATTAAGGAGGTAGTCCATTAAGATATCTATACGATTTAAGTTTAATAATGGGCATTAAGTAATAAGGAGGGACCACATACATTTGCAACTAACTTCGCTTTATTGTCTTACTGCTTTCTCCATAATTCCGTAATAAAACTATCAAATCTCGGAAAATCATAGTGTCGGCCTCATTGATTAATGATACGTTGGGTTTTAAATGAAGGTCGTAGCATTCGTGGAAGCAGCATGACAAATTCCTGAATTACCAGAAAACTATGCAGAATGTTTGGTTATATTTCATTAAGTTATACGAACTGTGCTGTGAATTCACGAGCTGTTCCACAGCACAGTTTGAATGATTGAGCTAGAATAAACAGCATTGCCACGACTCCCGAAGTTTTTAGTCGCGCTCTGTTACTAAATAAGCTTTGAAGTTGCGTTTGCGGAACTCTCGGCGATTAGGTGATAAATTCCACCGCTAAGAGTGACATTTGACGGCCAGCGTGAGCAACAGTTAAATCGATAGCGAGCCCTAGTCACCTCCGTACCTGTTGCTCTAACGTTTCTCGCCATTTTCCAAAAGAAGCCACGAAATCGTCCATGAGATCCGCAAACGGTGGCATGAGTGCCTTTACACCCATTGAAGGTTAAGTCGGTATCGGGTTAAAGGAGTATCGTGGAATGTTGGCGCGTGAGAAAAATCAGGAAGATCGCGTGGTTTCTAAGATTTATCCCGAGGTGTTGTGACAGCACGCGCATTGTCCTTCAGAGGGTTCTCGTCGTTGTTTCCTGGATCTACTTTCCATCGGTAGTCTTTACAAAGCAGCACGTAGTTTAACTTAGATGCATTTTGATACGCAGAGACGAAGAAAGTGTTGGGCTCACTCGAGTCACGTAAACTAAACAATTCAAAGCTTCAGAAAGAGGTCATGCATTTTGTTTCCACCAGGGGCAGCCAAATCGTTGCTTCAAACACCTTTTGCCAGTCAAGAGTTGAACAGATATATTTAAAAATCCGATGCCAAGACATGATGGAATTTTTTACTCGAAGATGCAAATGGGTTTCGTCTGAAGTCCACGTGAGAATCTTACGACACTAATCCATCAAGCACCCCGAACAAACGCATCATCGAATTTCGTGTGTGATGAATTGCGATGTAATGGATTTATGCGAAACTCCTCGCCTCATTAATCTGTCCACTTTGAAGTTTTCTGTAATTCTCTTTTGCTCATTATCCGTATAATCATGATATGGTAATCCGTGGGTCATTGTAAAAACTCTAGCAGTGCAGAGTGGGAAGGGTCTTAGGTTCCTTTTATCGAATTTCATGGTTATTATTATAGCCACCATTTTACTACAGACCAATGTCGTGGGCGCGACCACTACAATAGCTTCTTAAATCCTGCATTGGTTGTGCTAAAGATCGCTGGACCCGTGGGAAGCGTTCAAGTGAACTTTACTCACTGCGCCAGCTTCAGGCAATCTACTCCAACACCATCACTCACTTGCCACACTTCTTCACACCTTAGTTTGAACTTAGTCCTCCTCCAGCAGAAGTGCCCTGGGTTTTTTCATTCAACTCGACTCCCTTTTTGTCTTAATAAATTTACTTTGTTCCACCAAAAACTAGTGCAAATACTATACGAGGTGTTGAATATCAGTTTGAGACTCTCATACTTTTTTCCTGGGATCACTTTCTGGTCAGTGCACAGGAGCCATTAATTAAAGGTTCGCTTGTCCGACATTTTCTTTCCATTGCCTCCCAAATACCCACTCTGCATGCGCATCAGTGCTAAATACTGAGTTCCTGAAATTGTTTGAACCTGTCAGCCCCTAGTAGGCCCTAGCGGTGCAATAACCATGCACTGTACGTTTGTGAATGAAAACTAGGTGACTGTCGATTCACTAGCAAACCAAAAGTAACAGTAAAACCGAATGAGTTCAGGTTTTTTGTATTACGTTGCAGTATTTCTTCTCCATCATGGGGGGCTGGCCAGATTGAGAGTAACATTAATTTTAATACGATTATCAATTCCCTGTGGCAAATAATTTTCACCATTTCTACACAATTGCTTGCGCATTATCTTGCGAAATCCTTGCGTTGCGCCTGTTGCATACTAAAGATAAAATTATAACAACAGCGAATTAATTTGTAGGCTTGTCAAGGCCTTTTCCGAGTTGTTGATTGCCAGCTTCTGCCTCATTCTTGTCTCATTTTCAAGATTGCCTTTCTGACAACTTCAACAACAACTTTTATCTTCAACTCTTCAACTTGTCTTCACATTGTTCGCTTAATTAAAGCAACTGAATGCTTGATTTCGCTATTTGTTCAGACGGTGGGAGGGAGGAGGGGATTATTTGCTGTTTAGAATTAGGGCGTTTCATCTCCAGTTTGAACTTGGTAGTTAAGTAGCGCAATTTCCATGTTCAGTCCTTATGATATTCTTGTTTTTCTTCTTCCCTTCTTGAATCCTAAGTTTCGTAATTTTGTCTTTTCAATCTTCTCCTCCGTAGAGAAGATATGTATCAAATCCGATTTACATGAATTAATAATTGTTTCCCATATCCAGAAGGATTTTTTTTAGCAAACCACGTGTGTTTTTGAGCCTCAAAACTTGTAGCTCAATTCTTACCCTCCTAAGCTCCCTGCACGTCTTCTGGTTATTGATAGAAACCACTCCTGTCATAATATTCTACTTCGTGATGAAAACTCTCACCTCACGACTTGAATAAAAGGAAGAAAATTAGCCCAAATTTACATCCAGGGCGAAGGAAGATCAATTTCGTGAGTGGAAGGATCTTTCGTCGATCGAGTATTTCAATTTCGACCTGAAAGATGATTAATATGGAGTAACAGGCCGAAGAAAGATGAGTTTTCAGTTCAAGATCTCCTCAGAAGAACTACATTTTGATGCAACGGCTGAGTTCATGTGTGTGGCGAATAACAGAACCTATTGAGCTCGTCCTTTCCATCGTCTGTTATTCTTTTGAAATTCGATAGGAGGGAAATCAAAATTCACCAAAAATGTAAGTTTTTCAAACTAATCCCTAAAACGACTGAGCGCACGTTGCTCCTTTCACTGGTTTAAACTTACCTATCATAAACATGTTTCTGAAGCAATTATGAATGGATATAGAGGTCATTCAGGCGAAAAAGGGGTTTTCGTCGTTTTGCAAAACTGAAAAACTTTGGTAGCATTCAACAATTTACTTCAATGTGAACATCCTTGACGTGTATAGATGAACGAATGAGTTCGAATGAGAACTGTGGAATGGGAGTATTTGAGGAAAGTTATGCGATGCTTCATACTATGCATCTTTCGACGAACTAGCAATTCATCGCGATTCATAACGGCGACGTCGAGCGCTGCCGTCATACGTAATTAGTTCGTTTTTGCCCGTCAGTTGGTACGAATTCAAAACCTGTTGATAGCATCGGGAGGATCGAAAAATACGGAGGACATCCCCTTCCACGGCGCCGCGATAGAAGTGAACCGAAGCTTTCTCAACTGCTCTAACGTCTTCTGTCGGCCAGTCGCGTTCCGCGATCGCGCGTGTAATGTTTTCGCAACAACATGTTGAAAATATCGTGAAACTCGTACTGTTACAAACGTCCAGGTGTCATTCGAAATTTTTGCATTTTGTCGTGAAAAAAGGTAACAGTTATTTTTACAATCTTAGCACGTACCACAATTAAATACACGTATTGGCTACTTACTGTGTTTTGCTGTTTTTATTTTTGCTTGTAATATTATACTGTAATACTCCATTTTCCAGTTTCTGAGAAAAATTAATTATTTTTAAATCCAGAGTAAAGTATGCCTACAAACCAACATGACCTCCCGAATAGACTCATGAGCAATACTAACATTGTGACCAAAACACTAAATTTGTTCTCCAAAAACTTCCTCAGCGTTCTTGATTAAATTTTTTAGGCCAAGAAGTTACACGATGGAAGACTTATTACTGTTTTAAATTAATTATCCACGAAATTCGTGAATTCAAACTACTGCCGTCTCTCATTGCAGAACTGTAAACATAAATGTTACAAAAAAAATCTTGTTGACTGTCTCATAAATTACCTATGCAACGGTTATTCAATAAAGGTCGTGACAGAAGTGGAAGCTATCGAATAAATTGCGAAAACCTGAACACTACCAGGTTTTATTTAAAACGTTGGGCTAAGTTCTGCCAAGTCCTTTGCATCCTTTGTAACAATTGACTTCGTTTGTGCGTTCTTTCCTCTATAATTCTCAGAAATAATGTGAAAATGAAAACAATAATTAGTATTCAAGGGAAAACATTAGGTAATCACACAGCGGTAGTAGGCGTAACGCATGCACATGTACAGGTTTTGCATGAACAAAATGAGAACGGAAGGGGTTTGTTGCTTAGATTCTGCAGAGTCACGTGCTGGGTCATAAAAATCACAAGAATTGGTACATTACTTTCCAATGTTTTGGTCTCAACACGAAAAAGTGTGTAGGCAAAAGGACCATGCGTGCAGCTGCCTAAAGCCATGTACCATCTAGCGATCAACCTCTTTGAAACGGTACCAGTTGTTTCGGATTCTACCTCGTCACGATGGAGAAACGGAAGGTGTGAAATGAGCGAAGGAAATTTTGAAACAGTAACTCAGAAGAATTATCCAAATAAACAGGAACGCTTAAGTTCATCCGCTCTCGAAAAGTTAAGCAATACATCGCTGCTCTTGTCGGCAAAAGTAGCTACAAAAACCTCATGACTCCACACAATGGACATCTGGCTCCGTTTGGGTAGAAAGGAAAGTTATCAATTAGGCCAACTCATCTTAGTCGTGAGGGCTCCCATTCCGTTCATGTTAGCACGTTAAAGAACATTTATCGGGTCACGATATATTAATTGTGTGTATCTACAAGGTTCATTCATTATTGAATTTTCTGGAAGTTTCAATATCATTCAAAGAATTGCCTGAAAATGCACTCTTTCGAAGATAAGGCGACCAACGCTCTCGCTGATTTCTACCACCATTTTCTCAAATCGATTTTTCGAGGGGAGACACAAGGTTTGAAGGGGGTTGGAGGTTGAAATTGATTCTTGAGGCTCTTCAAGAACTGAGGCCATTATTTTATTGTTTGAAAACCGCTCAAGATCTCTTATATCCTCAGGCCGTTTTTCCCCCTTATCCCTCTATTTCTGAGGTAAATCGGCCTTCGTCTCCTGCAGGTCCCCAGCTCCCCCTTCGCGTTCTTTACGAACACAAACGCTACCTAAACAGCCAGAAAAAAATTCCTCTTTAAACGAACACAAACACTGGGCTCAGTACTCTTTAGAAAATTATTTTTCTCTCCGCTCCGAACTACATTTTTTCGTTCGCATCGACCGCAACAACGTGATTCTCTAAATAACTGATTCGGTTCGCTACCTTCGCCACGAAAATCTGCGGACAATTCCTCCGTCGAAGGTAATTCACACACTGGTTAATCCCTGGGTAAGTGGCCCATTATACATGAAGCTGTAGACGTGAAACGCTGAACCCCTTACTCTACTCATTAGGGATAATCCCACAACTATTAATCCCATCGATATCGATCTATCAATAGTAATGTCGATAACTACCATTACTTGGAAATCAATATTTAGAGCTGATGGTTACTTCATCCTTTCGTCTTCCGATAATTACTAATGTAGCACGAAAGGGAACGGTAGCCACCCCTTTTACTTCTCTTTTATGGACTCTTGACGTGTTGGTAATGTCAGGGGGGGGGGCTTTAATTACCAAAAAGCACGCGATATAGTTATTTGTACTCTTACCTTCGAAGTAATTTATTCGATACTCTGTCGGAGAAAGCCACTTGATATGGAATCGATGCACCTGTTGGGCCTTTCAAGAGTGCTGTATGTTGGACCGTAATTCCAATTCGCGCTAATAAAGTCTTAGTTGATGTGACGTATGAAGAAATAATGTGGGGGAAGAACATATCAATTCGTTACCATAAAATGAGAATATTTTTGTGGAATACTATCGCGAATAAACGAGGCAGATAAAACAGGAAATGTGGAACAACAACTGAAATGACTGAGAATGATTCCTCAAGGAAGTAGCCCTTGCAGGGCCCAGGTTAGGGTCATTACACACTGACGTCTCGTCCAGATGTGTTCTAACATACTCCGGTCTTCTCTGTTCTGTTTAAAACCTCGGTGAGGCAGTAGTTTTTCCAGGGGAGACACTTGGTCTTGTATCGTGACGAAGTTTCTCCAGAAGATGTATATGCTCCCATAGCACAGCTGGTGACATCTTCCGTCACTCAGGGAAATTTCCACTCTGGGTATACAATTATAGTTTTTCATGCGATTCAGTGTCGTAAGCGCCTAAAGTCAATCTTTTAAATTCAATAAGTTTGATATTAGTGAATCAAAAGAAGATTGGAAGATAATTTTTCCTTCTTTTAAGTTAAGGGAGGCCAGCCGTAGTTTAAAGAAACTCGCGAGCCTGAGTTCTCAACATGGAGATATTCCCAACTTGCAAATACAACGTCGCTCGATTTTCCATGCTGGATGTTAGTTGGAGGGTGCATTCGCTGAGGAATGAGGTAGGAGAAAAACCAGACTTACATACATACATGTGTAATCTTTATGCTGACATCATATACGCGGCATTGTTGAGGGGTTTAACAGCCTTAGGAACAAAAGTAAATTGGTAGAAAGAAACCTGAGGAGTTTTACCCCAGAGCCCTCGTTTTATAGCCATTTCACTCCACCCGTTGATCAATAGTGGACTGAAAAAAGGAAAAAAAGGTCAACAAATCGAGGGACTGCGAAGTTGCGTATGTGAACCTGCAGGCATAATCTCAAAGGCTTTCCCTACCTTCCACAAGCCTTCATGAAGACTAACATTGTTTAATCCACCGGATTATTTCCGAACATATCCGTCATATGCAGTCATTAGAAAAACCCCGCATTGTGTTGAGGTGTGATGTACTTATTAATCTGTGGTGTACTTTAGCTTGGAAAAATTGTGTAGCAAAGTGGTATAGTGTGCATTCATGGTCTCTCTGTTTGGTCTTGAGTAAAACAGTATTACGACTGCTTTACTTTCGTTTGCTTTCAAAAACTCCAGCTACCGGAGGTCCTCTTTCTTTAATTTGTAACATAATGTCCGTGGCCGAGCTACAAGATGATGTGGCGGAAGTCAGGCTGCACTACAGCGATAAATTCTGTGGAGCAAAAGGCCAGTGACAACCCCTAAGTGATAGGGTTGCTGAAGCTGTCAGTTCGGGAAGTGGGGGAGCCTTCGCCTAAGAGCAGAGCGTCCAACCTCACTGGAGCGAATGAATTGATCATGAAATTCGCTTCCCTCGTTGTAAAAAGGTTCTTGTAACGATCCTGGTTACCTGATTGTACGAGAAGACAGTTTGCGATCTCGTAAAAGCCAGTCACCGCTGCCTCGCGCTTAATTTGTTAATGCCGTTGAATGTCTGAACAGTTTTGGTTGCGCACTGACGAGAAAATCTCCGTGGTACGTCGCCCAACCAGTTTATTTCACTTGTACGCTCGTGCAATTATTCGAAGAAAGTGTTGCTACGAAAATGCCTAAAATGGCCCACTAAACGCTAACAGCCGACACAAAACGGCTTCTTCTTGCTCAGCAACTATCTGGGACTTTTTAACATATTATCGTCATACGCATTTCCATGTGTTGAGTTATAACAGGACAACATGTCACTTCTTCTTTCACGTTGAGTTGTTCCTGCTTGTGGTTGTTGTGGCCTTTGTGCCCTGAGCATCCGTTCTCTCTTCACCAACTTCTAGAACCTGTATTGATTTTCGGTTCGAAGCACCTGCTCAACAAACTCAGAGATCTCGTTCTAGAAGATTGAACTTCGATACTTTGCTATAACCTCTGTGTTATTATCTTACTCACCTTCGCCACCATCCATTTCCTCATCGGTTTGACTATTCTTCAATCCTCCAGATACAGTCTGTAAGGTGTCCTCCCTGAGCTCCTTTTTTGTGAAAATGGCTCTCTGAAACTGTTCAGCACCTCACTAGACAGATGTCGCAGCACGAACAAAAAAGTTCATGCCGTGCGACCATTTGGGTTCACCTCACGTTGTCTTCTTAAAGACAGGCTCACTCCACCCCATCATTCTCGTGGTCTATGTACCGCAACTCTTAAAATTGGCGTCTAAGATCCTTAGGAACAGAAGAATAGTTTGTTCGGTAAAACGAACAGCTCAAAACCGTTGCTTGAAGAGGATCGATCCAACAACGTAGACACGCTGCTGTCGGTAAATAATTTGAAAAACTCATCGCCATTTCCCACAGCAAGGAGCTCTCTATCGCGGGAAGCTACAAATATTTGTCCTCGTTTTCCCACCATTTTACCTTGACGTCCGCTCTTTCTTATCAAACTTTTTTTCCCCTCCGCCGTTATTTACAGTGTCGAAAATCATCATCATCGTCTCGATCGACGTCACTTTCTCACCCTTTCATTCTGTAAATATTTTTCTCTCCGATATCTTTTCGGGCTTCGACCGGCTCCGTGCGTAATTTTGATCGATACGAACCGTTTCCGTGATGCACGTAAAAGTTATTTTTGTGCGATTTCCCACGCATTTGAGGGCGAAATGAAAAGCGATATCTATATCCGGAATTGTATGTGCGGAGGCGATGTGGTATTTATTGGGAGGTTCTTCGACTGAATTCCCTCAGTCATTTTGCGATCTCTGATGGGTGTTTTCAAGTCCGTTTTATTGCAGGGTGAGAGAAATTTTACGAATCTATATTAGCGATATGTTGGTTTGCCATTTCACTTGTCAGGCCATGGCTATTTTGGAACAGTTGAATTCAATTTATTATGACAACCATAACCCGAGTGATTACTCCAGCGAATTAGGTAGGAAGGAGTCACCCTGAGTCACTCATTAGGTGATGCGACGAACAACTTGTGCCCAGAGTAACGTTTTAACACTCAAAGCTGCCCCGCCTATTTTGGTTTAGGAATGGTACAGCAATTTTACAACTTGCTCCCGAGAAGTCCCAAGTTCTCGGTGAATTAAGAGTGTTACATTAAATCCCACAATTCACTGGGTTGGTCGGTTAACTTAGCCATCCGTCGAGATGACGTGCATTTAACGAGTTAGCTGTGTAAATTTAAATATATATTAAAAACACTTGGAAACATTTAACCAAAACAATTTATCAGGAATAAAAACAAAATTATAACAGCAATATTGAGTAGCCCATTTTATCCCGTTCATAATAATTGAATGAACCTGCTGAAAACTATCTAACACTCATCAAACAACGTTCACGATCTTAATTTCACATTTTACGTACAAACTGGTAGGGCTTAAAGTTCCGGAGTTTATTGGGGTACTGCTACTTACGCCACGACCATTATTCAGTAATCAACGTATTTATGTGATTGTCAGCATAACCAACATGATGTTTTGGGGAAGGTATAGATCTAGAAATATTGAAGATTCAGAAGAACACGGTAATCAGTCGAAAAAACGATGTTAGGTTGCATTCCAAAATGTTTGAGGTTTCCCCTGATTATTTGACGACCCTTATTACAGAATTATTTTCACTGTGAAACGCCCATCGTTTTGGTAACTTATCGGACTACCAATCTAATTTTTCTGGAATCGTATGGACAAAATTCATGATGAAGTACACTAAAATTGCTTTTCGTTGAAAGTTTTGGTAATGTGTTGTGCTGCTCTCGACATTTTTTGCTCTCGAATGAAAATTTTATAGTATACTTTGTACGATTTGATAGTATTTTTATATCATCTGTCCACACAAAATATAGAATCAAAATCATTTGAGTGGTTTCGAGAAAAAAAATTGCTTTTGTTTTAAATCACTACGGCAGCTATTGTTAGTTTTGGGCGGATTTCGTTCCTTTATTTGACGTTTCATAGTAGTTTTGAGGCTGAATATAAAATGTGGGGTGATATCATTCAGCCACTTTCTCTCAATCGCTACTAACGACCTACACGCAGAGCATTTCAGTAAAGTCTTGAAATCTGAAGGAAACCCAAGAATGCGTTTGTTGCCGATAACGTAATTTCTTTCTACTGCAGAGGAAACTAATTCGCTTTTGAGTAAAAAGATATGCATTCAAAAAGAAGACCGAATTTATGCCAATGAAGCTGTGGATCTTCGAAATACAGTCGTTTGAAATAAAGTACAGGTGTTCATTAAGGAGACTGCCGCTTGCAGTGCGGCCAACCGGAGAAGAAGGTTATTTATGAAATGTTTCGTGGTTGTCATCGGAAGTCGCGCATGTCGCCAGAAGGCTATCACTGAAGGCTAAATTTAGATCGTTTATGCTTGGCAACACATCTGTCTATTATGTAAGCTTCGTTGGGCACCATTGAAGCGTTTTAGCGACATATTGATTGTGAGGACACATTCGGCGGAGATGACTGCTACGTCTCTCGTAGTTTTCCGTTCAATAAAAACGACGACTTTTTAAAAAGTTATGCTTGACTCGGCTAACTAAAGGAACGTTGTATGAAAAAGGTACCGTTGAGAGTAGCTAACGCTGTCAGGGAGTTAATGGTAACTGGAACACGTTCTAAAAAAACATGGAGCGAAAACATAAAAGAAGGCTGTTGCACAATGTTGCTTGGTTTAAAAAACCTCAATGTTTCGAGGAGAAAATATTTTGGACATTACGCCAGAGAAAACATCCTGATTACAACGTCCACGTCATTAATTTTTTTAAAAGCCCCCCCCCCGGAGAAAGAACCACTGTTAACCGAATCGGCACCAATTTGATATTCAATTTGCAACTCACCATTTGAAATGACGGCTTGAGCAAAATCTATCCAAAACTAACTCTGCTTCGAAACACCAAATATTTTTTGCTAACCGTTTTTATTAAATTTACTGTGTAGACAGTTCAGAATAAAACATTTTCGTCCACTGGAAAACAAGAGCAGCCCAGCATGTTATCAAAGCTAAACGATGGACCCTCAAAACTCAGAATCGCAGTCACGTAAATTAGGTGTGCAACGCTTACTGAATTTCAGGAACACTAAGCACGACCGAATCTTAAGAACTCTTGTAAGTCTTAATTGATCATTAATAGTATGCACGAGTAGTTATTGTTGCTCTTGATTACAAAAGTCACCGAGGACGTAAAGCGCCAAACATAAAAGAGGAAAAAGCCATCCCAGTCGGACGTTCTGCAGGAGAAGAACAGGGACTTCAGGGAAGTTGGGTTCTGGGACTAGTCGTAAGCTCGTTCTTGGAACGTTTTTGAAACAGAAGCAAGTAATAACGGAGATCCGCCAGAAAACGTCCTGATTTGAGTGAATATTACTGTAACGTGTTGTGTAATAATTAATGCGAACGAGCTATTGTAAATGGTTTTTTGATCAACTATCATTTTTCCTATCTCCCGTGCCGGTGAACAGCGGGGAGGTTCACAGGTGGTGGTCGGAAAGACCAAAAGTGGATCGAAGGCAGAAGGCACTTCGACCGTATCCTTACATATTTCCGCCCTTAATTAAGAAATTAATACAAAAATAAGGAACCTAGAAATCGAATCACAGTTCGAGTAAACAAAATAAATCAATACTTCCACAACTAAAAATTCTCTTCTAGCTGACTTACGTCATCTCTTCTATGAGTCTTCTGACTGGTTTACGGGTTCTCTATGGTCTTGACTTTGGTGACAATGAAGGAGGGTTTGTGGGACTGTTTTTCTGTGATTGTTTGGGAGAAATAGGGCTGGCTCTCGTGCTAGTTTCGGCTGGTGTCGGGGATTTTCCCAATGAGAATAACATAGCACTGGAGTACGGATTCTCTGTTGAGACATTATCTTGGATCGGAGCAGGTTGAGCCTCATCTTTTCTTGGTCTAACCTGGTCAATATGTCTGATCCAATCCAATTTTAGTCTGGGGGATATGAACTAGAACACGGCGAGGTCCTTCGATCTCACAAGTGGAGCCTTTCTCCCAATGGTCCTCTCCCTTTCGGTAGTTCTTGGCCCAAACCTGATCACCAATCAAGTAGGTTTGGGCCACATTCCTCCCGCCGTAGTCCTTCACTTGCTTCCGTTGCTGGCGTTCTACGTGTGAAGCAGTGGTTGGAGGTTGAAGGAGGTCGAGGCGATTCCGGAGCTGGCGACCTATCAGCGCTTGTGCTGGAGAAGTTCCAGTTGTAGTGTGGGGTGTGTTGCGGTAGTCCAAGAGGAACCTCTGGAGCGCGATTTCAATTTTCTCAGGTGCAACATCATGGACAGCAGCCTTTAGGGCTCGCTTCACTGTTCTTACCGCATTTTCTGCCGCACCGTTGGTTTTTGGTGAAAATGGAGCACCTGTTTTAAAGGTTATGGCATTGAGAGCGAGGAAATTCTGGAACTCGTCCGAGACAAATGTAGAATAGTTGTCTGTGACTTTTTCACTGGAACAAATTATAGTTAGCTGATAATAGATAGCCGTTCTGATGAAGACTTAGGTAGTGAAGATGTAAGAGATGATAACGTATTACAAACTAACCCAATAAAATGGCTCAAAAAATGTTTCAACTGGTAAAACGAACCCCGCGCTCGCGTCTGCCTTTTGATTGTTCACAAATACACAAAATTTGCCAAACTACAAAGCACTATCAAGATAACAAAACTGCGTTACCTTTATTTGGCGGGAAAATGCATCCATCGCAATATTACATCATCGTTTACGGTTAAAACGGGTTATTAAACCCCGTTTGTGGTGATCTACGCTTTTATTAATAATTTACTCCTAGGAGCGAGTTGCACGGTACACGTAGATCTCTGTTGTACTTTCCCCTATGATGACCTCATTGTCTTCATCACGTTCCCAATGATAATCAAAGGCGCGGTGACTTAACCCCAGTGAAAACTCTAGAAACCTCCAATGAACTGTTAGTGACGTTGGAATGAAGATGGAAAGAGGATCTTTTTATGCTCGGCCTGCCGACCTGCCGAGATTGCACGAACGTTCTTTGCCAACTGTCGAGCTACCGACAACGAGAAAAGGGAGAATTATGAGATCGGAGTTTTTTTTCCTCTCTACCTGTGGAGCCGTAGCTTCTTCGTCTCGCGAGAGAAAATGAAAAAGTAGACGGAGTGAACAAAGAAAAAGCGGAAGATATCGTCTGGTTCATTACAACTGAAGACGACTTCTAGGTGAAATTCTTGTATCCTACTTCATGTTTCTTTTCGTTTTCGAGGAAGTTCTTGGTTCATTTGCTGATATTTTTCCAGAGCTTAACTTCCACCTTTAATTCACCTTCGCCGACGTTATTGTGCTCGAGCTCTAACCTAAATAGAACAATTGGGTTAACTCATTCCAGCTTCAAGTACTCGAAATAAGTTGAACTCTCCGTTATTCTTCAACATTGTCAGTTTTTGGGCGCCTTTTAGAAGCTAAACCACATTGGCGAGGCTTCGTCCAAAAGAGGATGCCGTAGTAGAAATGGTTCAGGGGGTAGAGAACAACCCAAGGTTGATGTTAAAAAAAAACAATTACGAATCCCTGTCAGACCGTTTTAAAACCTGCTCCATGAAAAACGCGTAGGATTTTATGAGTGAAAAAATCTAGTTAGCGATGCCCTTAGTCATCATTACGTTTTGAGGCACACTAATAGCTTAGGATGTTGCACGTGCTGTGGCTGGTCTTGGATTCGTCCAGGAACGGCTACAGTGGTGTGACATGGCGACTCCATCTACCCCTAATCCAAGTAAGCCGTCAGAGTTCGCAGCTGCTCTGCATGGTTCAGTTGATGGATAGGAACTCAGGTAGTGTCCTGACTCCCCCTACTCTTCTAAGTTGGTGGAATGGCTTCGGAGAGCATCCATGGAAAGGACTACCAACACTCTCACGCCGTTCGTCACGTCCTGCAGCGATGAGGTGTACAAGAGGAAGGGATTGTAACGAAAGTAGTAACAAACAGCAGTGACCTGTTTGAGTCGCTGCATCATGTGGTGAAGGTATGTCCGCGTACTCATGGGGGGCCGTGTCAAGCGTCATGAGGCAGTCTGCTAGTAGGTTGTTCGTGCATTGTCATCTGAGGGCTGAAAGTGGAGCGTGAGTCCACCTGGTAGGGAGTACCTGGTAGTCTCTGAAGAAGGAGCGAAGCCTGACATCGTTGCCGTTGGCAAGCCAAGAAGCGCAAATATGACAGGACGGATCTTCGCATGTCGTATTTTTTCAAGCCAGCTAATTCCCCCCTCATCGAGGTTCAATAACTAGCGTCACGTGCACCTACACGATCGTATTGAAAGTTCTTCTGAGAATACGATGACGACAATCGCACAATTAACGTAAATTATTGAGGAGTCCTTCAACAGTATGCAAATCACCTCATCAGCGAACGAGCAAGCTTTCAGGTTAGGAAAATGAGGCATCTCTCTTTCGCCGAGTCTGGAGGCTTTCAAATTATTCGTGGGGTTCAAATAAACGTGAAATAAAGACGTTATCTTCAATAAAATGAACAACCAATTCTCATAATTTAAACTCTCCGAATGAGTTCGTTCTCTTTGGACTTTGAAACTTGTGAGTTGCAAATGTAACTGTTGCAATATTTAACGTGCGAACCTCGCAATTTTATTGATTATATTCTGCTCTTTTTTAGCTCATTGTAGCTATGTTTTTATATTAATTAATTGTTATTTTATATTTGATTTATTTTATTATTTTTCGGTCATTCTGTCAAGTCGGAAAACGACCTCAATTCCGTACTATTTACTACTTTTTATTACTACAGCATCGCATTTCTTTAGCTATCAGAGGATGTGGTGTGAGATGGTCCCCGAAAGACTAATAACCAAACCTAACCTAAAGACTAATCTTTATTTCCTTTCATAGCATTGCTTTATACGTCGAAATTCAATCCAGTTCGTTCTATCCTGTAAAATCGTCTAGATTTTAGACAAAATACTTTACAAAATACACGCCCTTAGTAGCAGCATATCACTCAACGTATTGGGTAGTTGATGGGAAATGTGCGATACCTCTGGGAAAATCGATGTAGTTAAGCGAGTCATTGAGTTACGAACTTCGCTCTACTTCAGTTCCGAAGTTAATGCGCTTTCCAGTTAATATGTCTGTTCGTCGCAAGAACGAATAGGGAAGGGTGGAATGACAAAGAAGCGAAGAAGAAGAGAGAAGCGTGTTTTGCGAGAGCTGTAGGTAGAAATACTGATAGATAACACGTGGAAGAAAAGTGAACTTAGACCGCCTCTAAACTCGAAAATAAGTTTCAAAATACGAGGGCCATATGAGTTTTCAAAATGTTGTACGGTTAGCAGTCACATGGCTTTGGCAGTCTGTAATTGTGAAATAAACGCATTTTACTCCACTGACACAATAAGTAATAATCATGCGGGACTCGGGGGGAAAAGGGCAGTGTCTTGGGACAAAACAAGTACATCAAATTGTGTCTAGGATCGCCAATATCTAGATGGGCGTTTCTGCCTGACTCGGGGTTCAAAGTAAGTGGGTTTAAGGCTCATAGTGGACATGAGGGCAACGAAAAGGCTGAGTGCCTTGCAAAAGGGGGTACGGAATCTCTACCCATCGAGCCTGAACCCTACGTAGGAGTGACGAAAAGCTACGTAAATCATCAAGTGGTCCAATGGGAGACGCAGGAAAATAGCGCCCATTGACATCGCCAGCCACGACTAAGACCGACGTAAAGGCTCATTACGCCTTCTTGTCTAAGGGCAAAGGCAATGCGGACACTCTCCAGACGGGATCTGAGAATCCTTACTAGCTTCCTCATTGGATATCTCCCACTTAAGTATCACCTCAATAAGATGGCAGAGCGTATCTTATGCGACTGCCTGCCTTGGCAGCCAGATGCTTCGAATACTTATCTCAGGGGCTCATTGAACTCCGTACTCGGCTTCCTATGCGGGGGGAGGCTCATATGTACGACGTCGTCTACTAAGTAAGTGATAGTGTCACAATAGCGTCACTATGAGTAGAAACCTGTGAACATTTAGCTGTACCTACTTTTAATTTTAAAACTGCAAGAGTCGTTATTATGGGCCCTACAACGAACCAAACGTGGGGCCATATTGCGAAGAGGGAAAGAATTAACCTTTTAAATCCGTCTCAACCGTTCAACTGTGTATCTTATCTATAATGGATTACGCCCTATGACGGTGATGGATTCTCGACTTTGCTTATTTTACTGTGATTATGTAAATTAAAACGGTTGCCGGTTCACTTCTCCCATCTCATACGCCCTGTGACGCACATATTAGAACCTCGCTTAAATCTATAATCACAATCAGAAGGTCGAGCGCAGGCTCATCGGACGAGCTATTTTGATAGAGATTTGACTACTGAGTCATTTTGTTGATTAGTTGGCATTCCAGCCCTCGACGAGTCGGAAATAATAAGTGAGCTGCATTCAAGAGCGCGGAATAACACTGACCTCAAATATTAACCGCACCTCCAGTTCGACTCGTGCGGGCAAACCGCGTAGAAACTTTTTTGCCGTTACACCTCGTGTTTACCACTTCAACCACTTCAATTTGAACCCTGTAGCTCAATTAAAAACGCATTACTATCTCCCGTTAAAGTTGATGTAGAATCTTGGCTTATGGTTTATGTTCAATTGGACTGACTCCTCTTCTCTGAGCTGCCTGGCTTTACTACTGAGTCCTTTCAACAAATACGAACTACTCGCAAACCACAATCTCTCTGCGCAAATCTGCTGAATCGATTCTTAATGGTGTCTCTTAAGCCGTTCAGTTACCTCAATATTGAAGAGGCTGAACAAAAGCATGCAAGGACAAAATTGATGGTCAGTTAGAGTTTTAAGGTACCATACCATACCTGGATACTGACCCGCGGCAACTGTCGTTGCAATCTGCCTCAAGTCTCAATTGAATTTATAATTGAAGAATATATTGACAATTTCGAGACTAAAAGGAGCATTGTACCGGTGACTTCTCCCCTTCAAATCAAGAAGCTTCTTAACACGGAACGTAGGTTTTTCGTAGATTAAACAATTGTTTCCGAAGAGCTACTGATATTGAAATACGATCCTAATTCAGAACCCTAATTATTTTGCACGACTTTTAACGTTTCAACTGCAATCCGGGTCCTTAGCAGTTCGTCAGTTCGAGTAATCAGCGATTACTCATGTGCACTATGCATACAGGAAGTTTAACGCTGATTCCCAAAATGTGGTCAACAGTTGAAACAAAAAGTGTTTAAAGTGGAGGATCGTGGGTGTTGGGGGCAAGAGAAGGAGAGAGCAATAAAGACTTGAATTGATTCAAACGAGATAGAGGACTGTATTGGCACACTGGGTTTTAGATGGTCACTGATCACGGTCACTATCGAGTTTTGATAGAAAGGTTACTTGATTAGCCCGATAGAGTTCTGATGGAATGGTCACTTGATAAGGCTGTGATTGAACAGTCACTAAATACAGTACTGATTGAGCAGCCAGTAGAACTAGTTCACACGACACAGTGAGTCTCTAAATACGTGAACTGACCAGACCAGAGAGCTACTGAACACTGTGGGCACTGAGTTGTGGAGTCGAGTCTAGAGAGGGGTGAGTAAGAATCCCACCTTTCGGAAAACCCTAAGGGCAAAGCCCGTTGTCGATCCCAGAAACAATCTGTATGCCCTGTTGTTGGCAGGAGAGGCTAATTGAACTACCATGTGGTAAGGAAAACCCCGCGCCTGGGAGCTTTTCTGTAAGGGCTAAGGGCCACGACCTCGTTCGGCTGAACAGTGGCTTTTTATGGAAAAAACTGTGGTTTTCTAAAAAACAAAATCGGCAATGGATTGAGATAGAACGTTCTACTCCTGTTTCAGTGTAATTTTACACCATTGTTTTGGTTACACCGTGCGTAAAACAACCTCTAGATTTCATTTCCTAAGTGAGAGAAACCATGATTCCTCTCCATTTTTATGTGTGTTAATCTCGTTATGACCGAACTAGCCTAGTGAGGAATTTTCACTAGTAAGTGCATTTTCAGAGGGGTAGTTTTAGACGTTATGGCACTGCGGAAATGAATAGCAATTTTACTTTTATTATATCGTCCTTTTAATTTGTTGTCTTTTTCTGTGTTTTTCAACTTTACAAAAAAAAAGAAATTTCGGGATTTCCCCTCTTCTATTCAAAGATTTGTTCATGAATGAGTGGTGCTTATGTGCACGCCTGGGAAAAGACTGTTCTGATATTCGGTCTTTCGAAAGTTTTCCCAACTTGACGGAGGAAGGTGAACTGTGTAGCTCGCCGATACTTGCTAAGTGAATACTGCTGTAATGATGACAACAATGTCAATGGCTTTTGAAGGATGAGCTCCTGTTGTTCACAGCTACCAATGTCGAAAATATTTTTTGCGCACTACGTGCACAACAAGACTTCGTATAAGAAATTATTAAAGGCGTGAAATCAATTAAGTGGCCTTTTTAAATGGTCAGGTTTTTCGACGATCGGATCTACAAAAAATACCCGGCCGGGATGGTATGTAGCAGTTCAAGCAACTCTTCCACCAGTCCTGTCAGAAGACGCGTTCCTTATTTATTATAGGACCACGGTGAAGGTTAGGAACGCGGTTATCGACAGCTTCTTCTGCTAAGGCCGTACAGTTTCTTGAACCTACTGATTTACAACAATACGTAATCATCTCGTCCTTCCGGTGAACTTGAAATGCGCGTTAAAATACGGAGCTGCCAACATCTGCGTGGCATAACTCCAAAAGTCGAGAAAACCCCACCGTTTTCGAATGGTCTCTGAACGGTGGAAAATACATCTACCTCTTTAACGAGGGGGAATTTTATTATCGCCTTGCACTACCTTTTACGACCATCCTTGAACGACCTCCCTTAATTCTTCGTCCCGAGGTGAACGGTCGGTCTAAGGTTTGCCAAGTTTATTATAAGAGTGGCTTATTCATAGACACCTCGGCCTGTGTCTTGACAGCAGTAAACAACTAACGAAGTGGAAATGATAAAATTAGTTGCAAATCGAGATAGTGTTCATTGTTCTCAACCGACGCATAGTTTTTATATTACAATCGCGTATCGATACAACTCTTGGAAGTGAGGGGATGAAACACCCAAAGAAAAAAATTATGTCCATTTATACAAAACATTCTACTGCCTCTTTTTTTGAAACCATTTTTACTTTCCTTGCTCTACGAAGTAGAAAGGAAAGTTATGTAATCGGCTGAAAAAAAAAATTTTGAGTTCTCTTCAGATCTTTACGTTTCAGACCCCCCTGAGTCCGAAAAACATTATTTGAGAAAATGGTCTGTGTGTGTGTGTATGTGTGTCTGTGAACGATTTTTAGAGAAAACCATCGTACCAAATCAGCTCAAACTTCATATCTCGCCCGCAGGTCACCATGGGACGCCAAAATAAGGGTTTGAACAAAATCCACCGAAAGTTAACTATAGTTATCATAGTGATCAAAACACCAAATATTTTTTTCTCAAAAACGGCTCTAACGATTTTGATTAAATTGTTTATATTGATAGCTCTCAATATGTTAACCATACCATAAAATTCCCATTTGTGGGAAAATGACGAGAGCAGCACAATAAATTACCAAAACTTTCGACGAAATCGATTTTAGCGCAGTTTTTAGAAAAAACCACCGTACCAAATCAGCTGAAACTTGATGTCTAGCCTACAGGTTACCATGGGACGCAATAATGAGGGTATGGGCAAAATCCACCGAAAGTTAACTATAGTCATCATAGTGATCAAAACACCAAATTTTTTTTCTCAAAAACGGCTCTAAAGATTTTAATTACATTTTTTATATAGATAGCTCTAAATAAGTCAATGATACCATAAAATTCTCATTCGTGGGAAAATGACGAGGGCAGCACAATAAATTATCAAAATTTTCGACGAAAAGCGTTTTTCGCGCAGTTTTTTCCTTATAAACTCCGCTGGAATTCTTGTAGAATGTTAAAATAAATTGGTGTTGTAGTCCAATCCAATACCTAAAGGGTGAGTGTTTAAAAATGCTCATGAGATACATGGGGCTCACTCCAGAAATTCCTGAATTTCAACTACTGCCGTTTCGCTTACTACCAGTTTTAACAGTTGTTTTCCAATAACTCTGCAAAAGTGATTACTATGATAACTGTAGTTAAATTTCGGTGGATTTTGTTCATACCCTTATTTTGGCGTTCCATGGTAATCTGCGGGCGTGATATCAAGTTTGAGCTGATGTGATACGATGGTTTTCTCTAAAAATCGTTCACAGACACACAGACATACAGACACACAGACCATTTTCCCAAATAGTGTTTTTCGGACTCAGGAGGGTCTGAAACGTAAAGATCTGAAGAAAACTCAAAAATTTTTTTTCAGCCGATTACATAACTTTCCTTTTTACTTTGTAGAGCCAAGGAAAGTAAAAATGTCGTAAGTGTTGTCAGCCGTTTTCGCCTGTCATATTCTGCTTAACTCTACGGGGTAGGAAGGAAATGTAATCGGCTGATATCGGCGGTAAAAAATCATTTGAGAAGAGGATCAGTGTGCATTTGTGTGTGACGCCAAATCGACTCAAGTTTTATTCGAAGAATCAACTTAAAATGTTATGAAGTGTCTTCTAGCAACCTATACCGTCCACTGTAGTTACTTCCGTATCTATCTGTTGAACGAATATATAAGCCATGATTGCTAGAAAGTGGGCCCATTGTTTTGGAGCGGCTTCAGGTGTAAGTTAAATCTAAACCTCGATTTCCTCCGATGCGAACGAAAGAAACCTTTACACAATCGGTGGGTACAGTTTTCGTACAAGTACGCAACCACTAGGATCATTTTAAGTCTTTTTTTTTATGCAATGATAACTACGTTTGATCGTGCTCGTTGATGGTTTCGATATAATGGCCGCATCAATTGCAAGAGACATCATCACTTAGTCACTGAAGTTATTAAACGTGTGATGTTACCAAGCGTTAGATTAAATTAAATTAAAATTTAACATAAAATGTCAAAAACACAAACTAATCGTAACCCTGGTGGGGCACGAACCCACAATCCCCGGTTTAGGAGACCGATGCTTTATCCATTAGGCCACAGGGGCAGTTGCTTGCAACTCGGGTTAAAAATTTCGTGACGCTTCTCCGTAACATCTCCGGCGTTACATTTTCGAGTTTATGTAGCAAATTAAAGACATAAAATGTCAATAGTTTTTTGCCATGAATCTCGCTCATATATGTCGAGAAAAAAAATCGTAGTGGATTAAACATCTGCCTAAACGTGGGGAGAGAAGCACAATAAATCATCAAGAACTTTTTATGCACGAAAAGCAATTTTTACTTAGTTTCCTTTATAAATAACTTGCTCAAGAGTGATAGTATAATCATCTGTCAGCGCAGTGGGAATTATAAAATTAAACGATGGATAGGATGATTGTATATTTCCCCTAAATTTGAGTAACGATGTTAGATCGATTTCAGCGGCTAAATCATCATCAATGCTTCTGACGTGGCTAATTTACAAAGGTTGAGGAAAGATGTGCGATGCTTATAACCGGATAATGTTAATTGCTACTCTAACAATGTTCCTAAATTGAATCATTCAATTTTACGAGCTTTCATCTAGTTCTGAAGTGTTTATAGTTTCACGATAGCAGCGTTGGGCGTTCTATAAAATATACTCGTGTCGACTAATTTGGTGGATAGACCTTTGACTGTTTGAGTTTCTACGCTGCGACAACGAACGCAGGAATGTCTGACCGTACTGGCCAGGTTAATCAAACTATACCCCGCCCATGACAAACAAATGTAATTCCAATCACAAAGGCCGAGTCAGCCCCCTTCAATGAACGCAATAGCCCCGGATTCGACCTCCTCTCAAAATCGACCACCGCAGCGGGTTGGTGCCTAAAACGAAGGTTTATATAGAGCCAAGCTGGTTATGAAGGCACCTCTCACAGTTCGTGTGTTGCCGAATAACATGGTGATTTATGATAGGATGAGAGAGATAATAAATACGTCGTGTAGCTACGCTCAACCACGAATATCGTGTGCGACTCATCACATAACGTGGGCTTTCCTCAGCCTCACGTTCATTCTGCAATTTTCGTGATTCCAACAACCCGCCCAATCTGTTTTACACATTGTCAATATGCAGCTGGCAGAAGTAGGATCATATAAGCCTAATATACAAGAAATGAACTACGCTAAATTTGTTTGTCGAAATTGTTGACAATTTATTGTGCTGCTTAGATTGAATTGCTTGAAACTGTCCATAGCCGAAATTAAATCATTATCTGTGATTGAACTGCCGTTTTAGAAAGGCAAAATTTGATATTTAATTAGTATTCAACCAATTTATTTTGGCATTCCACGATTAGCTCTCAATCAATCAAAATATTTACAGTCGATTTCCTGAGGGACTATAGTGCGCCCTGAAAATAGCAAAGGGCCCTGGGCAACCTGTGCAGCCGTGAAATGAATATGCTGCACTTTTTATCTTGACGTTTAAACATACACGACTTCTTCCCAAGTAAGTTTTAAATTATTTGGCCGCTAGTGTGACGACCAAATTTGAGAATTATTTTGAAACTGCTCTATTGCAACAAAGCTAAATGAGTACTTCGGGTTTTCTCTTCTACAAATTTTCGATATAACTACCGCACAAATTAATCATTTTTCTCTAGATCTGAATTGAGTTGAAGAGAGGGTTGTTCTGAAGTGAAATCTGCTGCAGTGAAATCGGTTTATAGTTCTCAGGTGGTTTTTGCACATTGACTTATAGTGATGTGGTACATTTTTTGTAACTTGGTAGAAAACATATCGAGTTAATTCATGTTAAAACTGTGTTTTAAACGCGCTGTTAGATCTTAAAAAATAATTTTCAAAGCGTTAACTGCGTTTCATCTCCTAAATGTCAAGTTGAGAGGTCGGGTTAACAACTTATGTAAGTCATGAGTCTACTGATTGAGGATGTAAGGAGAATACGAGAGAAGCTTAACATCGAACGAATTAAGAATGGTAGGGCACTAGTAGTGAAGGGGTCTTCGGTAACTGAGCGGGTTTGAAATACGAGTTATACGACGGAATTTCATGGCTGAAATAAGTCAACCCTATCAAGGTGAGAACGAAGTGGACGAGAGATGAGCGAATTTCAACTTGAACGTGCGAGACACGAACAGAAAACAAACTTCCTGCAGCGCTAGACAACTGATGGAATAGGGGGAAGAAGTACTCAAATAAATTGCTCAAAATGTTGAATTCCAACGACCACTCTACCAACCCTACGCCAGCTGGCACTCGAAAGTAGGTAAGAAACGTTTATCACGTTTGCTGGAGAGTGGATTGCAGCTAGGTTGGCAGTTTCCCTTGGTTTCGGTTACACGGTTGCATTCGCAGAGGAATGAGGACGAGCTCAAAGCAGTAAATGTTGGCAAGGAAGGGAATTCGTTTGTGGATTCCGAACTGCAACGCGCCTGACACGGTTCGATCGAGGAGTGGTTTGGACGACGGGATTTCTGTAGGTTGAGTTGTGTAGGACAGTTACGTTAATATGATTCGAGACAGAACCTCACGTACGCCCATTTACAACAGTCGGCTGCTTCACTTTGTTTACGTCTAGAAAATGATTTTAGTACTTTGCGTATTTTGAGCAATTACTAGTTTGCTTAATTAGTGATGTCTTCTTCATTTATTTCCCAGCACACACGTTGGTGTGTTGACTGTCGATCCCCAGTTTCATCATAGCGGTCAATTTGAGTACTATTGAATCGTATCAATTGAACTTTTACGTATAATCTGTCCGTTTGCTGAATCATGTGGTCATGACGGTTCCGTCAAGTTTCATGGCGCGGTCTGCTGGCTGCTTTGACCCGCGGCAGTGGATTCCGCCAACTTCTTCAGTGATCCTGAAGGTCTGGGTTGTCTTGAGAAGCCAAGGAACGGAAATATGGGAGAAAGGACCACAGAGTGCCTTCGTCCTCAAGATGTGGCGGTATATTGGGATCGAGTTTCTCGGTGCAACCTCCTCGGCTAGAAGCTGCGTAGACCTTGATGATTATCTTTGGAAAATTGTCACTGTTGGCCTCGACCAGTCTGCAGTGATCCTTGATGTCCAAGTTGTATCTCACAGACGGGACCTTGCTAACTTGGCTAATAAGCGCAAATACGACAGGGCGGATCTTTCTATGGCGACGTCGTATGGCTCGTGGAGTGCAAGCAGGTAACATCAGGGTTGCAGCATTGACTGTGCCCTGGCGTGGCGTGCGGTACAAGAAAAGTGCTGAGGAGACCACTCGCGTGTCGCTTGGATCGTATCTAAACTGGTGGTCGTTCTATCGAGGAACGTCTTCTTATCCTTCTTTCTTTGCCCGTCCCAATCCTTCTATCTCTAGAGCCGGTGTAGGATAGTCTGGGCGCCATTCCCCATTCCCTTACTTATTATTTATTTAGTTTCTCCTTTTTTGGGTGCCACTTACAGTGAGCTTTAATTTTAAAATTCAAAATGTACCAAAAATCACGTTTTCCAAACACTAAACCGACTTAGGTCTGACCGATTGGATACCTATAGCCACATCATTTCTCTAACCAGCTATTGAACGAAAATTTGAGCTAAAATACGTCAGTATTAAATTTAAAGTTTTCTAAAAAAATGGTTCCAACAATTTTAATCAAATTTCAGGCTGTTTTCAGAGAATTAAATTCTGCAGTTATCTCTTCGAAAGCGTTTTCGTATTTATAGCGTAACGGGATTGAGAAACGTTATGTTGCTTCTGTAGTGCTAACGCACATTTATTGAAACCTGATGACTGTGAACTCGCGTTTTACTACTTACGAGTTTTTATTTTAGTAACCGAAACTTCAAAACGACGTGCGATACGCCAAATCATCTTATAATGATACCCTCTTCCTTCTCAGTCAATCAAATGGGTGTTAGAGCTCATCAATACTCGCTATATTCGACAACAAACTGGACAATGCAGCGACTAGTGATTGTATGTCATTTTAGTAACTGTTCCTTTTCGCTTGAGAGAATCCACTTGGAAAAGTGATGTATCTTTAATTGCTATAAATGGACGACAGTCCTCGCAATATTCTTCGCCTTTTTCACAAATTATAAAAACGAATTGTGCTTTTTATTTAGCTCCACCGCGAATCGTGATGCCTTATCTTCTCAGTTCCTCACAGTGAATTAAATTAGTCTCTTCTGCTCTACGTAGCACTTTGTTTTCAGGAAAGAAGCAACGTTTCAACGACCGAAATTGCTTCCTACTGGATTAATAATGAAACGAGTTAAATTACATTTGCGGACGAAAAATTCCCTTTTCTACTGTTCGCGTTTTAATTCTTTAATATTTTTGTCCGCTACGTTTTGAGATAAAAAAGAGGGCATTAATTAATCAGGGATCTTGCCGGCAATACAAAGCCATAATCTCCATGCTTTGAGCCTGGAATTTGTCAAGCATGTAGTTGCGTGAATGAAAGAAGGCTGTGCTTCAGTGGCTAAGTTGATTGGTAGTGGAAAGTGGCCTTCTTTGTTTTACTGCTCCATAGCCTCCTTCCATTCTTCCAAGCTTCAACACTAACGGGCTTAGCTTCAGACCTGATAAGGTGTTGTCTGTGTGCGTAGCGGGAAATCGTTTGCAACCGAGGTGCGCTTTCAGTCAGTCCCAGCAGAATCTGCCTCGGACCAAGAAAAGAACACTAGAGATCTAAATCCCCTTTAAACATGAAAGTTTTGTGAGTTGGGTGAGAGAGAAGTTGTATATATGTGACGCACTGTTCACCAATGAGCGAAGGAGCTTTTCGTGAGAGCCAAACCAGCTAGTGGTAGAACCTGGGCCCTGAAACCCAGGAAGGGCATTCGGACCCATTTTGAGATAATGCAGCCTGTTCTTGTAAAATGCTGCTTTGTGTAGAGGTCAGCGCAGTTGCAAAAAACAATTTTGAGTTTTTTTCAGACCTTTCGGAATCCAAAAATTTCGATTTGACAAAATGGTCTGTGTGTGTTTATGAAGCGTTTGGGGGAACGGCTGGACTATTTCTGCTTATACTTCAAGTCAAAACACAGCTATCGTTGTGATTAAAACATCAATTTCTTCATAAAATGGTTCTAACCACTTTGATTAATTGTTTTATGTGAACAGTTCACAACAACTGAACCAAAATGCATGTGTGGCTGATGATAGTTGTGTGATGGATCCCATCAGGTATTTACAGTTCAGTTCACTCGATGGAATGCACGACCTTTATACTGTACGTACATCATGGAGGACGCGGTACAGGATCGTCTTCGGGCAATACTTGATTCGCTCATTGATTTCCTGGTTGTCAGCAAAACGATCTCCTAATCGAACCCCCTTAGAAATGTGATAAACTTAACTGAACGCATCAACTCATTGATTGTCGGTTATTTTTGGAAGTCTACCTCATCATCAACGACCGCCTGCAGCCTTCAACGTGTTTTCAAAATAAGCGCGTCGCGGAAAGAGATGAAACCTACATTTTCCCTCATCTTTACAGGAGCTGCAGGAGTTCTCAAAAATGGACAGCAGAATCGCAAGACGGCAGCCCGATAATCAACACCCAAGTCGCCCCTCATCTTCTGGATTGGTCCTTCAAATTAACGAAGACCGTCCACTTTTACTTCCATCAAATTGCCGGCTCCGTCCGCTCGTTTTCAAAAGTCCTCCGGTTTCGTAGCCGGATCCGCAATTTCCATTTCATCGGGCGTCGGAGAGAAATCGATTCAGACGGCAGCTGAGTTCCAACCCACTTCCAGCGAGCTCCCATTAGCGCTTAATCTCTGGAGCTTGATTAAAACGCCCGAAACGAAGTGGAATTGCTTTCATCGAGCTTTGTTTAGTGCGAACGAACTCAGTCCGTTTAGCTTGAAATAGCCTCAGAGGTGTTTCCGCAAACGTTGACACAGAGCTGTAAGTGGCTATAGGAGTAATCTAAGGCCCTGAGGCTGCAGAAGGTGTCTATCGAAATGTCGCCGGATCTTCATTGGACGCACCAGCGCACCGAAAATCTGGTGGTCGAAGTCCATTTCAAAGACCGGACTGCAGCTTTAGCCTAAAAGATTTTTAGTCTCTACATTATCTTGGGACACCCCAATTCTGGGCCAAACCGACTGAAAAATGTATTAATTATAAAACCATCCAAGTATAGTTACCGTAGTAATCAAACCAACAAATAAATTTTTCTCAAAAACGGCTACAATACGATTGATTGGCGCAATGAGATCAGAACGTTTCCAAAATTAGAGAACTGGTGAACGGAGCAGAAAAAAAGTGACTTTGGAGGTAGGCCCCAGAGTCAAAGGGTGTTCAGAAGTTGGAGGAGGGGTGTAGTGAAGTCCCACTGAACGAGAACTGACCGTAAGTCACTGTTTGAGAACACAAAGAATACTGAAAAAAGAGAAGGTTGGGGGAACACTTGAAGACCCATTGATTTGGCCTTTAAGTGGAGAGTGAAAAGGGAGCTCCTAGTGTTGAAGTTTGTACCTCATCACTGAACGAAAACTTGCTACGCTTGATGACTGAGCATTGAATAAATGGCAAGTGATATGGGAGTCCTCGTCACAGGAACGTGACACGTACGAGTTTTTTCCCAACATCTTAAAAGAAATTCGGTAGAGCCAGACCACTGGACGAAGAAGTTCTTTACGGGACATGGCGACTTCAACGTCCTGGTCCACTTCTTTTCTCTCACTGACTTTCCATCCTGTTCGTCTTAGGGCTCCAGTGCAGATGAAACTAGAAACTACATGATGTTCCACTGTGGTTTCGATAACAATGAGCAATGGTTATTGAAAGAGCAGCTACTAATCAAGCGTATACCGGTTTCACAAAGTTTGCGCAGAACTCATAACAAAGAAACGTGGCCACACTTGATATCTTCCTTTGAAACATTCCACCAAGTAAAGTTAGATCAAGTGGGAAACCAGATCAAGAACTCTTTTCACATGGTATGGATCACCATGCCTACGCGTGGTACCACATGGGCAACAGCTCTCTACTGGAAAACTGGCTAAATGACAACCTGCCTCCATAGGCCTGGGTTCAATGGATGCATAGCGAGTGTCTTGCATGCTAGCGATACTGCAACCTCCGTGACTTTTAACTGATGTAACTCTCTCATGATAAGGAACGGTCGTTTTGATAAGGAAACAGACCTGTTCATTAAACCACCTGGGGGCGTTAGAACTATGCCGCCCTCTCTATAACTCCCCCCCCCCCACAGTATAAAATATCTATTCAAAAATGATTCTACGCATCTTAGGTTTAACTTAAACAATAGATACGGTTAAATTGAACAAAACGGTTTCATTGTTGCGAAAACGTTCGTCTCATCACTCTATACATATACCGTACAAGTATTGCACACAAAAGACGTTCATACCGTAAGAAGTTAAGTTCGTTAGCGCCCTCCAACAATTAAACTAACATGTACAAACACAGATTTGAGGAGGGTGAGTATTGAGATACTCCTCTCTTTCTCCACAGTGAATTTAATTACTTAAACAACTCTTCACGTTACACGTAAACCATTAACACAGCCGAACACATAATATCGGTCCTCAAACACAAAAAGTAACAACCAACAAAACTTATATATAATCTGCTATACAAATAATTATCAAGGTGATCCTTTGCCCTCAACTCTCCAGCAACTTCTCTTTTGTACACCTCTTCATTTTATATTAGAGAGAGAGCGAGTGAGAGGAGGGAGGGGAGAGAGAGAGAGTGAATGAATGACGGCGTTCATTTACCAAAATCGAATAAGATCAGGACCATACGGTCCTCTCTTACATCTATCCTATAGTTATTAATAAAACCAAATTCCACGCGAACTCTAACGAAAACATAAACAATCGAAACGAGAGTTAAAAGTGTTGAGAAAGTGAAACTCATTTGCAAAACCAATAGAAAGGTACGAAAATGTAAAACGAAACAGTTCCTTCCAATCCAAAAAAAGATGTGGATCATGTTTCGTCCTCATACGTTTTAAGCCGACATTTGTTTAGTTTTTTAGAAGCTTTTAACAGAACAGAAATGGCAAGTAAAGAGAGAGAGAGAGAGAGAGAGAGACGCACATATTTAGGTTTTTTCGATTTAGTAGTCGACTCAAAACGTAAAGATTTGAAGAAAACTCAACTTTTTTCACGATTGCAACTCACAGTTGCGGAAAGTAAAAATTTAAAACCTGCATCCCAGCCATGTCGCACTTTAGAAGATTAAGGGCTGCAAAAAAAGAGAAGAGGCTATACTCCTGGAGGCCACACTATATATTAGATTAAGCTGGTGAATAACTTCAAGGATTGCCCCTCTCTAGTCGCCTCCATAAACATGAGGCCTCCCCTCGCAGAACGGTCTCCTGGATCCTACTCTCGACGATATTTCTCCTGGGCCATTTTCTTGTGTTCCATAAACACTTACATTACTCGCGGTCTTGTTTTATTTCTTGGTTTTCTCTCCTGAGTCTATGAAAAATTGAATATTCAGGTAAGATTAATTTAAATTGTTTTACTTCCTCTCCGGATTTTAAGACGAGCGATATACGAAGATTTTAATTACTGGAGTTTCTTTAAGCTGTTTTGCGCGAATTGTGTCAAATTTTGTTTGAAGCCACTACTTCGTACAGAAGAGTTTCTGTAGCTGTCGTTCAGGTCTTCTTATAAATGGGTTCTGAAGTAGCGCTTTTACGACAATCGTGTCAACCTTGTCTAGCACTTGCCTTTGCCTTTCTCCTCTAGAGTTGTCCTCATGGGCTCTCATAGAATGCCTCAAACTAGCTAAAGCCGAATCAGGCAGACATACAGTAGTGCTGTTATATTCGCAGCAGACACACACTGCTCGTAAAATAGAAAGGAATCCCTAGACTAAGCGCATCGAATCAGTGTGTATATGTCCCAGCATTCGCCGTGTTCTTAACATTAACTTCGCACTTTATCCCATTGACTTCTTTTTTTCACCCTAGTATCTTCAAGAATGGACGACGTTTTCTGCAGGCCTCTGGGGTAGTTAACTAATCGTCTTAGTTCTGGGTTATAGGGTAATCAATCAACAATCTCGAGGCGATCATTTTCTAGGCTATTCTCCTATAATTTTGTCTCGAAACACACCCCAAAGCCTGGTGGCTAATCTGCAGCGTTGAGCTTTGACAAGCAAAACATTTCTTTTCCCATTGTGAAATGTGTGAACTTGTTTTCAATGGGGGGTCAGCGAACTAGAAAATAAGGCAAAGCTTTTTGGCTGTCAGATCACAACTGAGCAAATACTGAGGAAATAAGGTTAGGTGCTGTGTGGCAAAAAGTGAGCTTGGTGAGCTGTGTGAATAGGCAAGAGGGATGAGACATAGGATGTAAGCTCTTCGTCTTCCTCCTGGCATGGAAATTACCCTCCACAGCCACCAACCAACGGACGACTTAGAGGATGGCAGCACCGACACATGTCGGTACCGGAGACACCATCTGCTTGAGCCGTAACAACAGCATCGATTTTATCAGAGCAGTGAAAAGGGTTTATCGCAAAGCCCAGCTTGAGATCTTAGCCCAATACCAGAAACAGATGAGGCTCCGTTTGTGAAGTGGGTGGTAGCATGTTCGAACATGACCGAGCTAAAAAAACGCACACCCAAGTAAACGGGTTCTCCAACTGATCTACGGACAAACAACCGAGGTGCACCGAAGATTTGAGAGGCTTCAGACCACCACCCCTGCTGAGTCAAAGTAGTTTAATCATCTGCATAGGCAATCAGTAGAGCTTCGAGTCAGAGTGGTGCTGTCAACATCCGGCCCTGATAAGACTAAAATATGAACTCTACTTACTTTCGGCCGTCCAACCCACGCCTTGGAATATGCCGTTTCACATAGTTCAAGAAGAAGGTATGTACGTTCTATCTCGTACTGTATTTTAAAGTTGCTCTTTGAGAATTAGTATTTCCCAAGTGTTTGAGATAATGTCCAATCGAATTATACTAGTTCATATTTGCTCTTGCAAACTATCTTCTTATCCTCTACTCTTCTACTCCGTTTCCTCCATATGAGCATTTCACTCGCACCAAATTTCTTAACTTACCTCGCAGACATGTTACAGTCAGTTTATCGCAAATATGTATGTCTGTCCTGTTGGTCTGGATCATACCTTGAACCTTTTGAAATATGTTCAGGATCTGGTTTTGAAACCTGTGAAATGAGCTCAGCGCTATTGAACTACAATATTTAAACTGTGTGCCGAATGACCACACAGCAGGCTCTTATTTTCAACTATGTGGAGGGCATTGCGGCTGAACCATAGTATCAAATGAGGAACTGAATGAGAAAGATGTTTCATTGACAGAAATACAAAATTCCGTTTCTAAAGCATCTCGCTCAACGCTTATGTATGTGGCTGAAAAGAAGAAAAGCTTAGTTGACAGAGAAGTGGAAAAAGAGTAGCTCTAATAAAAAAATGTATATAGTGGGTCAGGGACGGAGTCCCGGGGTCCCCTTAGGAACGAGTAATTGTATTGGAAGCTCTAAAAATAGAAAATGGAAGAGGACCACAGGAAAACGATCATATCAGTTAGCCGTCTTCCCCCTTTACCTTTTTGTAAGGCGGAACGAAATCTTTTTCTTTCGCGACTGTGTAGGTCGCGTTATCCGTTAAATCTTGGGTTAACAAACCACATACGACGAGCTCCCCGGCGGCGTCCTATTAAACGGACCTCCTTGTTGATTTTCCTCGACGCGCGTGAGAAAATCGGGGAACTGCTTCAGCTTGAACAAGCCCCATCTGATGAGCGAATCAAGTGGATCTGAAAGGAGATAATAAGCTCCGTCAGAAGACTTGTTGGGGCACATCGCAGAACAGAAAGAAGAAATAGACGCTGACAAGTTTTGCAGATGTTCCTCGCATCTGTTGCAAATAGGTTATGTCGTGTGAACATACGTCTCAAAGCGAAAATCATCCTTAACTTGATTACCCGTGTCTCAACTATGATGCGGACTTCATTCCCAACCAGTAGGGAAAAAGCTCGGTGGATTGATTAGCAACTCCGCAGGATAATTAAAGGCTCTTTTAAGAATGCATTTAATCGCTGCATCCAGGGATTCGCGTATGCAGGGAAGATCGTGAACTCGACACAATACGAAAGGATGCGAAACGTTCAAAGATAGGGGCGATTGGCTGGGCCCTTAGCCGCCCTGAGTTCGAGAACTCTCGACTGCCTCCAGACGACACCCCTCCGTACCGATTTTGATCTTGCACGAAACACAATGTTCATGAAGTTCGGAAAACCTGTAAAAAGCGTTTCATCAAAGGGTTTTCTTGAGTTTCTACTCGGCTTCCATAGTTAAGAGGCTAAATGAGCACGGCCGGTAATTTTACAAAAGCGAAAAACACCCTGTAAACTGTTATCATTCGTAAGAATTAAAATCACCGGGTAGCCTCATAGAATTTGGGAGAAATTTTTTGATCCTGACGCAAACAGCGCCAGACACTATAAAGCTCAAAACCAGAATTCGATCTGTCATTGCCTAAAACGTGACGTACACGACGTGGAAAGCAAGAAAAGATTTCAAGAGGAGTTGAAATGGCGAGTTCAAAAGAGAAGCCGCAACGTCTTTTTTATGAAGTATAGTTTTCATTGCTGTACGAAAATATCAGTCATTTATTGATGGAACCTTAGTCATTGTGGCGATCTAATTCTGTTAACTCATTGATACGCATTTTTTTTAGTGAACAAAGTAGAAATACTTGAACTAACTCCCATTGTTCTTTTCGGTCTCCTATTGAGCAAAAACCAGCCAACGAAATATTCATATTTTTTGTGAATATTTGATTTTTAACTTAAGTACGTGAAGCATCGGAATTAATTAATATCAATATCTGTATTTTTATTAATTAACCCGTGACTTTGTCAGTGTTGAATAACTGGCGACCCCAGACTTAATCCCGATTCTAAAAAGGAATAAAGTCACTTCTCATGAATATTTATATTATACAAAAGGCTGTAGATTTACTTCGCAAAATTCAATTTGTATCTTTGAAACTTCGGAACAAACAGGGTCATCGTGGAGTATTAAAAGCTGCTCCTCCCAATTGCGGCCCGGCATATTTATAAGCTTTCATTTTCCATCCAGAGCGTTGCACCGAGTAAAGCGACCTCCGCTTGATTGCAACTGACAATGTTGAAGCAAGTCATCAAACGTCCATAATATTTGATTCGTTGATCGAATCTGGGATGACATTAGAGAATTTGAGGATAGATACGACATTAAACGTGGACGCACTCAGAAAGAAGTTGTGGAACCGACGAAGGTTGTTGTTGACACCCTAAAATCATATTCGCAACTACGCGAGTTGCTGTCTATTTAAACTCTTGAAGGTCGCGTGAGATATGAAATGTTTGTCTCCTAGTAAATTTAACGTGTTTGCATTAACTATAAACGTATTTAGATCATTCTCAACTGGATACGCATGCGGCTGACTTAATCGGTACCATGTGCTAGACGTAAAACCTTTGTTCGAAAGACTCCTACGAGGTGACAAATGGTTCAAGTATTGCTATCATTTCAAGCTGGGCTGACAGTATTATTACTACTGATTACCCCCACACTACGTAACACACCACAATTCAATTCTATTCATGTTTTATTTACGTGTTCAGGCGTTGGCCCACTTTTGCTTCCTGAGGGGGAGCCGAAATCTGCCAGAAATAAGTATCAACTTCACCTCTATGAGGCGAACGTATTTCCTTAACGGGAAAACAACTCTACAACGCACTGAACAGGAGCAAGTACTTATCCGTGATGGAATCACGGTTGCACTGTAGCGTAAGAGCACGTTATTTCCTGAAGTGGAGACAGCTCCGCTAGAAGTGCGAATATTTTCCCAGTCAGGAAAGACATTTCTGTTGTTGGATCCACAATTATGACCTTGCATGAATGACTGTAACAGATTAAACGTCTTGACGAATATTTGATGGGACGCATCACTTCTCTTTCACGTACATTGAGCAATTTTCAATGCTTTACCTGCAAATCCAATCTATTTTTTGCTCGGTTCATCTAAACTTTGTAAAACCTAACTTTCCATTTTACGCAGAAACTGGTGGCGCATAAAGCTCCGTAATTTATCGAATTACCCCTTGTTCGACGAATCAGTATGGGTTTTTGACCTCGGAATGCCCAGGCCCGCCCTAACAGCAAAGTTATTGTTTCCCCGAACCCCCCTTGTTACCTGTGGAAATCCCACCATCTTTCTTTTTCGATCTTTTTTCCCACTCCTCAATTTCAGATTCTTCTTCACAATAGACAGCTTTTCCCTAAATCATTCCCTACAAATTCTCGCGAAAGTCACTCATCCCCCAGTGCTCACACAGACACATTTTCCACCATCACCTCTCGGGCTAGTCACCGCTCACACTCTCCTTCCGATATAGTTTCCCACGCCAGCTCACGTGTGTTCTGTGTCGCCATTTTAGACTCACACTCAATTTGATACTCATTGCACATACAATACAGTCCTCCTCACGCTCACCGAGTTTCTTTTTATTCCGTTCTTCAACTCTCCCCCTCTAGCGCACCCAGCACTCCTATTCATGCCACTACCAAAATTGAAAGAATCGGTGCACAAGTAATGCATGAAACTAGAAGAATCAGGTTTACTGATTTTGAATTATCGGGCAACAACTGTGAGAAATGAGAAAGCGAAACGGCGGTGATTTGAATTTTCTGGGGTTGCTCTATGAATAACTAATGAACGTTATTAAACCTACAATGTATTGGTAGAGTATTAGACTACCTCCCTGGTTTTCCTAACAACGCTAGTTTCGCATGAGATGGATTTACGACAAAATATTGTCAGAACCTGTATTTTCAAAATGTTCGATAATTTATGTGCCAGTCCGTAATTCTTCCTAGGATGAGAATTTTATTGTACTGTCGTGTTGTGTATAGTCTGTGTATAGGTACAACGTACGTCTACTCTAGTTAACTTTCGTTAAACATTATGCTGCGGAGTAAATGTTGATGGTCGACACTAGGTAATTTATTATAAGTTATTGTTTGTATACGTCTTATGTATTCCTACTACGTATTTAATGCAACTGCTCACAAATGTTTCTGATATTAATTAAAAAACCATGTTCTTTGGAGCTGTTCATACAAGAAATTTAATTAAAATCGCTGAAGCTGTTTTTTAGAGAAAAACAGTACTTGCTATTTTCATCTCGATTATTATTTTGATCGGCAATTTAAACGTATACACTTGAAGACAACTTGAGAAGATATACATGTCTTGAAAATAATGCTCAGTCAAGTTTTCCTAAGACTAGAACTTAGTAATTGAGTAAATCGTAAATTACTGAGCATATTATTCTATTGTTGCAGGTTTGGGAAATGTCATCAAAACGCCATCTCATTCGCCACCTCTTCATCAGGGGAAACGAACGCTATCCCCCGACCAATGCAACCCTGCAGAACCTCTCACTGAAGTAAGTTCGTCCGAATAGCAATTCTTGATTCACGTATTTGGATGGAATAGTGCGATTATAGGATAAATTTGGTAACAAAACATAACTCACCGATCTTCAACGGATCGCAAATTACCCTGTTCATTATTTAGCTACGAGTACATATTTGTTGCTCTGTATTCAAAGGACGTAGGATGTACCGTGCGGAACAGGAAAAATGGTTTCAATGACGCAATCCGCTTTGATGTCCACTATGACGGCAGACAATTCAATATCAAAACAATGGTTTATTATTCATTGCTCATTTGGTTGTTTTATATGGTGATAAAAAGGAGTATAAAAGGATTAAACGTAATTAAGAAAGAATTTATGGATTAAAGAATTAAATTGTACTTTCGTTTGCGATAATTGTAACGTTCGTTGTTTGCATTTCTTGTTTCGCAGTCGCCATCGATGGAAATGACCAAAGCCGCCTGGGTCCTGCGCACTCTTCTTCTAAATGAGACCGATCACATTCTTAGGGAAAGAAAGACCGCCGGAGGTCGGCTGGTCGTTCCTTGTTGTGCCTCTGGAAGTGAAATGGTCACTTGGATGGTCGGCCTGGCTCCGGGCATCGACCGCCACCAAGCGACCACCATGTGGCAAGCTCTTCTCGAAGAAGGGCTGATTTACCACGGTACGTTACTGAAAAATGCAGGTGCAGACTTAGTCTCGTGTAGCTTTAGTTGTACAGGGCCTCCAAATAGCCTAATCGGTTGACTGGAAAATTCAACAGAAAGACGATTAGAAAAACTTAACATTTAATGACGAGAAAATTCCAGAATTTGTTTAATTTATTTCGAACGTTAAAAACCAAATCAATGAAGTTTCCTATTTTGGTGTTTGATTGGTGTTTGAAACGTGATTTTAAGAATAGCATTTCCTGCTTCCATGAGCCATAATGCTGCTGTACAAGGATTATAAACGACATTATTATTAGCTGGCGTTTTGTCAAAAACCGTTTCCAGAAACCCCTTTTTCTCGAATGTTCATTGGCTTTGAGTTCTTTCGTGAATGAAGCCTTTCCCAACGGTTGGCTAACTTTATTCATGTCAATTTACCGCGAAAGACCACGCATATCCGTGACCAAAGCGTTAGCAACTACTTTTTTGTTCCAAGGCAGTACAGGATGTCATTTGGATTTCATTTCAAGATGTCATGTCACTTGTGGGACAGACAAGGTCTCTGGCTTCCTTCCACACACGCTCTCGTTATTCAAGTGCGGTATTTCTATCAATCACACTGTACGCTGCTATAACGTGGTGGCTGACCCCATTCCGTCGGGACTGACAGCGGGCTAGGTGTTGAAACGTGGCACATTACTAGATATGTTCCCTGCCCATTCAGGGCAACCTCACACGTGGCCGTGCAGGTCCTACAGGTCATGTGGCAGTGAACTAAGCTCGGTGGTCCCGACGCTTGAGCGTCGCAGAGACCACTGCTCGCCACCTACACGCTCTGGTCCTCTGACTCGAGCCGTCTGGGGGACTGGTGGTGGGATCCCTAGTTTCGAGGACGTGGCCTCTGTCATTTTCGACGGCCCCCTTTATGGAGCTCCAGGGCTGCAAGAGGGCCTCCCAGAACTGGCGACAGTAGGCCACATTATTCGCTCCTAGGTGGCCATGGTGTTTGCTCAGGCACGGGCAAACAATTGCAGCCGTGGACACTAGGTGACCCTGGTTCCTGAGAGGGCGGCCCAGTCACCCTACATTCCCAAAATACAGACATTGCACAAGGGCAGCTAGACAATCGCAAGGCTATCCACAGGTAACGAGTGCAGTTAACAAATGGAGTCCACTAACATGGACTCCCTGCACTGTAGACATTGAGCAGATGGGCCATTAATTTAGTCTTGCCTAAATAACCCATTCTATACCTGGGCTGTTATTCTCATAATAACTTGAAGTAAATTACCAGAACGTTTCAAATTCGGTGAACTCATAAAATTATTTTCCAGTGTAAAGAAATTTATAGATTAACAAAGCTCGAACGGTTTGTCTACGTTATGTCTGTGTCATGTTCCCAGTAGATTGAGTCCACTTACAAAAGCCCCTGTCATTTAAAGATGGAATTACGACACGCGTTGTAAACCCCACGATTACAAATTTCCCATAGTTCAGATTGCTATTTGTAAGCGGATTATTTCGTTCAACATCGTCAATTTGGAATCGTGTGAAAGGAGATTGACTGGCTGTATCTAGTGGGATATCGTCCAACTTGCAAAAATTGCGAGTGTGTGACAATGCCACTTTTAAATGTGAAATTAGTGTCACTGCACGAAGCCCAAATGGTTCATGGACTGTAACGTCCTGTATGTATGCTGTTAATCTAACGGTTTTGCTTGTCGGTTCGAAAACGGGCGGAATGAATGGGTCGCAAAATGTTATATTAGATATAATATTAGAGGCACATGCCAATAATACCTTATGGTTAGGTTGAATGTATCCTTATAGTCAATCTACTTGTTGGTCTGAACTGAGAAGACAATTACGAACGAATGAACAAGATGGAAATCTGCATGAAAGCAGATGGCTAGAAAAGAGATGTAGCTCAAAATATCTGGCGTCTAGCATACGAATGCCGTATGTTCGTTTAATGAATTTCTATTGAAGCACGTATGGTATAACATTATTTAGATAGATATCTTGTGAGTTGGAAGAAAATTGTTAGAGCGAAAAAAAATATTCTTGCTTCATAGGCCTTCACTGAGTTTTTAATGGAGAACAGACGTTAGGTGCTGATAAGTAAAAGATTTATAAGATTTAAAAGTTTTATCGAAATCGTTTAAGCGGTTTTCGTAAAAAACTCAAAACCCTCATTTTTTCATTCTCTCCTCCCCCTCGTCCCGTGGAAATTGTTCATAACCTTTGGACATTGATAAGGCATAGATAATGTCTCGGAAGATGTGTAGGAAGGTGTGTAAGCTTGGCAAGCAAAGCGGACGTTACAAAAACAGAAATCGAAAAAGTTTCTTCACAGAATGAGAAAAATTGGCGTTGTTCGCAACATAGACAGTACCTGCGCAGGAAGAAATTAACAGAAATTCACATGAATTCAAGACTAGCTAACTAAAGTCATGGAAGAACAAATAAATAAGGTTGAAGCTGAGGGGATTGAGTCCTGCAATTAGTACGAATTACAATGAGATGGTGAAAGTTTACTGCATAACTGAAGACGCCCATATTCACGCAACAGATTTGCTTGTTACAGACCAGTTTTTAATGATGCATTTCTGTAAATGCTAAACTACTCTTTTGATCAGGGTTTGATTTAATTGTTCGTCTCACGATGAGTGGTGCCAATAACTATGGCTTTATTCATTGTTATAACCTAGTTATGGTACGCAGATCTACTCGGATCTCCTCTGGCTGCCAATTAACCCTCGATAGATCTCCAGTATAATTCAACGCTCTGACAGCTTCTCCGTTCCACTTTTCAACCCTTGTAATGAACATGAAGTAAACCAACTGCTAGAACTTCGGAACAAACAGAACGTTGTGAGGTCGTAACTGCCGGCGCTGTTCCGATTTCGACTCGAATAAACGATGATTTTCAAACTACATCTCCCCAATTATACTGGAGAAACCAGAGTTATTTGGGGATATTTTCGGCCTCACGATAACGCCTCGACAGTCGCCGACGCAGGAAAATGGGCCATAAACTCGGTTACGAACGTATTTATTTACAGCGTTGTCTTCAAATGTCTTTGGTCGTACTGAACAAACGAGCTCAAATGACGGAAACGGCACGCAAACCTTCGAAAATTGTGGTAACCATCAGAATTCAATTCGTTCTACCAGTCTTCCCTAATTACAATTATTACGCGAAAACAGAAAAAAACTCGGCTTTAAAATATTTGGTGTGACGCACGACTCACCTTTCCTCAATTCCATATATATTGGAGAACCCTATTGTCGTATAAGCGGAATTTATAAGGAAAAAAACATTACCAACTTCAAAATGTTTGATACTTTATAGTGCTGCTTTCGTTTTTCCCACGTGAAATTTTGTGCTACCGTCGTGCTATTAGATAGCTAATGTAATTTTGTACAGGGTTGACTCAACCTTATTTTGACGTCCCAATCTTCAGACTGAATATCCAATTCCAACTAATTTAGTTCAGCTGTTCTCCCTCAATCGTGTTCACTAACACTCATGCACCGTCATTTTTTCAAATGGCGCTTCTAGACCTCGAACGTTTTTAGACCTTTTAAAGTTAACACGTGAAGGCGCTCTAAAAAAATGGTTTAATGGATTACACAACCTTCCTTAGTACTGACTGGGTAGAGCTAAGAGATGAAAGTAAAAACTGAAGAATTAAAAATCTGTGATTAAAATTATGTGTTTGATCCAAGAGTTTTTTTACTCCATGAATGTAACATGTAAGATCGCTGTTCAAACTACATCAGTTTTTGTAGTTACGGGTGAACCCTTTCAAATAAATCAAGTTTTTCCTACACTTTGTAAATTAATTTCCTTTTGTTGACATCTTTATTACAGTCACCGGCGAGCACCCTTTCAAGGATAAATGCGTATTGTACCAATTTCGGCAAGACAGAGACGCCCCTGCGACGGGCAGAGTGCCTCCTCAAGACATCGCCGAAGCCGAAGAACACCTTCACGAAGCCTTGTCCGAATTATCCGACCGCGGACCCGATGCCTGGCTTCGCATGATCCTTAGGAAACAGTGAGTTCGCTACAAAATAGTTCCGAGTTACAATTAAGTAATTTTGACATTTTCTCCGTCAGCGAAAACATATTACGTTCATTCCTTGTTGTGACTCAACTTCGTCAATGGTAGTGAATAGTTGTAATTGTCTGATCCTTCTGCAGTCACCAAAATTACAGCGTAGTACGCTCCACAGGAGTTTTCTTCCAGTTAAAGTTATAAAATAGTTTGATTTCTATTCTATTAAGCGCGAATGGTTTATAATGGTATGGTTTACAATTGCAAAACCAACGCTAAAGCTCGTCCTGAAAATTTTCAAAACACATGAAACGCTGCACTTCAATAATTTTTTTATTGGCTATTTATTTTTTTAATTACTTATTGTTGAAGCGAATTAGCAAAATAGGCCAAAAAACCCCCGAGAGGGTAATAGTAAGTGGACTGTATAGTTAAACTGAGAGCCGACTCACCTACTCGTCGTCGATGACTTCTGTGTTCCGATCGTTGAGATCCGGCTATTAAAAAAGGATTAGGAAATGGAAATTTTTATATTTTATCGCTTAAATTAATATGTTTAAATATTAGTTTATATTTCTATTTTATTTCTAAGTTAATTTATTTCCAATTTATGTTTAAATTTATCATTAATTTAAAGTTTGGAATAATGTTATAATCATTATTAGCTATTTGTTCCTTCAGTCCTTACAAATTAGCTGTTGGATATATTTGGCATATTAGTGTACCATTGAACAACTTTCTCTCTAAAGACCTTCTTCAATTTCAACCTAATTCTACATAAAAATTAAAAACACGTAGAAATGCGAAGCATACTAGAAATCGAATGGCGATGTACGAATACGCTTTCATTTGGCACGAATTTCGATTAGATCTTTTTTTACTTTCCTTGGCTCTACGAAGTAGGAAGGAAAGTTATGTAATCGGCTGAAAAAAAATTTTTGAGTTCTCTTCAGATCTTTACGTTTCAGACCCTCCTGAGTCCGAAAAACACTATTTGGGAAAATGGTCTGTGTGTGTGTGTGTGTATGTGTGTCTGTGAACGATTTTTAGAGAAAACCACCGTACCAAATCAGTTCAAACTTGATATCTAGCCCGGAAGTCACTATGGGACGCCAAAATAAGGGTATGAACAAAATCCACCGAAAGTTAACTATAGTTATCATAGTGATCAAAACACCAAATATTTTTTTCTCAAAAATGGCTCTAACGATTTTGATTAAATTTTTTATATTGGTAGCTCCAAATATGGCAACTACACCATAAAATTCCCATTCATGGGAAAATGACGAGAACAGCACAATAAATTACTAAAACTTTAGACGAAATCGGTTTTTGCGCGGTTAGAGAAAACCACCGTACCAAATCAACTAAAACTTGATGTCTAGCCTACAGGTTACCATGGGACGCCAAAATAAGGGTATGAACAAAATCCACCGAAAGTTAACTATAGTTATCATAGTGATCAAAACACCAAATATTTTTTTTCAAAAACGGCTCTAACGATTTTGATTAAATTTTTTATATAGATAGCTCTCAATAAGACAATTGTACCATAAAATTCCCATTTGTGGGAAAATGACGAGAGCGGCACAATAAATTATCAAAATTTTTTATCAAAAGCGTTTTTAGCGCAGTTTTTTTCTTATAAACTCCGCTGGGATTTTTGTAGAATGTTAAAATAAATTATCATTGTAGTCCAATCCAATACCTAAAGATTGAGTGTTTAAAAACGCTCATGAGATACATGGGGCTCACTCCAGAATTCCTGAATTTCAACTTTTGCCGTTTCGCTTACTACCAGTTCTTAACTTTTTACCCAATAACCCTGCAAAAGTAATTACTATCCTTCTCAAAAAAATTTGAGTTTACAGCCTCATTAATTATCTGTGTACCAATTTCTCAATAATGGTGTTGCAATGAGTACGAGCAGCACAATAAAATCTGGAACTGTAAGCGCTACCGCTTCCTGCTGCCACAAAGCGTTGTTTGACCAAGTTCAAATTAACTGAGTGATAAATGAATTGATTAAATAGAATTAGCCATGTACAAAGTGAGTTGTTGTAGAGCTAAGGAAATTTGTGTGTTGCAACGCACCAGATATTTTTTATAAACTTTCGCTTACCTACCTAAATGGCCTAACTTAGCGCGAGAAATTTTAAGTTATCGTTTGATTTTCATCTCAATTCGATCGTCTGTACTGTTTTCCTTTTCTGGTTTCTCCTTTATGTGCTGACAACTGCATATATACAATTATGTATATGAATTAAACACAATATGTGTAACCTTATCACTACACAAGAGGAAACTCTGAGGAAACTTATAAAAATGAGCGTAGTTACTGAGCCTCCGCAGTGGAATCATACAGATAGCTCAACGTTAAGTACGTGCATCGTTAATTCCATTGAATTCCCTTACGAAAAGATAAGTGTATATTGGCTTAAACGAACCTCAAACCCCCATGTATTTATTTAATGTGTATTGACAAATGGGAGTGGCGAGGTATTTTTGGACACCACACTTTCCCTGAATGAAACTATTAGGACAGGTATTATGTCATACATTTCCGCTTGAAGTTATTTTATAACGTTTTGAGCCTCAGAACACCTAATAGCTGAAAACAGTAACGTACACAATATTCGTAATCCAGGTTTTGTTGGTTTTAATTTTCTGTGATGTTATGGAAGGTATTTTTCGAGGTCAACCGTATTCTGTAGAAGAAAACTGTATCGTTTTATATCATTAACTGAGTTTAAATTATTTGGAAACTAGATGGAATACATCTTCGTTTAGGATAACTCGTGCGTAATGCATTGAACGGGTTCTTCGCGCATAACATAACATTAACTTGAATAGAGTCGGCTCAATCACATCATTACGAACCACGGATATTGATCACATGAGTAACGCTTGTATTTCTGAATTCATCTCTAGATCAATCTCAGTATTAATTCGCTCCACATTTTCCCCCCCTAACATAAGTTTGCCTTCTTTCGCTCAGACTCAGAATAGTTTGGTTGACGAAAATCGTTGGTTCAGTCACAAAATAACTTTTTACTGTTGTACAGCTTCCCAGCGACGTTGGAGGGCTGTCAGAAGCAGAGCTCGAAATAAGTTACTCGGATTCGAAAGTTGAATTAAGAACTTAATTATTTTTCTGGTAAAACAAAACTTTCCGTCCCCTCATTGTTTTCCTATCCGCTTGGCGATAACATATATACTCGTATTTATTTATGAATCCTTTCTAATATTTTAGTTATTATAAATAAATAATAAATTTCATGGGTTCGCCATAAACATTACCACAAGTAGCCCGTCTTTGATTTTCAAACCTAATCGAACAGTTGTACGCGGGGACATCTTAGCCATGACGTGGAACTGTCATTTTATGAGCTGAATGATAATCGGTATGTTGGTTGTTGACAAGTTGCCATAGTCAACAATTTTTGATGAATATTGGAACATTTTCTGATTGTAAGATTTTTCTCAAATATTTCGTAGCTAAGGTTTTTGTTACTCTCATCTGCGAACATACGAGTATACGACATTTTCATTAACTTCTTAGTTACGTCTTCGAGTGCGGGCGTTAGTCATTTATCTCGAGGCTCCTGAGAACAAAAGTTCCTGTAGAAAGAGTGTAGGCTTTTCTTGTTCCCTACAGGAACTTTTCAAAAGATTTAAGACGTAAATTTCCTCGTTTTACGTGCATTCAATTCGCAAATTCCTTACACTAAACGCAGCTGTAGGGTAAACTGTACACGTATTTGATCCTCTCAAAGCTGCTCTAAAACCATCGTTATGATCCTCAAAGTTCTTTGCCTTTTGCGCTCATATCAAACGCCTTCTTTCTTTTTATATCAAAGTTCTTACTCTTTCCATTACAGAAGAGGAGTTTGATTTCCTTTAATTTGGTATGAATTGATGGGAACGGCGGAAATTTCCACGAGAATCTTCTCGCTCTTCGTGTTTCTTATATGAGCTGAGAAATTCAAAACGAGGAGCCTGAAAGATTATTCCCTCACGGAGGCGTTAACGAAGGGAGGCGTGAAACAGGGTTATATTGAATCAAGAATCAAGTAGAGGACATACACGCCGGGGTATGCACGTTGACACGAGGAAAATCTCTCGCAGGAGAGTGAAGGAAATAGCTTCTTCATGTTCATAGCCACGTTGTATAGATAATTGAAACGCACAAAATGCAACTAGTGATGGCGAAGTTTAGGATAATTGGATATCTTAAGAAATGAATACACTAATATTCATACAGCATCAACAAAATTGCCCCAGAATATACACGTTGTCGAAAGCCAATAATGTGAGTGGAACAATAAATGTTTGGAAGTCTCCCAAAGGAAACGCGTCTCTACAAGGGAAGGTTATAGTTGTGGGAGGGGGTTGGGAGTTGAGTAGAATGGGATGGGAGAGATGGGGTGAAAGTGACATCATTTGGTTCCTTCCTAGTGTGACGCTTTTTGGTCGTTAGATGAAGGCTAAACCATGCTCTATTCTGAAATTGAGGACTTTGCTGCAAGGATCTCAGAATTGTGCACGTTCAGCCGCTTCTCTCAGTTCAACTAAAATGAATCATATCCCTAGGTCATTTAGGTCCATCACGACCCTCCTGCGTCTGTGTCCCTTTCAGTTTTCAGATGATTTTCCTTTTCCTCACCCAGAAAACGAGTCGGCTCAACAACCTTCCCATGCACTTAGCCACCACTCCCCAAACCTACTCGCACGCAGAGTAATATAACAAATATGACGACATAACAAACTAGAGAGCCACTACGAGAAGAAATTCGACCAAAAATTGATGTTGATTGATTGAGCAGCGGTGAACAATTTTGAAACGTACGTGCCAATCCACACGGGAATGAAGTCTTGAACATAACTTCCAATGACGCTTGGCAAAGCATTAAACAACTTCGTCTCCCATCAATTCAACGAACCTCACGATGGAAATAATAAGTTAGCCGACTTTAGTGCATAATAATTATGAACTACTCTCGGATATTTATGGATACGTGTTTTGGTAAGAAAACTCGCGACTAGAGAGAGCGGGTAAAATTAATGTCTTCAGTTCTATGAAAACCCGTTTGTCATCGTGTCATCCGTTTGTTTATATTGCGAACCAGAAATGACTCGTATTACTCGTCACAGCACCCCAGTAAGTAATCTCTTAAGCAGCACGGTGGTGAAACACAGTATAGTAAGATGTCATCAAAGCTTTCAATTAATTTTGGTCCGAGTAAAGGGTTTTGAGTAGTCCCTGCATGAATAATTGCAACACTCCCGTAGTAAATTAGCATCTGCTCGTGGGACTTATTATATTCTACCTCAAAGCAGGTAATTTGAGCTCCGCAATTTTTAACTCTCCATTCTATCATCAAACTGCTGAAGCGCCCTGACCTTTTAATATCTTCCAGGATTTACTTTTCCAAACGAAATTCAGATGTACCGTTTTATTTTTTATCGTAACAATACAACTCTTGGGAACTCAACACAGTGACAATATCACGTTCCCGTATCGACTCAACGTCGACTTCCCGAATCTAAATCATGAAAGATGGGACAATTGTACAAACTCAAACTTTTTCTCGCTCGGTCTTCTCTCTTATCTCTCCCTCAGGCAAATTTGTTCAAGAAGATTGTCACCAGAAAAATATTTCAAGGAAAAGGTCGATATGTGGTCAGTAAACAAAAAACTAAAATTCAATGGGAAAACGAACGAAATTACGGACGTTCTCGACGAACTACCCAGCGGTGACACAACTTGTTGACAGCTTCTTTTAGACCTTCCTCTCGATTAGAGAATCAATTTATAGCGAAAGACGTACCACTTGGTTCTACTTCATATCGGAGTTTCGACGTTTATGAGATAAGATTAGCGCTTAGCGGCGAATTACTGTCGTCGAGTAGTTCCAGGGCACAAGTGAACCGCGTTCAGTTGAAGTGAAACCTGTGATTGAGGTTTCTTAACGAATTTACAAGTTAACTGTAAAATGATTTCGTGGCCCAGTAAGCAGCTTCATTAATAGGTAAGTTCGAAGAGTATTCGCAGAAAGTGCTTAGCGAATTGTCAGTTTGATTTCTAGTTTTCAGCCCTCTCAGGGCCACGGCGAACTAATTAAAATTGTCAAGAGATTGACAAAGTGCGAAGTGATTCATCCCAAATGATGCAGCCCACTGTAAACTGATTCTTACTGATTCTGATTGAAACGAATTCCATTAGGCAAAATATTACGATTAATCTGTTTTGAATAGCTCATGGTCAAAACTCAGTTACAATTCCAAAATAGGAAAATATTTCAAGTAACAAACCATTTGTTGTGGCTTACGATGCAGCATTACTTCTTGTACTTAAAAGGGTAAATATGGTTTCATTCTGATTCATTTACGTGTTCCACATTCCTTTTTTCTTATTGAAGTATCGATTGGTTTTCCGGGAGTTCAGTACAGACACTCTTCAATTATATTTATCATGGCACTTCAACAGCTGTATTATCCGCTCGGGTATACTCCCTCACCTCGAGAATTGAGCCACAGAGAAGCCGGCTCCATTTACTACGGGAGTGTTGCAATTATTCATGCAGGGACTACTCAAAACCCTTTACTCGGACCAAAATTAATTGAAAGATTTGATGACATCTTACTATACTGTGTTTCACCGTATGCTTTGATTTGACCCCCGTGTGCATCGCTCATTTTTACTCACTATGGAAGAACCCATTCAAAAAACTTCCCTATTTTTTTCACAGTCACCCTACAACTCACCTTCTGACACTCCCATTCAGTTTTCAGTTTTATTGTCCGTAGCACATTTCCTTCAAGTTTAAAGACAATACGGAATCAAGTACGAACGGGTACGCTTTTCTACTTTATACTTTTGTCGTCGAATCAAGTCATTTCTGCCCTGAGAAGAATGATGTATTTACAACCTCGCACTTAACCCTTTCCGTCTTCCGTATACCATTGTCGTTGATCACACTTTCTATGATATAATATCCATTTCCCTTCCACTACATTATACTGTATCTTTGACGTCAATTCGATAAGGATTGTTGTATATATGTTAACTATATCACCCAGCAATACTTTACGTACTTTCCCGTACTCTACGAAGTACGAAGGAAAGATGATTGAACAGGATCCGTTTTACGTTTCAAATTTGATTTTCATTGAGCAGTTGACATGGGCCAAAATAGTAAAATTCGTCTTAAACTATGTGCAGCTATCATATAGATCATACGGAATTTTTGTGTTTCGAAAACGGCTCTGAAGATTTTGAGCAAATTTTGTGTGTGAAAAATTCCAAAGAACATAACAGAGTTATAAAATTGTCATCAAAACAGATAGACGAAATAACACCATAACTTATCGACCACTTTTTTTGCAGTTTTTTCCTTATAAATCCGGCTCATATGATACTACTAGTCTGCTCAGAAAAATCCTGCCTGTTAATGAGCTGCCTTCACAATTGTAGTTAATCACGATATCAAATAATTTTGTGAACTAATAATGCACAAAATCTCGGAATTCAAGCTAACTTCGTTTCTTTGACTAACGTTTTACTTCAAAGAATGGTACACGAGTTTATAAAACACGCTGTGAGTTGAAAACGGTGTGGGAAATGAGCTTCAGGCCGGGAAGGAACGATGACTTTCGCTATATTGTCCCGCGAATTCCCGCGAAGTGTAATTGCCTTGCTAAACGCAGTTCTACACCTCTGAGACCCACCTTACTGAATTCCGCATCGAAAAATAGCAAGGAAAATGGCCAAAATCTCATTTTTTTAAACCATTTCCTGCCCATAACAGCCATGGGTTTCGTCCTATCGGATTGCCGATTTGGCAGCCAACGCTGGATCCCAAATGGAACTTTTGTGCGAAAGAATGGATTTTTTAGCTCTCATTAAAAGCAAAATATGCGCTACACCACGGAAGGCGGACTAACATTGCAGATGTGGAATGTCTTGAAAAGTAGTGCAAAATACACAATAAATGAGGGGTTTGACAATTTTGATTGAAATTTGAATCATCAAAAATCTACATAAATGGCTATGTGTAAATTCGGTTAAAACCTTCATTTTTACTTTTTGAAAAACGGCTTCAAAGATTTTTATCAAATGTACATGGTGTCTTCTTATTCTTATTCTTTATAAGTTTCGTATCTTAGCCCGTTAAACGAAGATAACAACCAAATTTCTCAATCTATTTTTCGATGTTTCCACAATTCCTTAGTCCCCCTGCCAATTAGTCTGAGAGAACGCCCATTTCCAAAGTTTTCAAACTGAAAGAGGCAATAGAAAAAAAAATAGAAACCCAAACTCGAACGTCACAGACACGTAATGGTCAAAATGTATTCCCCTTCCATCAATCTAGAAGGATTCAGCCCGTACTACACCAACTACCCCAGCAACTAGTTTCGATTCAATTTTGTTAATCCGGACTGCCAACCAGTCTAGAAGAGCTTAAGTTACACCTCGGAGAAACTGCTATTAGATCACAGCTCACCTGTCTCCCACCACCTTTTATCTCATTTCACATTCCGGTCGACTCACTTATGCGGCTGTCAATGCTTCAATTTCTGTCTTTCCACCAACTCACAATTACCCGCTCTCTCTCTATTCGCTTGCTTTATTTCTAAGAATATCCTATTCTTCGCTTTTGGCTATGACATTGTTCTACCACCAATCAATGTGAGCTTCTTTAAATGATCCAGCATGAAATAAAAGTACGGTTAGCGCTCTAGAACTAAGCTTACTTTGACAATCTGTGCAAGACTTCCCTTTGGACGTTTTGATTATTAAACGCACGCTGAAATTCAGGAACGAAACATGGTCTAGGATTCTTTAAGAAAAAGAATATAACGTATTACAAACTGAATAAGGCATTGCCAGTATATTTAATATAATCTATGGGAGCATCATTTATCATTGTGCAATCACAAGTGCACAACCTCACTTCGAACAATTTTGCACTACTATTTAATATTTGTTTTACAACAAATCTAACCTTGATTAACAGTAATTTTTTTGCAATAATCAACGTTGATAAATTAAAACAATAAACTAATTAAATGAATGTTTAATTAAACTTGAATAAATTTATTGATAACTTCAAATAAATAATTTTTATAAAATTATTTTGGTGTGATTGGTGGAAGAGCAAAGATGGTATTTTTTAATGTTAATAATTAATTTTAGTTATATTACCCTGATCACTATACGCTAGATTAAAAAATATGTCAAAAGGAGGAAGAAATAGAGAGTATTTGAACGTTGAGTCATGAGATGGTGAATTTTGTGTTTTTCCAAATCAGAAATAGTTAAATCCTAGCTCACACAGGCAGAAGGAAAAGAAAAAACATAACTTTCCGTTCTAATACGTGCAGCCAAGGAAAGTAAAAAAGAAGCCCGTGCTTCAAATTACAAACTCTCACTTCCCGCCAAAATAGGTAAATCTCCTGTTGTATGTCCTGGTGTAATAACTTATTTATTGAGATATTGCTGAATTTGGGTTAGTAACGTACAAAACACCGTAGTTTTTCCCATCTACGTCCACCTCAAGGCCCTTATTGTTCTTCAATCCTGTTTCTTTTCCTTTTCTCTCCTTTCCCCTTCTGGTTCTTCCCTTCTGGTTTCCTTTTCTCTTTCCTTCCATTTCTTCCGACTATTCTTTCTTTTTTGTCCCCTTGATTCCTCCCTTGTCGATTTCATTATTAGTTTGGTGGGTGTAACTAATATTACTTGTCATCATTACTGCCATGTAGGGTCAGCGTTAGGTATTTTATCGCGCAGCTGTACAAATTTAATGCTCTCCGCCAGTTTTCCCCTATGCCCAGTATTCATTGACATAAATATATTGGTCGAGGTGGTTTATGTTCAGCATCGCTGGGAAACGGGGCAGCGGAAAACAAACGGTGAGAGCCATCATTCTCGAAAAGGTTGCAAATTGTGCGTAGTTCACTATTGTTTAGCGTATACGTATTTCCTTTTATAAATATAGGAGCAACTTATTTGGAACACGACTTTAATATAGTGTTAAATGCGACCGAAAAGCTCAACGAAGTGAGAACACTGTGAGTTGGAGGTCTAGACGTGTTATGATGTGGTTCCTCAAGGTTACCAGGAATTTGCGTACTAATAGCCGGAGGTGGTGCACAGTTTGGGTAGCTATGAGGGCACATTAGTTGTGGAATAAGGTGAAATATTCTAGGAATATGATGGAATACACTGTATATAGAAAAAGCAGGTCCCGTGAATATCTTTCGAGAGACGTGGTTTCTTGAATGATTCATTTTTGTGGTTGTCAGCATTCATTCCATTCACAGCCCCTTAAGGAGTGAAATTGCTACGAATCTCATCGCCAGAAGACTTGTTGAATATTCCCTTGCCTTTCCCTCGATAAAGTTTCATTTCAAAGTTGAAACAAAAGAAATGAGAAACAACTGGCAAAGTTTAGTTTTGTTCTGCTCTCTGAAGTTGAATTCCCGCTTCTTCAAAAACCGCACGTTGAAGCGCTTTACAACGAAAGAAGAGTGGAAAAATCCATTAAAATGTTTGTTCCTTTCTTGACGCGTTCAGTGAATAATACGAAATTAAGAATTACCGCGTTTTATACATTTACAAAAGGCCGTTCGTACATGAAGTTAATTTTTATCCGCAGAACGAATGACAGGACGCCGGAAGATCTTGAGTGCATTTATGAAGAATTGATGCACATGAAACCTCTGTCTCATTTATCCAACTCAATGAAGAGAGAACTGGCGAACGTCATCATGTTCGAGGCTCATCCTAAATCGGGCACCGTCGGTGAGTTATTTAAGCGTAATTTTACTTTATTTAATACGTTGATTGTTACACTTGAACGTCAAGTACCTCTACTTCTTCTGAAGTCAACAATGTTCGAGAAATCCTCATGAATTCGCTAAAGTTCAAAGATGAAAGTTTATACGCTCAAAGAACGAGCTGCAATAACATTCCACCGACGATTCAATGGATTCCGCATAAACTATGCCGACGGGCTTGACAGCAAAAATGGCGGTTCTAACAATTCGTCGCTTCGAAAAACGTAGACTGGAATTTATACTAGTTTTATCATACACAGCTCATCCTTTCTCAAAGTCTGATTTGACTTTAAGGATCCGGTTATCGAAAATTCGAAAAACTGTCATTTGAATGAAATCCAATCGTACAAAGTTGATGAGAAAACTTGGAAGAATCGGTGAGTTCTAGAGAATTGAAACGGAGAGTTCTCCGTCTAGAGAACCGGATATCGAGTAAAATGGCAATCATTCTCTGAAGGCTAATTCTTGGAGCATTCTTTGGCGTTGAAGTAATTCGCTTGATTATCAACTTATCCCCCCTCCCCTCCTATCATCTTCCTTAAAGCTAGATTCAAAGGTATTCCGTGCCTCTTCCCACCCTAATTCTGTTGAGGCCACGGGGAAAGGGTTGCTGCTGTCCCACTTACGATGAGCTTGATGAAGATAGATGAAGGCGAAGAAAACCTCGGCGTGTCCCCGTGCCTGTCTTTGCTAGAATATACACAAAACGACACTTATATCTCTCACACATAACCTCAGGGCTACGGGAATCTCCTTGCGCCATCCAAATCAATAGTATTCTAGAGGAACAAACCTGAATGCTACTACGAGTATCATCACTAAACTGTAGCAGTTTAGATAGTTTACTGCTCTGCCTCCCTAATGTTTTTTATGATACTTTATTATATGAGCGGAATTTATAAGAAAACCCCGCAAGTTATTGCCCAACGGTTTATTAATCTCTTGCGCACCGTGATTCATACTAATTTGCATTTCTACACTAATAATCCGGGAATCGACAACTTATGTGCGGATGACAACGTTTGTTGAGCACCCCTGAGACCTGATACACGTTGAGCACCTCTGATACATTCGATTCAGCATAAAAAATACTAGGAAAGGGAACGAAATATGACCTGATTACACCGGAACAATGAAACCCTCGAATTTCCTTAATTACAATTTGCATCACTATATTCACCCCTGAGGCCCCGTCCTATTCGACTTGGCATCGAAAAATATCTAGAAAATGGTCTCAAACACGACGTAAATGTAATGAAACTGAAAACTGGTCTTGTCAGATTGTGTTAAGGGCAAAATATGGCCTGGACGGCGGGCGGACGTTCAGCTTTGGAGCACCCACGCTTTGAAATATAAACTGTCAAATTTTGAGGGGTAATTATAACCAAATTTCCCTGATCGAACACATTGGCGTATTATTGAGAACGAATAATGTTCGCCTCATGGCAATCATCCGGTAAAACTCCAGGTAACCTTCGGGACGATTGTCCAATGCTGCATCTTAATCTACTAACACCTTCCCTGGCCTCACTTCCACCACTCGGCCTTTTGAGCCTTTCCACTTACCCTTTTTTCTGATTATCTCACAAATGAGAATTTTATGGTTGGGTCGTGTTATTTCGAACCGTTCGTTAGAGCCGTTTTTGAAGAAAAAAAATGATGTAACTTCCCTTCCAGTTACGCAAAGGAAAAACAATCAACACTTCTTGGACCAAATCAGAGAAATGAGCGTCCACCCAAATTAATTTATCTCTTGCGTCACCAAAAAAATGATGCTACCTTAAATGATAAAACGACATGTCTACAACATAAATGGATACACCTGAATCCATCACGTTTCAGCGCGGTGATCGTGATAGATTGACCACCACGAATCGGTTAACACCGTGATTTAAAAGTTTTAGTGACATCAAATTCAATACATCGTTCATATCATTGGAAGTGGCTCACATTTACAGTCCGCCGAAATGCATTTTCAATTAAAAAATGCTATGAAGACATGTAAATAAGCAATAACTAATAAGATACATTTAGAAAGAAACATGAGAAGAATTGTAGGGTATTTATTTGTAGGAGATACGTAGTGAGTTGGCCCTTACAGAATAACTATGAATTACGCAGCCACACCAAAACTATTTTTTGTCTGAGTGACAAACTGCATACTATCCCACCTTTCTTCTGAGGTGCTGAAGACGATGCCATTGCCGGAGTTCCTCTGTGCTATTTCCTGTTTTTCCAGTCTCCGGGGTGGTAAAGAGCCGGAAATGCATGTACTAGGATGAAGCCTTAGTATTTTGCCCACTGCCGGTTTTCCCCGGACAAGTTTTGATTTCCCTCTTCTCTAGGAATTTCCCGACAGCTTGGTTGGTAAGGTACGTGAAACGTATGCACTAGAATGAGGAGATCTATGCCTACGTTTTATTGCTGGCACTGAATGCGATGCCACGATCGGTTCCCTGTGGTTTTCCTATCAACATAGCTTCGTCCAATCCAAGCCAATAAACTAATAAAATGCAACCTTTAGCTCCGCGTGATTCAAGCAAATAAAGCAACTGAATCCAAACCAACTTACCTCAGCCTAATCTAACGAGAGAAGCCAACGAGGCAACCCGTTATACTGCATTTCAACTCATAAAGCCCTCCATGACAGTGTCTACTTTCCCCACATGTTGGCATCCCAGCAACCGTAAAATTTTCCGGAAAGTGGAAAATCCAGAAGTGTTCAACAAAAATCGTCAACGGCATTGCCCCAAAAAACAGGTGGAGTTTTATACAGTTAGTCGGACGCAGACCCGAGAAAAAAATTTGTGTGTGGTTGTGTTTATGACGAATTATTACAGAGAAACGTATGAAGACAGAAATTATGGTGATCAGAAACCCCGTTAGAGATGCTAATAAGAATGGAAAGCCTCATTTTGCCTCTGGGTTCATAGACTCGTGCTTTTGTTCTACGATGATTACGAACAAAACGTATTTAACAATGAAACGTTCCCGCTCAGAGTTGAGTCAATGCAAAAAGACCACTCCCTGAAAAGGGATTCTTGGTTTAGGACGCCTCATCACGCTAGGACGTAATGAGCACTCTGTTCGGCCAGTATTTTTATCTGCCGTGAAAGTAAAATGAGTTTTCACGAATTCCCCAAAATTGGTGCGCTTAATTTTAATTGAATTGAAGGCATTTCTAAACGTTAGCTGATCGTAGATCCACTTTCCCAACGGCTAGATCGGTTGTCAGAGCGCGAGGCACAATAAAATTTATGGGTTTGGGAAAGTTGCATGGTGTATCGCACCTGATGCTTCTTCCAGTTATAACTCTGGTTCTCCCTGAGGTCTCGTATAATGTAGCCAAACGGCATAGCAAACGGAAGTTCGTGTTTGCAATTTTCCCCAACGTGAAATGTTACCTGTTCTGCGGATTTAAAGCCGTATTACGATCCATTTGGCCGACCACTCAGAGGACGAGGTGCGTTTTATGATTTCAACGCCTAACAGGAGAGGGAATTCACGACCGGTTCGTCATGTGGAGACGTTTTATCTCAGGACGAATGGCAACCGTGCTACGCGTATCTGGATGAGGCCCCGTTGTGTCGCCACGTAATAACTAGACTGTAAACTGTACAGGAAGGAAAAATTCTCTTTCGCTGTAAGAGGGAGCTTGAAAACTTCGGCACGAACTCACGTTTGAGCCGGTTTGAATTTTATTACTTTTGGTTTCCGTAACAACAAATTAAATTTCACCCAAAAGTTCTCAAGTTTGCAGATATGAAGATAGAAGAAGAGAGGGAAAGTGTGTGAGAGAGAAAGAACTTGTTTAATTTAACAATGTGGCACCATTCGAACCGTAGGACCCTCCTTTGCATGACATCACAAGAGGACATTGAGAGAATACGTCCGAATGTTGGGAACGTGTATCTTCTGATCAACACACGAGACAGCGTGGCCTTCCGATGAGGCTGTTAAAGCACGTATGGCAGATAGTGAAAATCATCTCGGGCAGAATGAATAAACAGACGTATGTTATGGGTATAAGAGACACCCCTCGGTGCAGATGGTGTGGCACAAGTAAGGAGACTCCCAACGACGTCCTGGCCTAGTGCCAGGAACTTGACAGGGGGTGAATTTTGGTCTTCGGTACATGTTCCTTAAGTTCAAATAACGAGGAAATATCTGGAGCTATGTAACTTGCGAGACATGTTCCATGGAACTGTGATACTCGCGCAATAGGACTTTAGGCCATGGTGGTCTTCCCAAATACGTGACATTCAAAGTTTCAAAAAACTAGTATTGATTTCGCAATATTATTAAATAGCTCAGTAATGACCTACAGATAAAAAATATAACAACAATACGTAACAGCAATTGTTAACATAATTTTTGGAGAGCGTAAGAGGGGGAGGATTTGTTTCCATTGGCCCCTTGAGTGTTTATGTATTAAATCATTAAACATTCGTGACCATTTATAGCTCTATCAAATCATCCATTCGATTCTTCATCGCTACTTACTCGATGCTCAAGTCAACTAGAAACTGGCATGTGATTACATGCAGCGTCACGGTGGAATATCTTTCTTTCCGTCGTTCCTATGTCCCAGTAACTGCCCACTACTCCTATGTAGGTGGTCTTGCATACAAGGATGGTGTCTGAACAACGCACTCCCCGAGTTGCCAAACTAAGGTCTCTCTAGGGCGCAAACTTCAAGGAACTGCGGGTGTCGGGTTCAATTCATATAGTTATACCCACCTACTTGACCTGCTTCTCTGGAAGAAGCTTATAGCTGCCAGAACAAACGTATGGCTGGCTATTTCATTTGCCTTTTAGAAGGATAAGTTGTGTTTTCTTTACCGCCACATGTAGCTTGACTTTGACTTTCGGGCACCAGTACAAAAATTATTACGTCGTACTCAAAATGAATCGGTCTGATATTCAGTGGTTTCCTCAACGTGGTTCTGTATCTTCCAACCGAAACGAAGAACGAGAACATGTAAGAGTCTTGAAGTGGTTGTGTTCAAGGGCCACGAGATTTCTTTTGCGTGGGTAAACTCCTGGCAGACCAGGTCGACTTCCTTCGATAGCTGGTGATTCAGTTTCCTTCGTCCTCATTCGCTCATCATTCTTCCTACCTTCTATTGCGTCCAAAGAACATACTTGGCCTTCAATTCTTATTTCTTGATCGCTCATTCTCTTTGTATAAATGCTTAAATTCGAAACGGTTTATGAGCCATGAAAATCCTCTCATCGAGAAGAGATGACGTGAGGAATGCCATGAATAGATGGTGCGACCGACGCATTTTTGTTGATCGTTCGAGATCAGCTCTCACGCAATAAAAAATCCAAGACATTTTTCATCATACTGTGTACTTTTTATTACATCACAACGGAATTAAAATGTTAAAAAAAGAAGTGAGCATTTTAACGTTGTGAAATCACTCACAAGCTAAGTTTTATCAGAGAATCAAAACGAAATCAGACAAAACCCAAATAATTTTTTTGTGTGTATGTTCAGTGTTCGAGCAGGGTGAGGAAGGACGATCTTGGTATTTGGTCCTTTGCGGAGCCGTAGACGTTGTGATTCATGGGAAAGGTGTAGTAGCAACTCTTCACTCAGGAGAAGATTTTGGCAAGTTAGCGCTCATCAATGATGTCCCAAGGTAAGCTTTTAACTTTCTACCAGAGATAATATAATGCTTTAGGGGAGCTGAAAACAAAATATTCTTGCCGTAGTGTTGGTTTTGTAGAGGTACATAGATAGATATAGGAGAGAGAGAGAGAGAGAGAGAGAGAGCGAATGAATGCTTTATTTCACCACCAGGGAGAAGAGAGAGGGTGAGAGAGAAAGAGAGAAGAAATACAAGCGAACAAATAAGGGAAGACCGATACTGAACGTTATAGAGGGACATAAATCCATGGACATAGGGGAGTAAGTACAGTAAACTCAAGTCAACCATGAATGGTTAACTCATTAAGTGCAAAAACTATATACGCTGGTTTACGAAATTTCGGACCTGTAAAAGTCAGCTCGACACAGCTTACCTCTCATCCATATTTGCAGAACTATTTGTAACTAACAAGCTATCAACGAACTTTGATAAGTAAAGGTAGGACTTGAGGAGTGTGCAGGATACATTAAGGGAGCGCCTTGCCAAGTTAGCCGCGTTGCTAAGCAGGTTCTGTGAAACGTGGCTAAAGACTAAATGTAGAACACGTGCGCATGTGAGTGGTTAACAGGGAACGCCAGCGGGTCTTTGAGAGTACCTGCCTGGGGCCTGATGAGGTAGCAAGCGCAGAACTAAGGGTTAAGCTGTAAGGGTTATTCTCTATTTTGTGAGAGGTTGGGAGGTACGCGTTGAGGATGTCGCAATTAGATTTAAAGGGGGAGATGGAGAGGGGACATGAGGAGTGCACGTAGACGACCTTACAATAGGCCCTTTGTCGCCGCCATGTGGAAGACTTGAGGACTTTTGTCGCCACCTAAAACTCAATTAAACCCATTAGGGGATATAAAGAACCGAAAAGCTTACAACATGAAGAAAGGAGTACGTGTATAAATTGATTGAGGTAAACACAAATATTTTGCTATACGAACTGAGAGAACATCTTCTCAACTGTGCAGATGAAGTGCTCCGATGCGTTAAGATTAAGTTCGTGCGTTAGGTCTTGACTGCTGCGCTCGTAGATGTCGACAGCTCATGGCTTCTTGCATCAAAATAGGCCAATTTAAATATTATCTAACTCTGAAGGTAGACGGTTGCTTCCAAACATTGGAGGTGATCACTCCGCTGCTGCGTAAGCCCGATAGTCATCTTCCCCGTTGGAAAGGAGATTTCCAACTTCGTTACCCCTTTAAATTACCAGCAGTCAATGCAATAAGCACTAGAGCGATTCCGTACACAACCGATTCTTTCATTTTGCCCAAATAATTCCTCCAGTTCTTTGCAAACTGGATTGAATGCTTTTGAGACTGAAAGTAAGGCACCAAGAAGGTCGTGGTAACGTGATTTGTACACGAAGAACTTTCTGTGCTAAAGAAGAGCGTTAAAGCCACTGTGAGTCTAACAAATGAGTAGTCCGGTCGCAGCAACATCGGCAGAAAAACCGCGCGATAGTACAACTGGCGAGCGTGAGGTGATGCTCCCCATGTAAGCCCAGATAACGTAAGAGTGGAACGCTTCTCTTTCAATTGGGTCAAGTGCTGCATGGAGCGCCCATGCGCACAAAAGGCGAAAAACAATTTCGTTAAACTATTGATTGCCCTTCAGTCTCAATTGTTTAGTGGAAACGCCTACAGTTTGTAATGGTTTTCGCGGCGGACTGCGCGAGGTGGCAACACTGACCGCCACCCGTGCAGGCCGCCGCTGTTTATATTGGCGCCGACGGGGCAGTTCGACACAGAACGGCTAGCGGCGCTAAGCGAATGGTTTTCCTGTGAAAAGGTCAGTGTTTAATTTCCCCTTTTTGATTGTGTGAAGTAAGGTAAGCGATCAGAGCTTTGTGTTTGATTTTCCCCATTGTCCCTTTATTGTCATTTAATACAATCCGAGCATAGGTTATTTATTTCATTCTAAAAGGAGTTCGTTTCATTTCATTCATTTCGAGTTTGCCGATTAAATTCAAGTGGGTCTTAATTGCCTTATAATTTCATTGGGTGAACTAAAGAACATGGACCGACCGCTTGATAACGCTACGACTGCATGTAACGATAGTTCGCTTGAACGCTACGACTGCAAGTATCGATATGTGTCACCGGTGCAGTTGGTGGGGGAGAGCCTATGAGCGATGTCTGGCATATCGATAACCTGACCTCGGTCGTGATATATCGATATATTGCCTTACCAGAAGGAGCGGTCCATATTCTTTGCTTTTACCATTTCATTTCCCATTACCTTCTTGAGAGTTATTATTTTATTTATTTGATCGAGTGAGTATTATTGAGCGTATTTGATTTATTCTTTTCTTTTGGGCCCAGACACGACCTTCACGAGTGTTCTGTACGCGGGAATTGTGAGACAATTCCACAAGTACGTCACAAGTTTAAGTTTTTCATACCACCGCTAGATTCGTGAAACTAATAGTTGAACGCGCGACAACTCAGTCAGTTGAAACATTTCTTTATCAGTTTCACATGGTTTTATGTCGAAGCGTGGTGTTTCTACTTAAAAGTTTAGACTGAAGGTCTTTCAACCAAACCCTTGCGTTTAATCATTCCTATCCTTAGTGCAAGTAGATAGTCCTGCGCAAAATATTGTCAAAAGCTGGCTGGGCGAGGGATATTCTATTATTGAATGATGATCCTCTAAAATGAAGCTTATGAGAAAAGGAATTACAGCTTTTAGTGCCGATAAATTCCCATTATGATTGGTATGGAACGTCTTTTCTTCGTTTTTTTTTTCGAGAAGACTACGCTCTCAAGACACTCCATCGCAAAACACAGCCTTTTTTGTCTCTCATTAGTGTTTGCTATAGCCACACATTATTTAGGTGTATGTATTACATATATATACATTATTGTATCATTATCTATAACGATCATTAATAAGGCCATGTGTGTAAATATCTAAACATAAATTCTACAATATAACGTCCAGTTCATGGAGCAAGTTACTAGATTGCAGCATTTTGTTAATGCGAGGAATGTTATTGGTACTGGCTTATGGTAAATTACGCGCACTATTACTGGCCATTGTAGCTCACAAATAGCTACCAATGGAATTCCTCATGTGCAAAATGATTAGAGGTTGGTGATGGTTATTCTATGCTACTTTATTCTCTGATCTCTCACAGCTAACATTTTTCACTGGGGTTATGAGACATTATCTATTTTTAAATTACTGGTGGCGTCGGAAAACTTTCGGAGTTCTGAAATGACAAAGTTATCATCAATATTGGCTAATTAATTAGGTTATTGTACTTTGTGATGCAAGGAATACTATTGATACTGATTTGAGGTTAATTAAGCGCACTATTACTGGCCATTGTTGCTCATAAATAGCACTGATGGATTTCCTCATGTGCAAAATTATTAGAGGTTGGTGATGGTACTTTTGGTGTTGGTACTTTTTTCTCAAATCTCTCACAGCTGAATGGTACGGTAAACTTTTTTTTAGAAATGAAGGATGAAGTATTTCTTGATTTTTCAAGGCGATGTAAACTTTTGTTGAAATACTCCAGGGGATGCAACAGGTTTCCTAATGTTGATTCATAGCAATGATAGTTCGCGTGTGTTGAATTCCCTTTCACAAGTCGCGTATTAGTTCATGGATCAGTTACTTCGTTCACTTGATCTATCACATCGTTGAGCTGTAAACTAATCAAAGCGTAGAGTTGGTGAGTTCTCTGAAGTCCGTATTGTCCCTTGGGTTACGTACGTTCAGATAGGTATTTTGATCTAGTTGGATTGTTGCGCGGTTGCATAAAGCAGACAGGTTTATACGGCTACGGTTTACTAACCAGGACTGGACAGTGCCGTACTGGTACTCAATAAAGTCAGGAATGTACGCTCATCACAAACGTTCAGAAGTAATGATTTGCTATCAGAGCTAGTCAAACTGAATAGATGTCCCAAATATGTCTTCTTGAAAGATCCAGTATTGAGTGCGCGGGCAGCTAAGAATTTGTTGGTTTTGAAATACTAAATAATAACTAAAACAGTTTGTAATTCTCTTCTTATCTAGGCCCTACACGCGCATGCATATTTTATACCATTGCAAGTCATTGCTGCCCACTCATTGTCTACAACCAGAGGTTGGTTAGGGCTGGTTAGGATTTGTTAGGACTGGTTAGTAATCGCTGTCCAGATTATCGATCATTCCTCACTTTGCGGACTTCGTGCTCAAGTGTTTTGCCTGTGATACTCATCAACTACAAAAGAAAAGACGTAACTTTTCAAACGACACTTTGCAATACCTTTAATGCCATTGTGCGCTCTCTAGTGAGTTGTCAACCTTCACCAATCAGCAGGCTCAAAACGTGTTCACAACAAGACTGCTGTGTACCTATCTCCCATGTTCCCATCACTGTAGTTGCTGGGGTGAAGAAATGAAAATCCCTTCCCATGTGCTCACGATGCCTTAAATCTTTCAAGCAATTTTAAAGGTTTCGTACCTCTGGTTTGCCTGATTTTGTCATCACGTTGAATTCGGGCAAACTCTGCCCACTGAAGCACAGTTTAATCAAATCTTTACGTCAGTTCAACCTCGCCCTTATTTATCAATCTAAAACCAACCTGGATTCCGCTGTAACCACGCTTTTATTCTTAAGACGAACTTTACAACTACTGTAGAAACGAAAAGAAGAAGCGAAATCTTTTGGGAAGTTTCCGCTGCCTTGTCGAAATGCCGTACACTCAAAAGAGGCCAGTTTGAAAAACCTCTTTTTATTAAGCCCTGAATTGACTCCTTTCCAGCTTGCTTTTTTTTTGTAAATTCTTTGGCTCCACAACATTTAGGAGCATGTCAATCAACAATAAGTGCGGAGCTATTAAATTAATTCCTACTCATAACTGTCATTTTAGGGGAATAACTTTTATTTCAGTGTTCCTCACCAGGTCCTAATTACAATCCTGTTTCTGTAACTCGGTTCATCAACTTGTAAACAACAAGAGAATGGAGTTTCTGAGTTCAAAAAGATTTGTTTTAGAGCGCACCCACATTCACACAGGCGCTGCAAGAAACTAGGGCCTTCCACTTAGCCCATGAAACATATTCAAAATTAGAAATTGAATTTCCACTTTTTCTGTACAATTCTTGGTGGTTTGGTTTTTTAATTATTCTATTGCTACTTGCTGGAGGTAATCAGACGCACTATTACTGGCCATTGTTGCTCATAAATAGCTACTAATGGATTTCCTCATGTGCTAAAATAATTAGAGGTTGGTGATGGTTATTGTATGCACCTTTATCTCCTAATCTCTCACAACTAACTCTACTCACAAGTAAAATGGTATTTTCTTTTTCTTTGAAGGCATGTATTCTACATTACGCTACCCAAAAAGTAAGAAAAGTGTTCCAACAGTACAAAAAATATTGAGTTTTCTTCAGATCTTTGCGATTTAATTTTCACGAATGGTCTTCGTGAGTGCATTTGCCCATGTCCATGAGAGAAAGTGCGTGAGAGTATGTTCTTGAACACTCCCAATCTAATTATTTATCAAATCGGCGACTTCCGGAGGGTTATTAACTGACTTTATTGTTGTAAAAAGAGTTTGCAATGTACTTACATTTGGTGCGTTCGTCTTTAGAGCTGCCAGCATCATCGTGAGAGAAGATAACACGCATCTCTTGCGAGTGGACAAAGAAGACTTCAATCGGATTCTTAGGGACGTTGAAGCAAACACTGTTCGCCTCAAAGAACACGGAAAAGATGTTCTTATCCTTGAGAAAAGTTCCTCGAACAATTCACCTCACAAGTAAGAAACTTTCGCTTATATAAGATGCACAAATGCCTCCCGTAAACTGTTTCTAAAGTGTGTGTTGTGTGTGTAGCCGATTTTTTCTCCTCTGTCTCGTCCGATTGTCCCCACAACTAGTTAGTTGAAGCAAGTCATGTCAGTAAACATTTTGTCCGCTAACGCGGTCGTGGCATAAGTAGCAGCAGCTCAACAAACTCTTGTACTTTAAGCGCAACTAGTTTCAACAAGTTTATGAAAACTGAGTAAAAAAAAGATTGGTTTAGTAGCTAAAGCCATGAAAACCGATGAATGCACGTGCAGCAGAGAAACGTTATGCAATGCGCCGCCCCATATAATCTCAAATATCATTTTTGAGCTATCACGCGCATTCATTCGGGTCATGAGTATCGGTATCAATTGACTAGCATCCAAACGCATCCTATAAGGGTCGCGAGCAAGCGCAAGGCGGGCTGAGAAGCTGAGCACTGCCTACCACAGGAAGCGGATGACAGTGGGGCAGCAGAGGTCCGCCCTGCACATTGCTTGTTCATACCGCACAGTTCCTCAGGAGGCCGTGCCCGTGGTGGCGAGCATTATCCCAATTTACCTTCTGGCAGCTGGGTGGAAAGAGGTGTACCCATCAAGAGGGAAACCAGAGTACTACTACCAGAAGACAGGAAGAAGGACCCTTGGGAAGTGGCGAGATGAATGGAACACACCTCAGAAGGGGAAATGGATCAGGCGGCTGATTTCAGCACTAGCTTGCACTGGGACGATGACACAGTGAAGGGGATTTCTATTTCACTCAGTTCCTAACAGGACATGTAGCATTTAGGGCTTACTTGCACCGAATTGGAAAGATTGCCAGCCCAAACTGCCTCCACTGGAGGTCAATAGTGGATGATGCTTCCCATGCCATCTTCTCTTGCCAGCGGTGGGCAGGCTGGTGGCGCACAATTGAACACTCAGTCGGTCAGCTCACGTCAGAGACACTCATCCACGCCATGCTGCATTCATAGGACTACTAGAGGTGCATTTCTCAGTTTGCCAAGGCAATGCTCAGCCAGAAAAGGATGGAGCTTGCTGATCCAGGGCCAGGATCTCGCAAGGATCAAGAATGAACACACGAAGGAAAGACTGCTCCTGAGTCTCTCCAACTGCTGGGTAGTAAGGGAGAATGTATGGGAATGGCGGCACACCTCAAGATTCTTGTGAGAATGAAGAGAACAAGAAAGAAGAGCTGCCGTCGCAGGCGTCAGATGGCTTCAGAGGTCATCCACCAGTTTTTGGGCAGTTAGCCACTTTGCAATCCTCAAGAACCCTTTCCGTGAAACGACTGTGCCGAAAACAAAGGAAATAAGCAGAGCTCAGGCAGTTCGGTCTTACTTCGGTAGTTGGGAGAAGAGATTTTTTGCTGCTCCCCCCAGACGCTCGGTGGCCTACAGGGAAAACGGTCTTCACGATTAGGCGACTAACTTACTTGTCAATCATTTAAAAATCGCGATTAATCGCATTTTTAAAAGAGAGAGAGAGAATGGATAATCTAGAAACTGCATTTCCTGCTGGGCTCCAGCATTACCTACAACTAGTTTGTTTTTCCTCGTCTTTCAATTGTAATTCTCCCTTTCGTGTTCTACGTTTCTCTGTCAAAGGCCTCGAAAATTCCTGTTATTCCCGCTAGAGACCTTGCGCTGCGATGCGAGTTATGTCGAAGGGACGAGCGTTGATGAGGGCGCAGCGCAATAATTGTCAAGTTGGCAAAGCTACCCTAATTGAGCCGGCGGGGATCGCGCTTACATGTTTATATACCCAGCCCTTTGATGACTGATCAAGCAATTGACAATACGAGCCGAGTTCAATAGAATCGGTTCCCATTTGGTGAGAGCACTTTGAGCGTCTAGTTGGAGCGTCGATGAGAAGAATTGATCCGATTTCACAGCTCTTGCAATTGTGTTAAGAGCGTCGCGCTCCTGCGCTGGTTTTACCCCGCGAAATCAAAGATTGTTGCTCCGCTCGTTGTGATCCACTTCACCTTCATCTGGCCCGAGACCTCGTCACCTGTGCTGTGGTTTTCAACCCCTTTGACATATTAAGCGCAGGTGGACAAGCATATGCTTTGAGCTCTACCTTACCAGATTAATCGCTAACTACTCCTTTAAACTGAACTCTATCCAATTAATGATTTTTGTGAAACCGGCTGAAGAAAGAATGTGGAAACTTTTCTTCAGATCTTTACGTTTCAACAACTTCTGCGTCAGAAAAACACCTTTCTATAGAACGCTCTGCGTGTTGACAGCGTTTAAGGTTTCGAAATTCATTGGGTCATCCCTATTTATGTCACGATTTTCATGGATTGTCCGTTACATAATTAATTTATAAGACTGTATCATTTTGTACTGACAATGATTTTGAGCCAGAAAACTGTAATGCTTAACGTTTCATAATTTATTGAGTTGCTCCTACTTATGGCACGACCTTTAGTTATTTTTTGGAAGGTTCGTGTTTACTGCTCGGGAATTGTCGGGACGCGACAATTGGTTCAATTCAGGATGTTTGGAGGTCATATCAGTTATTTTTTTATCCATCGTTTGATAATTATTGTGTAGGTAGCTGTCCAATAAGCTACCAACACAGCTCCTGTGAGAACATCTGATCCTTACTATAAAATTGTCATCAGTAGGATAATTACAAGAGGAGCACAATAAAATTTCTCAAATTTCACGATAAGTGATTTTAGTTAAGTTTTTTCTTCATAAATATCGTGCGTATGACACAACGTTCAAAATAGCATTCCAACAAGCTAACTGTACGATGGGAGTTTAGTAGTGGCCATAAAATAATTAGCAAACTTAAAAATTCCGTAATTCAAACTCAACTTTTTCCAGCGCCTCCCCTATAATTCCAGAACCGTTGACACCCACCTTCTCCAAAAATCGTTTTAATTGCCCCATTTATTACCCGTATCATTTGTTGCGCACGAGAGGGAGAGTTGAAGATCGAAATAAAGAAACTCGGTGAGCGTGAGGAGGACTGTATTATGTGAGCAATGATCTGAATAGAGTTAGAATTGAGCTTAGTTCGTGTACAAAGGGGCGACACGAGGATAGTACTCGGAACGCGTGAACTGGCACGGGAAACTATATTGGAAGGAGAGTAGTGACTTTCGTTAGAGTTTGTAGGTGAGTGAGTTTGGGAGGAGCTGTCTGTTGGGGAGAGGAGTCTGAAATTGAGGAGTGAGAAAAATATGGGAACGTTCAGACGAAAGGGAAATCCGTCGTCGATTGGAGTTAACTCAAAAGGTGGAATTTCCATAGGTAACGAAAGAGCTGAGGACGAAGATGTTTGCGAAAATAATGACTTTGCCATTGGGAGTCCTGTTAGAGCAGGTGCGAAAATTCCGAGGTCAAAAAACCTGGACTGATTCGGCGCTTTGCGTCGAGCACCATGAATTTTCAATTAACGATAAGTTAGAGTGATATGGTAGAGTCTGGGACAATAGGCTCTGCCACTTTACACGTACAGCGTTAAGGTTTTTTTTACAAGTTTATGTGGACTCTTTTGAAGGATGTATTGAATTAGAAGCTCGAACGGACGAAGAGTTGAGGAAACTTGTGCGATTGTTTTTTTACCCTAAAGACCAAAAGTGGAGAACTGAACCTTTACTCCCTAAAAAAGAAAAATACTAGTAACGAGATGAAACATGACGTGAAAATTTAAATTTTCTATGCGACGCTTGTCACTTGGAAATTAGAACAAATGCACATCCTTTTAGTTTGAGTAAGTAAAAGCGCCAAAATCCTCGGGTGCCGACTGGAAAATATGCTGATTCAAAATTCAGTCCACAATCCTCGACTTTACGTCGAGAAGTATGAACAATTGTCTTAACCACTAGACCACGATCACCCAGTGCCTTTAAAGGGAGTCAGGCGGTACAACTGCAGGTAGTCAAAACACTCACCAACTCTTTCCCTAGGATTCCTTCATGTGACTTCGAGATTTTCCCATCATTTTGAACTTATTTTCCCCCGATCCTCTTGAATTATGTAGAAGGTTCAACGCTCTTAATGAGCTCATTGGCTCCCCCCCCCCCCATCATCCATTCAGGCATTATTTCCTGCTCCTTTCAGCCGCGTAAAAACTTTACCCCGCTAAACTTTTTACCGATTAAGAAAAAAGAAGCTCCTTGTTTATTAGACGTCGGAGCAATTTATAAGTTTGTGCCGAAGTCAAAACTTCGCCAGTTTCTTCTCACCTCGACTTTACGTCGCTTGAGAGGCTTTTCGCGTCGAAGCGGCCCTAAAAATCATCAGTGATTCGATAAAAATTGACAGCTTGTCGCTATGCAGGTACAAGTTCGTTCTGTAGATTGTCTCTGGGACTCCCCAGACTCCTTCACAAATTTTCGTGCCGTTTTCAATGTTAAAGTGTTATCAGTTAATTGCCAGCGTCAATTAACTAATTCGCCGTCGGGAATTAGTTAATGACACATTTTAGCGTCGTGTCAAGTACTTTTTGACGTTTATCTCGACTCATGGCTTCTCATTTCGTATTTTTGAAACCTATTCAACGATTCAGCTCGGTTTACTTTTATTCATTACATCCCATAAACGCAGAATATCGTTAGAAATGTATTAATTATGCGCTGTAAGAAGGACATGAAATTTGTCGAAGATGCGGTTGAAACGAAGAACTGTTCTTTGGAGCATCCTGTGCTAAATAAAGTGAACTCTGCAAGAAACAACCACTACAGTTTCGATGAATTCGAATACGTTTAAGTTTACATAAAAAGTTCGTATTCACATAAAGAGTTCGTTAAGTGTTTCCTTGATGGTGACTGTATAAGATCCATTTACAAACTACAACGTAAATAGTTTATTTTTGTGAATCAACTCAATATTTTACAGAATTTTTTTAATGGTTTACTTTCCCCGGACTTTCGTCGTTGGATGGAAAGTTATGTGACCGGTTGCAAGTTCTTTCTAGTTTTCTCCAGGTTTTTACCTCTGAAAAAACATCATTTGAGAAAAAGGTTTGAATGTCGGTGAGCGTGATTGAGAGAAAATGGCTGATCAATTCGATATTTTGATTACTACTGCGATAACCCTAGCTGTGTTAAATCGAGATGGGTGAACCCAAATTGCTTCAAATGTTATGCGTAGCCTGCAGATAACTATGGGAGATTAGAATGAGGATATGTTCAAAATCGGTTTAAAACGAACTATAATTACCATACTGTAGCGATTTTTCCCAAAAACTGCTCTAATATTGTCCATTAAACGTTTTATGGAAAAATGACGAAAGCGGGACAATAAGTAATGAAATATTCGAATAAAAGTATTTTAGCGCAGTTTTTTTATCTCGTAAGTGTGCAGAAGTAGTAGTCCAATAAAGGTTGTTATACGAAGTGGACTGTATTAAATCGACATTTGTCGATGATTCAGGTTGTATTCGGGGAAGTTTAAGAAAAGGGAAGCGTCCTACCTCTTCAATGTGTATACTACTCGTTGATAGGGGGGCCCCAGACCGATGTTTTTCTCTTCAGAGCCACTAATTATGAGGACATTGGCTGAAATCGCCGATAGGGGGGACATCAGACTCGGGGAACGGGAGCACACAGGGTGAACGGGGCATCGATTGGAACATGACTGAATGAAGAAGAGGGGTCAGACAGGAAAGGAGGATGGGAACAGACACTGACCAAAACAACGCCGAAACCTCGAACAGTTATAACGCTGTTCATAAGATAATTAGGAACAACCCCAGCAATTCCTGAATACAAACCACAACTGTTTAGCGCTCTAACATTTCTCACAGTTTTTGCCCGATGATTTCAATACAGTGCACGCGATCCCACTAAAACAAAATATGTTGGCCACGATAAATTCCAGAACTTTAAGCGTTTTATTCATGCAATGTAAAATGCGACGTTATGTTTAACCAAGTTCAAATGAATTTTGAACTAGTTGGAAAATTTGTACGTGGGGCTGCGCAGAATTGCGTGATGCGTCGCAATAGATTTTCTATCGATCCGTGGCTCATCGTTTTTATAAATAGATAAACGCTTCGTGATCACTGACAGCGTGTGAAGCCCTTCTAGACGGAACACTGTGCTATTTTACGAAACGCTAGAGTTAATGTGTCCATCGGTGACAGCTATGTCAATCAATATCTCAAAACCCAGAGTAAAGAGAGCCTTCTTGCATATTAAATGCATTAAATGTGCTATACGTAAAACCCATAAAAGCGTTTTTTAATTGCCTTGCAAACCTCCAAATTTGTTGCAGGTACGTGGTGATGGCCTGCACTGCCTCTCGAATGGTCGAACATCTGTTGGACTCTCGGCTGGACTCGAGTACATCCAACTACGACCCCGCAATGGACGATTTCTTGTTAACCCACGTAGTATTCATTTCTCCCCGAGCTCTCATCCAAGAGCTGAGGAAACACTATTCAATGGACTCTCCCCACCACGACCGAGAACTTTCGGAAACGTACAGGAGACGAGTTGTGTTCTTCATGTACAGATGGGTGACGACCATAAGGCACCCGCTTTTCAACGAACCTTCTGCCGTAACTTTCATAGAAGTGAGTCGGGTTTGAAAAAAACATTTTTTTTTTTAACAGCCTTTTTCGAAACGCTAAGTGAAATTGCTCTCGTTTTACAGGAGCTGGTCTCTGACTGTGAGCGTGAAGGTTGGGAAGAGAGTGCGCTGATGCACCGGATCAGCTCTCAAGTTACCCGACATCAAGAAGCGGCAGCTAATGTCAACAAATGGAAATTACCGCCTGGCGGTCAACCTATCTGCCTTTTCGCTCCCTCGGAAACAGGATGTGCTCTCATCAAACCAAACGATGACAGTAAGCATGTACTCATTGCGTATCATATGTTAGTGCCACGCTGGGATCTTTCTACTGCAACTAGCATTCTAGAACTCAGCAGGCTCACTGTGGTGTTCCAGTTGGTGCTAATTGTGCTCAATAACAATTGTTCGGAACTGGCTGTTGATTGGTTGACCCTGAATCCAAGGGAAAAGACAACCTTCGCTATTTCTCAGTCATCCATCGTCCCCATTATTCTATTTCTTTTCCGTTAAGAAATCGTTTTGTGGCTTCATACGCCATGACAAAAAAAATGTGTACCGTTCAAAACCTTATTAAAAGACACATTGTTGTTGACGTTTTCTGCTTTTCTGGGTAAAGTACAATCAACTAAATCTGATTTTTATTAAATCCAATTTTACATTTTGGCTGTTTTGAATTGGTCGGTATGTTTAGATCCCACCCTATTGGAAATTTGAACTGCTTTTGGAAGGTACGTTCAGAATTGTTGTAGCATCAATAGTTTGAGAGATACGTCCTTCTCTATTAAGAACCACCCTCAGGTATTGATACACAAATTAAACTTTACCTTTCTAAGGAAGGAAAATCGGGTATAGCTTGATAGGAAATTTTTTAATGTTGTATTTTGGGTGTTGAATAAACATGAGTTATTCACTCTGTATTTAAGCCCCCAAAATTTTTGTGTCTGTTGACGTGGTAATTCTGCAGTTACTAGTAAACCGTACTGAAAAGTGTATGAACGAATATGAGAAGGCCTAACTGCACGTTCGGGTTGCTTTTACACAATTAATTCAACTCACGTTACTTTCCAGTCATATTCCGAGTGTACTGCGCAGACCACACTTACTGCACACTCAGACTTCCAGTCGCAGCGACGGCCGAACAAATTAAAGTATGCGCCGCCGATAAATTGGGCATTCGAACTCGAGCTGAAGATCTTCTTTTGGCCGAAGTCAAAAGTACCGGGGAGCGAATGGTTTTCAAAGACATGGAGGTGAGCGTCCCGACGGCCCTGACGTTAAATGGCAAAATATTCGTAGCTCCCAAAGAACATTTGGACGCGTTGGTACGTATTTTACCGTTCAGTACAGTAGTAGTTATTGAAATTTAAGTGCTTATGAGTCAAGTTCTGTCTAAATTCGAGTCAATCCGGTTGGGAGCACGAATGGAGGAGCTTGAATTGAAAATGATGAATGCGGTGAGCGTGAGAGAGGGCTGTATTACACTTGACAGAATAGCGATAACAGTTTTAGTGTGAATATTTACACGCCAACAGGGGGGCTCTAAATACACGAAAACTGGTTGCGTGGGGGAACCAAGTGGGGAGTGAGTACAGAATAACTGAGTTGAACTTTTCCAAAGCCACCAAACAAAATGGCTTGAGGACAGAAAGGTGCAGCACAACTACAATGGGACAATGAGTCCCATTAGGGCAAGTAGGGACGTTCGGAGGTCAAAACGCCAACTAAGTCGGCCTGTGCTGAACAATGAGTTTTGTGTTGATTTTTTAAGTGATTGTCACCTAACCACCAGAGAGCTTGTAATCAATTGGTTGATAAGAACTGTATTTTACTCGACTGAAAGGTCTTCCACAATCAGGCTTAAAAACCATTCAGAAAACCCCTACTGTGGGATGGGGGTGGGGGTGAGGATGGGGGTTCTATCGAGGATGTTCATTGTTCTCCAACACAATCGACCTTTTCAGTTTTTTTTACAAGTTTGAATTGTTTTTTTGGAAGTCTGTGTGTGTATGGACTCGGTTGAAAGAGAATAGATGAGCCAAATCAGCTCTAATTAACTATGCAGCCTACTTATCATCTAGGAATGCCATAATAAGAATATGATTGATTTTTTAGTTGTCTTAGTGATCAAAACAACAACTTTTATTCCTCATAACAGCTATGTCAATTTTGCGGTTACCAAGTAACAGAATGGCAAGTAAAATTGTCGTTTGCGGAAAAATTACGATTGCTGCACAATAAATTATTAAATGTTTCGACGAAACCCGACTCCTGTGCAGCTTTTGGTTTATTATTCATTCTGAATAATAACCCTATGTTTTTGGTCACGAAAAATGTTTTACAAAACCCCCTCAAAATTTGATACTTTACGTTTCAAGACATGGAGATTCCAAATTTGCAATGTCCGTCCGCCGTCCCCCATCCCCCGTCCGCCGTCCCCCATCCCCCGTCCGCCGTCTGGGCCGTTTTGTGCCTTTAACGTGGTCCAAAAAATTCGTTCTTTCGCACAAAAATCCAATTTGGTATCTAGTTGTGCCCGCCATCTCGGCAATCCGATCGGACGAAGCCCATGACTGTTTCGCTCCTTCTCAACTATTTCCGTCAGCAAAAAATCTGTTATCCTCGATTGAACTTTTCATTATTCGTTTATTTTATGTTTATTATTTAATAGTTCGTTCGTTTCATTTTTTTTTTGGTTTTAATACGATTCAATTTTTTTAGATTCTTTCGTTTCATTCTCATTTTGGTTTTTTTCGTAGATTTTTGGTTACATTTTGCTATTAATATTTAGCGTGCGTGTTTCCATATTAAAATTCAGTTTTTTCTAGACACTTTCGTTTTTTGTTTGTGTTTTTTCAACGATTCAGTTCTTTTCGACCTTTTTTGGGGTTTCATTTTGATATTTTTCGATGCTAAATCGAACGGGATGGGTCTCGGAGCATTAATGCTAGGTCAAGCTGTTTATCCGAATAATAAACCGTTGTGTAATAATTTGCAGGGTTTTTTCTAATAAATACGTTCTCACAAAAATCCTAGTGGTGGCAATGAAGCAAAACGAGTTTTTTTAAACTTTTTGGAAAAACGGTTCTAACGATTCTGATCAAACATTCAACATATCTCTGTAATCACTTCATAAACATTAAGAGAGAACCCCGGTGGTTCAAATACGTTTATGCGCCAAAGGGAAATTGCCTTCAACTAGTTGACCTTTATGTCGTGTATTTTTAAACTTTGTAATTTTTCTCATTATAAGTGTAACTTTGATCATCCTGGCGACGTTTCTTTTAGCAGTTGGTACCGACATTTTGTTTTCTACAACTATATGCGTAATTGTGTGTTGAACAAAGATATATGTCATTGTACGTCGGGAAACTAATTTTCTCAAAAACGGCTCTGACGGTTTTGATCAAACTGACAGAGTACTTTTAGCGAGCTGATACCTACCTTTTATTATCTATAAACCTTTCCGTAGACATGCGTTGAACTATGATACAGCGCTAATACACATGGGATAGCTTTGAATTTTCGGAAAGTAGATATTTTCTTTTAGTCACCTTGACGGTGTGCACTGTGCAACTATCGTAGTGTTAGTTAATATGGTTCTGAAGAAACGTGGCTATATGAACAGAACCATTAAGGAACCTATCATAATAGGTAAAAATATTTCGAAAACTAAAAAAATTGTTTAAATCACGATGAATGACTGTGCTGAATTAATGTATAAGCCAGTATTTAGCGCATCAAGTTGTCTCAATTATTATTTCATCTTGCAAGACGACTAACCTTACGTTGTGTTGTACATCTCTTTGGTGCTTAACTGCTCTAGATCAGTGATTCTAGTAATTCCCCCTTTTAAAAAGCTGGTTGTGACTCCATTAGGAAACCTCTAACGTTTATTTCTTCGTCGTAAAATTGATAATATAATTCATTGATAATTCTACCAGGCGATGTCCAAGATCCAACGATGTTAATATATTTTTCTATTTACCAAAGACTGTGATACCTGAGCAAGAAGCTCCTACAGAAGGATTAGAGCTCGATCTCGAAGACGTAAGCGCTAGAGAAATGGCCTACCACATGACCATGTTTGATTGGGAGCTGTTTTGGAATATACACGAGGTAAGTGCAACTTCACAATTTCCCTACTCTATAGTAAACTGAGTACCATTTTCGATAATTTCGTGCTACGGCGTAATGTTCACGACTTTGCGTTGCTCACTTCAACAGTACGAATTGCTGTACCACACATTCGGAAGGCACAGGTTCGGTCAGAGTACGGCCAATTTGGACATTTTCCTTCGAAGGTTCAACGAGCTTCAGTACTGGGTCGTCACGGAAATCTGCATGACGACGAGTTTAAGTAAACGAGTTCACGTTCTGAGAAAAATCATCAAACTCGCGGCATAGTAAGTTTTATTTTACGGTACAGTTTTATTTTATTATTAAGTTTCATTTTGTGAGGCACCTATTTATTCTGAATAATCATCCTTTGTCGAATTATTTTGTGATATATCAAACCAATTTCGTGGGTTATTCGCAAAGTTCCTAAAATGAAAATGTACCGTTATGTCAAGTTATTTACTTGGACCCGCTTTGTTGGTGAACTTGAATTAAATTATCTCTCTGGAAGAGAAAATCGCTGTGGATTACTGGAGAAAGGAACCATTGAGGAGGAAGTGTGTACCGCCTGACTCCCATTATAGGCACTTCCAGTGATCAGGGTCTAGTGGTCAAAGACGAAGATTCATATTAAGACGAAAGTTGGGCATTGGAACGGTATCGCTGTAATTTTTGTCTAAGTCAGTGGTTCTCTAAACATTTCCGAACATCTCGTAACAAGAGTATTGGGATTGTCTAAGTATTGGGAGGGAGAGAGAGATTTCTGGTAATCGAGCGCCATAATCACAATGACCTGGGGCAACCTCGGGCCAATTATTTCGAAGGAAGAGCCAAAAGGGATTTTCTAAATACCAACGCCATTGGCAAACCCACTTTTGTCCCTATTTTTGAAACTTGTGCGGAAAAATCTACTGTCAGTAACCATCGATTTTCATTATTTTTTTTATTGACATAATTGCTCTGGGTTATGAAATCTTGAACATGAGGAGTTGTCGTTTCCTGAACTCCTGGAATGCGGTCAACGGATGTAGAATGTGTGCTTGTGCTCCAGCTACATCATGTTGCAACAAGCCCTTTAACATCTCACACTGGGGAGTCCCATATCGTACGGCTTTGACCATTTCTCTTGAAGTTGTGGGCTGTGATATTACTGTCAATGTGAAGTGAGATAATTCATCAGCACCTTAGAAAGAGGTGAAGTACTACGGTACTGATGGAGCACCAAGTATTCTAAAAAGTAGACAGTACATTTTGAAATTGTAGAACCTCTCCCAATCCCAGATGTTACAACTTTAATATATTCTCGGAAAAGGGCTTTTAACTGAGTGAAAAGCGTTGAAGGTGGTAATGTAATAATAATTCCAGTCATCAACTGGAGTGGCGACTGCAGCCTAATTGCCCCACCTACGCTATGCTGAAGGATCTAAAACCTAATATTAAATTTGTGTTCGTTTGTCAGTTCATCACTTTGAAGGGTTTCGATTATTCAAACCGAAAACGTGAAAAATATTTTTGTTATATTTTTAGTGATTCTTATTGAAATGTTTGAGCAATCACTCACCAAACCTCTTCCTCAGAACTTTTGTTGTTCATCATAACCAACTATGATTCAAAAATTGACTCTCCAAGAGGTTCCCCGATTCTTATTCGCTGTAATTCTTCTTTGTTGCAGTTGTCGGGAGTTTCACAACATCAATGGAATGTTTGCTCTGGTTCTTGGTCTGAGCAATCAAGCCGTTTCCCGCCTTTCGTCAACTTGGGACAAACTTCCGGGCAAGTCGAGGAAACTCTATACTCAACTCGAAGCGACGATAGATCCTTCGAGAAATCATAGAGCTTATCGGGCTGTTGTGTCGAGCATGAGCGCTCCTCTGATACCCTTCATGCCGCTCCTTCTGAAGGGTGAGACCTTCCTAGTTTACTGCGCTTGATTTACGAATTTATTATTTCAATTTCGATCTTGTTTAAGCCTCGTTGCGAGATCGTCAGCTCCCTTTGTTTTCTTCACGTCATTTTCCTCCTTGAACCCGCGCTATTAGGGAAGAACATTTTTGTCTTCACCTACCCATCCAAAACATGGGAAGAAAGGTCACGAAATGACGTCAATTATTGTTGAATGGCCCTCTACCACCCTCAACCTTTCTCTTTTAACACTTCTCCCAGTTACTCACTGGATGTGATATCGCCTGCACGTTTTCGTACTTCGATACTTTCAAAATGCCCAGATTTGACAAGAACTGACACCCCGAAAACGCTTAAGAATGGACAAATTCGTCTTGTTTCACAAACGCTCAACCGAAACTCGGGCGTTTTCCAAGAGCCTAGTGGATGCAACGTTGGCAATCGCCCTACCTATTAATTCTGCTCTTTCTTTCCGGGCGAAAACCTCTTGAAAAAGGAGAGGAAGTTAATGGAAGTCTCTTCGATAAAAGACTAAATTGAATTACTGGTTTTAATATTTCGACAAACTAATTCTCTTCTATTTTTCAGATATGACCTTCATTCATGAGGGCAATAAAACTACCGTCGATGGTCTCGTTAACTTCGAAAAAATGCACATGTTAGCTCAAACGTTGCGGACTCTTAGGTACTGCCGCAACAGGCGCCTTGGTAAGTAGAACACTACACCTTTTTTTCATTAAACATCTCTGTATGTTTAAACGGGGACATACTCGTACATCTAAGAAGGAAAAGAAGATTAAATTTAGATCACATTCACAGACTCTCAAACTATTCAATACATACATGTTTTTCTCATGTATATTCCTCTGACAGTCCATTAAGCCGAATTAAAACCCAAAATGTACCAAACAAAAAGAACAGTGTACTTTCCTTTGCCTTATGAAGTAAGAAAGAAGGCTCTGCCGCACAGTTTGAGTTTCAAAGGCTGAATTTGTTGAGTTCAACGATCTGCTATATGTACTTGCGCTCTACGGAAACACTTTTTAAGAACCAAATGTATGTAATAGTTAATTGAGAGTACCCCGCACGTTTGACCTTTAAAGCTATTATTAAGAAAATCAGAAAAGTGATAATAGAATTGGGTGTTTTGAATTATATTTCAAAAACTTTCTGTGTGAGTCTAACAAACTGTGTACCTCAATACCTGTTTTTTTGGGCCGCTGAATACGATGTCACCATTGATTTTCCCCACACATGTCTAGATTTTCCGTTTTCTCGGAATTCTCCAGTTTCCAGCACTCTGCTCAACGTATGTACTGGAATGGAGTGCTCTACACCGGGTTTTTGGAGCGCTGAATACGATGCCACTGTCGGGTTTTCCCGTGCACGTCTGGATTTCCCGCTTTTCCTAGATGTTGTTCTGAAACAACAAACATGTGCATATCTATCTTCGCTTCTATCTCCGTTCAACGGATTGCCCACAAATATGGTCGTGGAAAAACAAATGTGGGTATAAGTTGCAAAATATCAGTCAGGTTGATAGAGTTCAGTTTTGCAGTTACAGCTTCAATTTGAAAGATGTTAAAAATCACGATTTTGAGCTCATTTTTGTTTGTGGTTTCCATTCAGCGAACTGTCAAAAGAACATTTGTTGAGAAAACTATATATATGTATGGACTGATTGAAACTTCCTGTGAGTACTATGAAAACCCCTCCAGGGAGCGAACAAGAGAAATCCTCAATCTGGAGAGAGATAGTTTACGGATGGTATGAGGCCTGTTTACACGTCACAGTCCACTAAGATACCACCTGCCAAGATTGGTAGGTCAGAGGTACAGAATTGCAGATTCTGATAGGTGGAGCTGGAGTCAGCGAAGCATGTACCGTGTATGTGTGACAGGCTGGCTGCAGTGCTTGGGATTCATCTGCTGTGGCCAGAGAAGGTTGCAGGAATTGACCTCAAGGTTGTCTTGCGTTCTGTGTCAGATTTTTTGGCTGAACAGACAGAAGCTGGGGGTGGAACTGGGAGGACATCAGGAAGCTCATGTTCGCCGACACGATAGGCCCAGTTGTGGCCGCAGTTTGGGGTTTCCCATTGTCATCAGGAAAGAAAAATATCTGGTGCGTAGCAACACACAACTTTCCGCCACCCCCGTAATTTCGAACACCACCTACATAAGCAGGCGGTATATCTTCGTTCAACGCATTTTTACAGAAACATTTATGGAGAACAAAATGTAGGGACTAGTAAGTTGAGATTACTCCGCAAGTTCTACTCGAAATCGTCAGAACCGTTTTTGAGAAAATTGGAATACCGATAAATTAATATTCGACAAATCTCCTTTTCTGAGTTAACTTGGCTTATATCTCCGTTCAACATATATATACAGAAATGATTATGGAGAAGGAAATGTGGGTATGGGTGACTAAAAGACACTCTGAACGATTGATCGAATTTGGTGAAGCAATTACTCCAGAACTTACGGAAATGTTCGAAAAAACGTTATTTTCGACACATTTTAATTTTTATCTCAGTTCAATGAACTTTTAGAAGAACATTTATTGAAAACAATATGTAGGTATTAACTATTCAAAAACATCCTGCGAGTTTGATGAAAATCGTTGGAGTCGTTTTGCCAAAAAGCGTAAAAAACCTATTTTTGCTTCATAGGCCTATATCTCCGTTCACCGTATTTTCATGGAGATATGTATGGAAAAGAAAAGTTAGGTATTGATTAGTAGAAGATAATTTGAATGTTTAATCAAAATCGTTAGAGCCGTTTTCGAGAAAAATGCGAAAAACCCTAGTTTTTGGTACGTTTTCGTCCCCCAACCCCACCCCCCTCCCTTCCCATCGGCCCAAAACGTCCATAACCTTATTTTGGTGTCTACAAAAAATAACGAACAAAACAAAAAAAGAACCAGCTCAATCGGATGAGCCGTTCTCCCGGAAATCGAACTACAGACACACACACACGGACCACGCGCGGAAATTAGGTTTTTTAGACTCAGTAGGCCTCAAAACGTAAAGATCTGAAGAAAACCCAAATTTTTTTTTGGGCCGATTACTATACTTTCCTTCCCTTCGGGTAGCGGAAAGCAAAAAGGCACACACACATACAGATCTTAGGTTTTTCGATTTGGTTGCCCCCTAAACGTGAACATGTGAAGAACTTTTTCTACGTGGTTGCGATACTTTCCTTGCCCTTTAGGCAGCGAAAATAAAAATATTTGGTGTTTAGATCACTATTATAACTATAGTTAGTATACCCTTATTTTGGTATCTCATATTGCTCCATACTCCAAATTTAAAATTGGAGATGATTTTGTTGAGCCATTTTCCCTCAAACCTTTTCTCAAATGGTGTTTTTCTCTTCAGGACCCGTTGAAACGCTAAAGAAAACTCCAGCACCACCTTTACAACCCAAATCCAAGTCCAATGTTCATTTCCACCGATCAACTGAGATTGCGTCACTAACCAATCAAGTTGCAATTACTGTCGCTTTACTTGCAAATTTTTGTTACAGTGATCGATCCCCCGACCCCAAAAAATGAGAGTGAAGTCCGCGCATACGTCCGCTGCCTCCGAACCATCGACAACCAGAGGACTCTCAACAGTTTGTCCAATAAACTCGAACCACGAAGATCTTAAAAGTCGATCGCACAATCCTCCCCTCGCACTTACTTAGTTGTAATTATATTTGTATGTAACCATCATACCAAGTCGCGATTGTAATGTCTTATATTTTTAATACAAAACTTTATTTATATTCAATAAATTTAAGGAATATATGAAGGTTGAATTTAGACTATTAAAAATAATGCCAAAGATTTATTTTGACAACACGCAGGCTAATCCTTTTTTCTCTTGGTAGCTCTTTTTTTTTTTGTTGAAACATTCACATAATACTGTGGTTCATTCCAAGTAAAAAGATAATAATTACAACAAATAGGACAGATGAGATATTTTACGGTGGAAATGAATGGAGTTTAACCCAATTAGCTCTCTCTAGGCTCAATTCTATTGTATTTATCCACTTTTAGATTAATCCGGATATACACTTCCAAAATTACACCTGCGGTTTTCAATTTGACTCGTACAATTATTTCAGGAAGGTGACGTACAAAGTGTTCAAATTTGATTAACGAAACTAATCGGACTTTGATACGATCTAGCTAAAGTTTTAATTGTGTGGTTGGACATAAAATAACTTCAAGAGAATGCAAAACAATCGGTGGGTCTAACTTGCGTTGATGGCCCAAGGTTTTTTTTAACTCTCAAGGCATAAAAACTGACTTGGTTTTTTGCTTAAGGTTCATAAAAAGTTCATAATTAACCGCGGCGCATGTTGAAAAGATTGATCTGTTAGATTTTAATGTTTGAACATATCACTAACTAACCAAAACATAATATTGAACGTATTGAATGCGCGCAATAGTTCGTAAAAATTAATCAGCAAATTATAAACTCGACTTATTACGGCGTAATGCTGGGTCAGTTGGAAATGGTGATCCATTTCAATTGAGTCCCTTATTTTCGATCAAACGTTCTAAATGTATGAGTTTTTTCTAAGATACATTCGTATTTTATCGTTGCGGTTGAAACCTTCTGTGAATCGAACGTGTCCAGACATGTTAAGATGATGCGCTAAATAGCTGTTACGCTGACACCGCGAATATTTTTGAAATTTCAAATTCCCTGCAGTTGTGCGTTCAAGTAAACCATCAAATAATCAAAGAAGCTAGATGCTGATGGCAGGATGTATAAGTAATGCTGTACAGACTGAAATAAAAATCGTGTTTGGCTACTGCACGAGATAGTTGACCCTCACATTTCAACTTCTCCATTCGACATAAGCATCTGTCTTTGGAGAGAAAATCCCACGCACTGTTTGAATGTAATCACATTTATCAAAATCAAATACCTATTGCATTCAGTTACTGAAATGACTTGATCTCACCCACCCCTTTTGTCTAAACTCAATCCCTCTTCGTGTTTATACAGTTGTAAACCAATAATTTACTGGCAGCTTCAATCCAGTACCTGTCTGCCTTACTCTTCGCACAGCATATATGTGAGAAAACTATTGCTAAAATGTTCTGGATTATTTTCCTCACGACGACGTCGCGAAACAGTGCAATAAAAAAAAAAGGAGTAGCCTGCTCTATCAAATTCTTTTCTTTTCCTCTAGCTAAGTAAAATATAAAGTGTAAAGAAGAGAACACCAAAGCGTTACTTTCCATTGCAATACAATCTTGTAAATAAAAATGTCCTTTCAATTAATGATAGTCGTCAAAATCTAGTCATTTACGAAATAAGAATAGGGAAATTCAATATCCCGTCACATAACTAAGGGGCTAGCTCGTTCCAAAGCGTCACAATTTACTCGATACAATTTAGCCTAGGAAATAAACTTAGTCGGTATTATAGTTGAATCGATTGGTAAGCAAATACGTGTTGTGTTTAGACGCGTCATGATGTTGTGTTGCCTTTCACTTGATTTCGTTCTGATCGCAATAATTGTGTGTTAGTCGTAGAATTTTCAACGTGTAATGTTCATTTAATAAGGAGAAAGACGTCTTAGAAAATACGTGAAGCGCAGAAAAAAATCGCTTTTTTTATACGTTGAATTCAAATGTGTGGTACGCAATTTTTGGCGAAAAAAGTACTGTTGTATTTTAAAGACAAATTAAAAGAAAAATTCCTACTAAAAGCCAATTACTCTTCTGAAGTTAAGAAATAAAATCGTGTCAATCGCAATGGATGGACTTTTGTAGATATTTTATTTTATATTAACAAAATTAAACGCGGAAGTAACTTTTTGTTACGAGTAGAAATCAAGTAGTGTCTGTTAGTTTGGTTCTACCGATTTCAGAAGCCCATTGAATCGATTTGTTACATGAATTTTGGCTTTTGAATCGCGTTAAAAATTATGTTTTCAAAGGAAGGGGCAACAAATGACGTATTGAATGTATTTATCTAATCCAATAAACGTAGATTTTTTGTAGTCATGCATTCCTTTATATTGTGCCGTCGTTGTTGCCTTTTTCTTCAGAGATGTTATTTTTTCTATGTTACCTTAGAAACACATCAAGGGTTTACTGGACGATTTTCTATGTTTCTCTTCACAATTGTCCTTCGTTAACTCCTTATTTTTGTATCACAATAAATATTTTTCGTTATTATTTTATATTTTTGTTATTTCCTTCGATTTATGTATTGGCACTGTTTGATTCCTGAAGATGAATTGCGCCAGGAACGTTGCTAGGCAAACACTGGGGATAATAAAATAATATAAAAATAATAAAAACAACTGCGTACAGAACGGAGAAATATATTAATTAGCTCGGACTCTTGGGCTCATTACAGAAGAAAAAAAAAAAACAAAAAACTAAAGACTTCCCTTAGAACGGGTGAGAAGGGTGGAAAGGGACCGAGGATAGCGGGATTTGTCTTTTTCCAAATTCAGTCCTAACAACCACAAGTTCCATTAGAGGCAGGTTGCAGCATGTTTGCCTACTGTAGATCCGGTTTCTGGCGTTCAGAGGCTCAACTCAGTTCTTGGGGAAAGTTGTTACGAGCTCCTCAGTACGCAGCATGGTTACTCGCCAGTAGAGCGTACTATTTAGTCAGTTTTCACAGTTCCTTTCAGTGCACACATTACAGCTGCATTTACTCAGCAGTCAATCTCCTGACAGTTTTCCTCTGAAGTCCACTGGTTGACTTCGCCTCACTCATAAAGTAGGAGAGAACTGCTACCCCTCTCCCCTCAATTCTCACTGCCCACAGGCCAGTGTCTAATCAGCAATCGGCTATGACGCATGCTTTGCGAGTTTCCAACAAACGAACAATGCATCAACCTCTCTCAGGCCACAGACAACAAGAAGTACAACTCTCATCATGTAATTCACCTATTTCCACCCTACAGGTATTACAGTCATGTCAACCATCAACGCCCTACGTTGGTACACACCAGCACTTACACTAACTACACTTACAAGGTTTCCATGGGTTTTCTCTTAACGCAGATGTTGCTCATTCCACGAACACACACAACAATAAAACTCACAAAAGTACATCACATCATTCCACTTTGGTCCACTCCTCCATTTCGAATTTTATGAAATATATCATAGATAAATAAGTAAAACAGGAGTGACACGTATGAGTTTTTTCCCAACATTCCATGAATGTCTTAGAACAAAGTGAGTACAACCAGACCACAGGATGAGCCAGTTCCTTGTGGAACATGGCGACTTTGATGCAGCTCGATTCTGCACGTCTTGCCTCTCCTGTGCAGAGAAAACGAGAAACTACGTGCTGCTCCACTGTAATTCCTACAACAGGGAGTGGCAGTTTTTGGAAGAGCCTATGATTTGTGATATCTACTATTTTAACTACTTGGAAAGAACTTGGCTATGTTTTTAGGATTATAAAGCCACAGTATTGTAGAGCTCAATTTCAGTCGTGAACAATCGCTGTGTGTCAGTCTCTGGGACATTACAATGCAGAAAGTGGGACGACTGTGACTGTGGGTAGCTTCGTAATGTTGTATACCTGAGCAAGAGGTTTGGCAGTAAAACGTGGGTCGACACTCCAAAGAATGAGGGATTGGATGTACAATAATAAGACAGTGTATTTCATGCGCCTCCAATGATGAAAGGAGACAAGCCATCATGCAACTCCAGGAAAGCTCCAGAAACTGCAGACAGCTTTACCTTGCAACCACCAAACCACGAACACATGTCTCACTGCTGCAATAGAAGCCCTATTGAATATCTCACCCTCCACACACACACACACACACTCAAAGAACTGCATACTAAGATGAGTAAGGCTTTCGCAGACCAGTACGATTTCTACCAGGGCAAAAGCAAGTCTCCAAGGAGCTGTTAAATGGGTTCAAAATTGAACAAACAGCAGTCCTTGCTGTTGACGCTATGCAAGAGGGGAAGAATTTTCTGCTGCCATTGATAGGAACTGTGGGAGAGTGGGCCGCTCACAACTGAGGTGGGCACTGTTATCGTACTCTTATGGCTCTATGATGGGGGTCAAGGCTGGTCTGGGCATTGCAGAACACAAAGTTCGCCTTTCCAAGCCACTGGGAGAGTATACCAAACAGAAATTATTGCCATAAATATCTGCTCACAAGGGATCCAGGCTGCTTTAATGAAAATTCTTCAAATCCAAACCGATATAGGGCGCTCAAACGACTTTGTGCTCATCATAGGCTTTCCTTTATTTTAATACTGACAATGGAGGCAGGCACTGCCTTGTGCAAAGAGGCACAGTATCCCTACCTATTCACCCTGAGCATCACATAGGAGCTACGAAAAGTCACCTAATCTGGCAGGTGACACAGTGGGAGATCGGAAAAACACGCCTATTGCCATGGCCAGCTGTGGTCTAAGACACCAGAAAAGGCTTGTTGGGTCTTTCTGTTCTAGGACTCGTTACTATCTTCCTCAAAGGGCACTGGCCACTTAGATACCACCTCAACAATATGAACAAATCAGAGGCAGTTGAATGCAGATTATGTAGCGAGGAGGACGAAAAACAGAGCACATCCTTAGCAAGTGCCATGTCTTAGGCATATCATCAGCAGTGAAAGATGTACTCAGCTTCTTAAAAGGGGCTGGTATGCATGACGTGTTTGGATAGGTAAGGGACATAGTGTGGCCGCAGTTACAAAGGAACTCGGTCCCATCTGCCCATTGGTAAAAAAAGGTGCTCACAGTGTATCACCATAAAAATATTGTAAGCATTGTCTATCAAGGTCTACACTCTCAGCCTTCCTTAATCTTACCTTTAAAGCACTCCCTGCTTCCCCTGAATAATGTTGTTAATGTATACTTGGGGGTCCATTAACTATAACCTTCTGATAATTTAGCAATATTGTTTGTGAACCCATCAGCGCTGGAAGCCAATAGAGAAGTAAGGCCTATTAACCCAATGTTGCTTGCAGTTCAACCGAATAATAACCCCCTTGTAGAAAATTTGGGAATACATCTAGGTTGCAATTAAAACCATCACTTGGCTTAATACCGCTTAGGTATTAAAGAAAAGTAAGACAATGTAAGGAGAATCCTATAGTTCCTACTGGTGATAGTAATGTAATAAAGACGAATACAGAGAACAAATATTAAACATTGACATAACTCGGATCGCCAGATGGCAACTTGGCATTCAAACAACTTGCCTTGTTGGAACAATTCCAACACCAGTGACTCGATAGTTGGGTTTTAGGAGGAATGACACCGTTCCATGACAACTAGATAACGTACCCTCAGCAGGAAAAGCGAGCTTAATGAGCATCATGTAAGCTGATTAACGCATCAATCAAGTTCAATGCAGGTAGCAGGCGAGTTGTTGACTTTATCCCCGTCCTTAACACATGTCAATCTCATGTTATGAAGCCACTCTATACTCCCTTTGTCTTGGAGTTTCCCTACCTTCACTCCAGTACATAAATCAATATTGCTGTTGGGTTGGTAACCCATAACCAACCCGTCTGGTCTTTCAACCTCACTGTTGGTCAATCAGATTCAAATGGTCAATCTGATGGTCATTCCCCATTAGAACCTTACTGCCAGGATGTCAACCAATAACACTCAACCCTCTTCTTCTCGACTAGCATTTCAACCTTCATGCCACTTCAAGGTACGGGGGGTTTCCTCTATGGTAAATTAGCTTACCACGACAACCCCCGCCTCCCCTTCCCTGTTTCTAGGACTGGAAAGACCTTACTATTGTTGGAATCAGCTGATACGCTTTGCATTACAGTGACGTTCTCGGAGAAACAAGAAACTATCTTCTTACATCTTCCCCCAGGGCCTCTGTTCAATATTTGACTACTTTTACATATGTTCTGCATGCAATATTTACCTTCTTAATCCAGTTCATGTAGCATACATAAAAGGCTCATTCTAATCTCGTTTGTAGAAAAAATTGTCAAAGCTATTATTTATTACCCTCGTCTAAATACCCTTCCTCATCTATCGAAATGTAACTGTGCCAAGTACCTTATACTACTAATTATCAATTTCGTAGCGACACTTTTTAATGGCTTCATTATGAAACTAACTTCATTCAGTCTGTAACTTTTCGTGTGATGATTTCTCTTTCTGCTGAATTAGTACTTTAGTAACCTTCTTTTCGCCCTCACTGGCACCTTCGTGAGGACCTTGCTTACCCTAGTGTTATAAAGTCAGTGTAATCCTGTATGTTAGGTTATGTTCAATGTTGGACTGACAATTACAACTAAATGCGTGGAGCATAGTTTAGTCTCGTTTAAGTTTGATGCACGCAAAGTGTAAAATGGGCTTCTGAAATGTCACCATCTTTTTACTGATTAATGTATTTCTGATTCATATTATTCAAAATCGCCATTAGCTTGAGAAAGAGACATTTTGTAGCTGACTTCCTTCCAATTGACGTTCCACAAATGTTTCAGACTTCACAATTTTCATTATTTGTGTGAAAGTGAATTGACCGTTTAACTTGTTGAAGATGCGTGGACAATCAAAATATGTTTCTGGGTACTTATAACAATTATTTTTTTACTCGTACTGTTCTATGAAATGCTCCAAAAGCTATACAAGCAAGGCTCACGTGTGGATGTGCCATCCTGTTCAGCACACAGCAGGATGCAGACTGATTAACCACGATAAAAAACGGTGCACCTACCATAGAGGGTTCACTCGGAGGCTCGGCCAAGGGACTGGTGGAGAAGGAAAGGAGAGGGTGGACAACGAGTGATAAATGAGCCAATCCTCTGAAACCTTCAAAAACGGTGATGCAAGCTACCACGCTGAATAGAGAACTATCGAACTAAGGATTAAGGGGGAACATTGTCGTTTATAACCTGAGGATGTCAAATCTTGTCAAATGATTGATTCACCTCTGACAATCGCGAAAGAAAGAAGACACTGTTGAGCTGCTTAAAATTGACCAGCCCCGTGTGCACAGCCATTTTCATAACAACCGAGAAGTTGATAGAGAATAACATTCCGGATTTTACTGGGTTGCTCCTATTTACGTCACAATATTCATTGAGTACCCAGCGTATAGATAATTTATAGAACTGCTAACGTGATTTTTGTTTTGGGGAAGTTTGCATTTAATGTTAATGTTGTGGAGATACGGGGTTTGAACAAAGTTAGACAATGAAACAACCGTAGCCTGAATTCCGTAATTTCTGGAGCCGCTCCTTATTACTATTAAACTCTCATCGTATAACAGCACGATTCTTGTGTGAACGTCTGCTTCATAAGGGGGAAACTGCAATAAAATCGAGTATGATCCATATGAGCGAATTTGGTTCAGCAGTTCTCTTACAAACCCACAGACTGTTTTCTAAAATGATGTTCTTTGCCAGCTTCTGAGACGCAAAGATCTGAAGAAAACTGAAAACAAAATTTCAGTCGATCGCTTGACAGAATGGGCCCGAGTGCCGTAAAAATTCCAATTATTATTTCCTTCTAAATTAAGGCTGCCGTTGGATCACCAGTGTCCACGTGCTATCCATGTTTTAGTTACTTTGGGCAGCACAGCATGAGTAAAAAAATAACGCGTATAGAGATACTTCTCAATTTTATATTTTGTTACTCGATGCTACTTGATCTCTTCCACTTTCTTCTTTTCTGTTACTTTTCTTCCATATCAAAACAAACATTTAGGTACATCTCGTTTCCATTTACCCTACAATTTTTATTAAGATAAGAATTTGGCAAAAATCTAGCGCGTGTATGTGAGTGCCTTTTTCTGGTACACAGAACCAATATTTGAAAGTGTACCAACGTAATATTTTTTGACGAATTAATATTGCAATTGTTGTGTTTTAAGTGGATTATTTTAGTTTTTTACTGAATATTTTGATTAATTGTAAACGAGTTCCATTTTCTTCCTACTTGTTTAAGGTTAAGTTCAATAATTTCAAAAAACAATAATTTTTGAAGTCGCTCGACGGAAATTTTCTGAAACTTGTCTGCATTGTGTTGATTTTTTTGGACGCGTTTGAGTTTTGGTCAAAATCAATTCGATTTGATGGCTCTCTTTATTACTGGAGCTTCGAGTGTTGACTGGTGGATATCTTGTGTACTACACAAACAATCTGCTTAAACTGTTTCCATATCATGCCAACAAGGGATTTCTAGCTATCCTCGGTATGTCAATTAGTAACATCGACTCGCTTGGCGATAGCGCCTCCACGTTTTCTTCCTAAGCCTTCCGTCGCCCATTTTTTCCTTCCCTTCATGATCGTGGAGACCGCGATCAAGTGAGTCCTATCTCTCCCGAAAGTCTCCCCTCTGAAGTATTATTTATTTATTTCAGTTTTTTAAATACTTGTTACTTTTCATACAGTTCGTATTTCACATCTTGGAATCTTGCATCCTCTGTTGGCAGCCTGTGTAGTAATGTTTGCTGAACACAACGATTTACACGCTTCTGGTGGTGTTATAATTATTAACAGTGGAGAAAAATTGACGTAGGTATGCGGAAACAACTGACAGTTATTTGGTAACTGAAAATAGCGAATTGAAGTACATAATGAAATAATACTGGAAAGAATTGTATGAGCGCTAAAAGCTGATAAATTAGAATGGTAATTAACTTCAAAATCAGGAAAGTGTCTTTTTCACATCGGGACATTCTGACAAGAGCTGGGGGCTTTCAGGTGACATTGGTGCGTGGAATGAAGTTTCTTTTCACAGTTGTTTGTCAGTTTCATGGCACATGTAGTATTAATCCCACCCATTGGTGAGCTAATACAAATGATTTTTTATAAGGTACGTATGAGTTTGACAACAACAGTTAATAACAAAGATAATAACAAATTTAGGTTAACACTGCGAGAAAAAACCCCAGTTACTACATGGCAAACAAGGCGTGACAGAAACGTTCAAAGAATTCAGGAAGTTAATCTTCTAGAAGATCCTTTCAAGTTGGATGGAGCCGGCTAAAAGATTTCTGTGGAGACATGCGGTTGGTGAGGTTTTCATGTAATTCGTTTAAAACGTAGTGCGCGTAAGGAAAGTGTAAGTCCGAGTGTTGCGTCGCTTTTAGAACAAACTGAGTGGCTTTGGGGATGACGCATAGTATCGCACTCTGGAGCATTCGGATTTTATTAATGTGTACTTATATCTGCCGCTGAATTCCAGATTTCACACACTTATTGCCTAATGGAGGAACAAGCCAGGCCTTTGTAGGCCTGCCGGCTCATTGTATGTTGATACATGCGCGCTTATGATCGGTGTGCAGCGGAGGCGCAGCGCAGCAGGCATTAGGGGCTTTGGGAGGGTTGGGGGATGCTGTTGTGTCTCTCCCCTCCTCCACTGGGCACCATGACTCCAGGCCCTTCTGCCAGTTCGTCCACGCCTGGGCGAAGACGGGGAACCAGCGAATTCCCACTTTGGTAGAGGGGAGCTGGGAGGCTCCTTCCACTGGAAGGAGTCGAGCACACTGCCGAACATCCAGGTATAGCCGACAAGTGAAGAGCATGTGGGGGGCGCTCTCCGTGGCCTCCCCACAGGGGCAGTTGCCGAAGCTGCGGCACCGGAAGTAGTGCAGCCACTCATTGAATGCTCCGTGGCCTGAGAGCAGCTGCACCACCGCAAAGCATGGGCGCCACCTGCTCACACACGGACTATCCTCGACCGAGGGGAGGATAGTGTGGAGGTGTCGCGCGGTGGGTCTACTCTCCCACCGCGTCTGCCACTTGCTCATGATCGCCTGTTGGGCGAGGGTGAGTCGCTGCTCGACTGTCTCTTGTGGAAAGTAGGGCCTGGAGTGGTCCGGGATAGTCGACTAGGCATCCCTGCCAGGTACTAGACTGTAGTCCAGCCAGATTAAGGACAAGATCAAGCGAGGGCGCACCAGCAAGCACCTGGAGAGCAAGATGTGACATAGTGCGGTACGCCAGCAAAACGGCCAACAGGATATCCCACTGGAGTGTGAGCGCTAGCTGCCTGTCATGGCATGTGGGGGCGACCCACCATGTTGCCGCAGCGTACCGCACCACCGGGGTGAATTAGTATTGGTACTGGGCACACACTTATTGCCATATCAGTTCAGATCGAGTTATAGTAGCTGATTGATATGGCAAAAGATACTTTAGCGTCGCTAGGCAAGAGATACTTTACCTGCTGAACCCCCACAGGAATTTTGTCTGCGATTATTGTGTGGGTTCAATTTCTTATCTAAGGTGACACCTCGGTACTGGACTGTATCCTTTATGTTCACTGGCAGGCCGTTAAGTATTATGCCAGGTAAGTGACGTCGAGTTTATACATGAAACATACCAGGGTTGTTTACACTATTAACACCTGGTTGATAGCTCAGACTTCCTTAGGCTGCACAATCCTGGTTGATAGCTAAGACCTCGCTTGGGCTATTAATGATACCTCCTCTGTCTCTTTGAGAACAGGAAGAGTCACTTTGTAAGGGTTCGAGCAGATTTCTGCCTAGTACACAATAAACAGGGGAACTTTCCCGTTTCGAGAGATTAATGAACTTCTTCGAGCTGGTCTTCTTTCAGATGGGTTAATTATGGAAAGTTAACTAACAACCATAAGGATCAATAAGCCGCTAGAGTAGCAGCCGAGAATCGTGTAACCAACATTTTTTGCAAAAAATTGAGTCTGTACCATCAGTCAACTATGATGAGGTTTAGTTGAACCTCTTTGGACTTATTTTCATTAATACGCTACTTAAAATACACACTGCAGTAAGAAAAGTTATCCGTTTTCCAGGGGACTTCTTTCAATGTCCTCCTTCCCTCGACCTTATCAATTTATATAATATTTGTCTTGTTGCGTAACAAATTAATTCAATTTAAATTGATTTTTTGTAAAATATTTCAATCAATGTACGCTGTTCGAATGAATGGTACAATATTGTGATTTCTGTGTATTTGGGTCCATATTAGCAATACTTAGACCTTATCAGTTCGAGTCGGAAATGGTCTACTCTCGCTGAAATACTTTCATAGTTCCTCTCGATATATTTGAAAAACTATACATTTAGTTCACTTTTAGTCCCTCTTTATTCTCATACGTCTCACACTTTTCAATCTTTCATATTTCAGCTTCACAACGGCGTTATCCTAAAACTTTCTTTCACGATTTTCATTTTAAAGTTTGGGGGTTATTAGTACTGATATTTTGTGAATAAACGGAAGTAGATATAACGAATATTATGTAAGGATAATGACAAAATGTAAGGGAAACTCCAATTTCAGTATAATAGACGATTAAATCCGATCTGAATTGAATAAAGTCGGATTGCGTCAATTTTACCACATTAATCTCACATAATCCTCCACATTTTACCACTAATTAATCAATATAAATTATGTGTTTCTACAAATTGCAAGATATTAATTAAACGTTTTTAATGTAGTGTCGTTGATTTTTTACTTTCCTTAGTTATGCCATGGTAAGGATAAAACGGCATCGATTTCAGAGTGTGCAGCTCAGTGAAAGAGCAGCAGATATCGAAAGGAGTGTAGAAGTGATGTAATGGATTGCCAATTATTCAGCCATCTTGCGACGTAATTAAATTTGTTCACTGAATGTAATCAAATGAGCAGGCATTTCTGATCGAAGTTGATATTCATGCGACAAATAGTCCCACATTAATGCTGCGCTTAATAGTCGGCAGCTTTGATGCGGTCTAAACCGTCGGCAAGTCCCTTTGGAAAGTCAACTATGATGTATCAAGAAGAAAGGTCTCGTTGCCTCTCCAAAAATGTAAAATTCGCGCTAACACTTAAGAGTTCAGACGCGAGTACTTGTTCGACGGATTTTCCAACAATTTTTCTGACAATTCATAATCATTATTGCAATTGGGTTATGTCCGCCAGTAGGCAAATTATTAAAGTTAACGTACCTGTTAGGTGAGTCCGTCTCCTCTGGCTGGTGAGTTACTGTGGGCGAGCGCTTTCGATGTAAAGACATCATCGTCTAGCCGTTAAGTCAGTGCTGGAGTCAGTCAGTTGGTCGTGGTCTTTATATACGAAGAGAAAGGTAAACGGGATGATGATGGAGTGTCGGGGAAGGGCGGGGGGAGGAGGTCGGGTACCACTGGGGGAAAACCCCCTAGAGGCGAATGGAACGTCTTGAATGATCTGTCAATTGTGGAATCTACGTCTTTTTTTGTATAGGGTGATCTTTAAATCCGTCAGTTGGTTGTTTTCGTTTGTGTAATGTTTTGAGTGGTGACCGCGACCAACTGACTGACTCCAGCACTGACTTAACGGCCAGACGATGATGTCTTTACATGTACGATTTGAAATCTCAACCACTCACGTGGGGATGAACCCACGTCCACAAATAAATAAATTATAGCAGGAGCACAAAAAGAAACAACAAAAAATATGCAAAGGACTTCAGCTTATATTAAACAGAAAAATAAACTTTATGACGAGAGAAAAGGAAAAAAAATATACGCAAGTGAAACTAAAACTAAACTTCTCAGGGGATCGTACAAGTAAACTAAATGACGGAAATTAAAAATAATAAGGTGAAATAAAAGGAAAAATTTCTCTAAATTCAACTAAATAAAACGTGGCAATTGAGCGATCGGCAATCTTCAGAACTTCGTGGGTGGGGGGGGGGACCCTTGAACTGTACGGAAAATGGTGAAGTTTGAAGTGAAACTTCTATATAGACAGGGTCTTAGGATTCTCGAGTCATGAAAATCCGTTAGCGGTCACGTGGTAGGGCAAGACGATGGCGAGAGCAGGTGTAGCAGCGACAGAGAGAGGGAAGGCTAGGGGTGGTGGAGAGAGGGCAACTGCGTAATGCGCAGCCGCGTGCGGAGAGTGGGGATATGAGAAACAGCTGAGCAGATGCTCTCGTGTGATATGTCCTCCACCAGAGTCCCAGCGGCGTGTGCTCAACTGTTATTTTCTAATTTCTGCTCTCCCCGTAGCTGGGCATCGTTGCCTCCGCCTGTCGTTTTCACCCTCCTTAACTTCTTAATTTGCTCGTGTGCTCTAGCCTGGCGGTGTCAATAGAGTAGACTATGGATGTTTTTTTTTCCCAGATTGAATTCTGTTTTCCTGTTTAATAAAATAAAATATGTTTAAATATAAAAAATGCATTCATTACAATTTACCTACCCTAACCAAATCATAATTTGCAGTAATCCTGTGAATAAAATATGTGTCACAGTCACACTTGGTAGAAGTGAAACTTGAACGTGCAAAAACGAATCGCAACGGACAAGTGGAAAAACAACAACTAAGAGGAAAAGCGCATCGCAAAAACATTTTTACTCGAAGTTTTACGGGCAGATTGTTAATATACTCGAATTTGAAAACCTGCCCGTAAAACTTCGAGTAAAAATTTGTTTGCGATGCGTTTTTCCACTTAGCCGTTGTTTTTCCGCTTGTCCGTTGTGATTCGTTTTTCCACTTGTCGGTTGCGATTCGGTTTTGCACGTTAAAGCTTCACTTCTACCATGTGTGACTGTCACACTTTTTTTTCGGAAGAAATATTTTTCGGCGGACAAGACGGCAGACGAACGATGAATGAGCAGAATGACGGGTTGCAGTTTACCCGAAACGACGTGGTGCTCGCGTCTCTCGGCAGATAGCGGTACAGGCCGAATGGAGATACTTAAACCGCTTCGGCCCTAATTATTCATGTCACACACCCCTCCCCAGCGGTTGAAGGACGAACGCACTCCTTCAACTTCGAGGGATGCCAGGTGCCAGCACTTTTACCATCAACAGTTGCAAGTTGGCATGTTCCAACGGGACTAACAAATGTGACCTTGAAATTTGTGGTACAATTTTGCTGCACGGCGATCTTCAGCTGACGACAAGTTGAAGGAACGACGCAGCACTAAGTCACCCGCTTAGAAATTGTCCTTTTTACGGCGTAAGTTGTAGCGATGACTTTGGTTTGAGCTGGATTTTAGGAGGTGACGTTCAACGAGATGGTAGAGTTCCCCTATTTTCTGCATCCGGAGCGCCCACTCATCCGTCACATACATCGAAAGCGCTTACCCAGAATAACTCACCAGCCAGAGGAGACGGACTCGCCTAACAGGCACGTTAACTTAACATTATTGCAACGTTTTCACTAACTTCCCACACTTTTCCAGAACTTTCTCACAACTTTTGCTGAATTTCCTTACTACACTCAACAATTTGTACTCGGTTAACCTATAATTTTTATTAATTAAATTGTTTTATTTGTTACACAATAAATCGTGTTTAAATTTTTAAATTGATGAGTTTTACTATTTTCAGTTTTTAATGTACATGTAAATACACAGCTGTTCGTAATTCATAAAGTACATAGTAGAAATTTTAACTCGGTTCAAGTTAAAGTTGTATAACTTTCTTTGTATTCTTATTATTATAATAATTTTCACATTCAATAACGCTGCGTCGAAATTTTTAGTATACATGTAAATTAAATGTTTTCTGTTTAAAGTTAAATTTAAATTCACAACTTTTTAATGTTTTTATTCGCTACTCAACGTCCCAACTTCGACTGAACTGAAAGTGTACCCGGTATTTCATGAATTTTCAGGTTTCAAAATTGTAACAGGATAACGACGTTGCAGTGTGAGTTGTTTCCTTGCCAATATAACTCATTTAAAAAATATGTATCGCACAGACTAAACAACCCTCTCCCCTCCCCCTCACCGACGTTTATCATGCCCTGTTAGGATCGTTGATCTAGTTCCACAATACGAATTTCGTGTCAAACGGCTTCTAATATTTCTACCAAAGCCGAAACGACGAGATCGAAATCGTCAGGAGTCGCCGCCCTTCGAACTGAGGTTTGGCACACAAATCGGCACGTCGTCCATTAAATAATCCGCTTTCATTTTGTTCATGATTCGTTTCATCGAAGAGCACATTAGCGGCAGCCGAAGAGCGCAGGGATTCTGAGCCATTCTGGCTTTGAAAGAACCCAATTCCGGAATATACCTGTAAAGTGGGATAAGTAACTTTTTATATTTTAATTTGTTTGCACGTTTTAATCAATTGTAAACTTCTCAGAAGAGTACTACTGCCGTCCACGCCAAACGAAAGTTGAATTCAAAATATTTGGTGCGAAGGACGATGCAATTTACAGAATTTGGTGACACACCAACGCATTTTCACGGAAATATTTATGAAGAAACAAACGTCAACCTGCCCCCGTTCAGCTGACGGCTACAACTCGCATTTACTGATAACGTCTTCCCAGATACATACGACATGGCGAATTATTACACAACGGTTTGTTATTCTGTTATCAAGCTTGACGCAGTCTCACACCTACAAGACCCTTACCAGTCGATTCAGCATCAAATACTACTATTAGCACATGACATGATTACAATGGAACGACAAAAATTCACATTTTCTACGAGGCGTTAGGCAATTGGCATGACTTGACGAGTCGAACTGACGATCGTTTGGACTGAGACGGGAGCCAGTGCAAAAAATGAGCGCAGGCTGGATTGAAATGATAACTTTCGTTATTTTCAAACGAGTTTCTTCCACTAAAAAGGTAAGGAAAGTATTGAAATCGTGCCAAAAAAAAGAAAGTTAGGTTTTCATCACACTTTTACGAGTTGAGGCCTGCTGAATCCAAAAAACCTAATTCCCCCACGTGGTCCGTGTGTGTTTGAGTTGTGTAATTTGCGGGAGAACAGCTGAACTGATTGAGCTGGATTCTTTTTAGTTTTGTTTGCTATTTTTTGACGACGCGAACGTACGGTTATGAGTGAGTTTCATAGATTGGAAAGGGGAGGACCAAAATGTAATTAAAACTAGGGTTTTCGCATTTTTCTCAAAAACGGCTCCGATTTCGATTAAACTTTCAGATTGCCTTCTGTTAGTCAGTGCTTAAGTTTTTGCCTGTGTCTCTACGAAAATTCAGTGAACGGGAGTATAAGCTAATGAACCCAAAATGTTTTTGTTTTTTTTCTTCATTTTTGGCAAAATGGCTTGAGTGATTCACAACAAACTCGCAGGGTGTTCTCAGGTAGTTGATATCCATATATGTCCCACTGAGAGTCCATTGAAGATCGAAATGGGTCGAAAAGAATGTTATTTTTGAACATTTTCATAAGTTCCGAAGTAACACTGGATTTTAATCAATCAACCTATAGCCATATTTCGTTCTTTCCAATTAGCTCATTATTTATTTGTTGAACGGAAATATAACTATAAGCTAGGAAAACGACATTCGTCGAACATTAACTTATCGTTTTTCCCGTTTTCTCAAAAATAGCTCTAACGACCTTGATCAAACTGAAGGGGTACTCTCGACTAACTAGTGTGTACATTTTGTTCGTCGAATTTACGGGGGTTGCGGAAAGTTGTGTGTTGCTACGCATCAGATATTTTATTGTGATTTCGCCATTTTCCGTCTGGACCCGCTCTATTCGAGTCCAAAAAATACCTCGGAAACGCTACCAAACATGACGTAACTGCAATAAAACTGCCAACACTTCATTGTGGGCTAATTTTTAAACCATTTTTTGCCCAAAACAACCATGGGTTTCGTCCGAACGGATTGCCGAGTAGGGGGGTACAACTAGATCCCAAATGGAATTTTAGTGCAGATGAGTGAGTTTGTTCGAGCACGTTAAAGGTGTAATATAGCCTGCAGGTAAGACTGACGTTGTAGGTTTGGAATCCCCATGCCTTGAAACACAAAGGCTCCAATTTTGAGAACAGGAAACATAGGAGTACTATTCAGAATGACTAATATACCAAAAAAGTGAGCTTATTCGGTTAGGTAATTTTCCTGCAAATCGAACTCACACAGGAAGCACACACAAACGTGATTTTTGATTCAGTAGACCTCAAAGCTTGCTCGGGATTGTAAATTACTAACCTAAGGTGAATGGATTCACAATCTTCGTCTTTCCCTGGGCAGAACGGTCTCAAAACTTCTTCGTATATCCGAGGCATTTGTGTCGCTGAGCACAGAGGCGGTGCGTCGGAATCACAATACTGCTCCAGGGATGACGCACATTTCCTGCTTTGTGGCCTCGACGCGCCGGACTTTTGTTGAGGGAGTCGCGATTTTGGAGACGAACACGGCGAAGGGAAAGTAGAGTCAGGTGCAGTGCCCTGTGACGCGCACGTGGAAGGCGAGGATCGGCCAGCGTAACACGGATACTGTACTTCGCACAAACGTGTCAGATCTCGATCCATTGAATCTAAATACCTCGTTATTTTACACATAGCCACATTTCTTTGCTTTGAGCATTCGATGTCTGCGACAAAATTGGCCAATTTCCGTCTGAAGGTTTGCAACATGCACATCAGTTTGTCTTTCCTTCTTAAAAAAATGTCGACTGCCTCCAAATTTCTGTTCCTTCGAGCAAGGCATTTTATTTCATCCATTTTCATTCTTGCGGTGCAAAGTTGCCTGACGATGCGCTCTTTGTCGGGACTGCATCCTGAAAGGAAACTGCTATCAACCAGGTTAATGATTTTGGGAGTCAAATGCTTCCCAAATGTACCGAATTTCAAACGTGTGGAAACAAAATTGAAGTAAAAGAGATAACTAAGAGAAATTATCTTTACCACACGATTGTCACTTGACCCTGCGTGGTTTCCATTTCCATTTTTTTGTGATGAAACGTGCCGAGTTCTATTCATCTCCCAACGATCTAAAACTTCAGTCTGTCACAAGAATCAGTCGAGTTTATAGCAATTGTGAAATGGTTCGAAAATAGTACAGGTCTGTTTTCGTGCAAAAGCCTGAATACTTGTTCGACATCCACTGAACCTAGACCGGCTAATGCCCATTAATGTCGTGCGGAAAGTTTTCATTCAGCTGAGTGGTCTATACATAGTTCGACCAAGAGTGGTGGAAGTTCACTTTTCACTCTCCATTCATACACGGGTAATGGCCACTTGACTTGCTTCTGAAAGAGTCCCTTATGCCCAAGAGACACTTACAAGGGCCAGCTTCACGTAGTGTAAAATATTTTAAAATTACCTAATTTAAAACATTTTTGTACCCAACGTTTGCTGTTTTGTTATTATTTGTTAAAATGTAGATATTGTTTGGACTCGACACTCGCGAGCAGGCCACGTACAGTTGCTCATGCGAAAAACAGTTTTTCTGTAATTGGACACCTGCTACTTGAAGTGTTTGCCCTTGCGCTTTGTTAACGGTCATTGCGAAGGCTGGTTTGAGGGGAAACTGGATTCTTTTGAACTGAAAAGGTAAATCTGTAGGGAGCATGAGTATGCGGGGAATCAAAACTACTTCATCTTCAGCTATTCCTGTCATTATAATTGCTCTAATAATATTGCTTCCTAGCTGCGTAATTTGCAATCGAGTCCCGTTGCATAGTCTCGGCGCTTCGAGATTTCTCATTAACAAAACTGGAACCCCAACTTTCAGTCTCAGCTTATGATACGGCACTCCTGACAGCTCTAAAGAGTTTAGAAACTCTGTAGAATAAGATGTCACCTGTTCACTGTCTGTATCTACTGAAAAATATTTGACAACATCGCCTTGCACGTGTGACATCATTCGTTCATTGATCTGTCCCACGATTTCATTGGTCGGTAAAGGGTATTGCCCTTTCACACAGCCACTCTCCATTCCTCATGTTATATTCCAAACCGAGATAGACGTTGTTTTTAAGATCTTCCAAATTGTGGACAGCATTACATAATTCTTTATTTAATGTAACCATGCCGTTAGCGTCCGTAGTCATTCGACCTTCACCGATTTTCAATAGAGCTGCTGCATATGGCCCCGATTGCGCAATGTAGTTGTACTCGCATGTTTTTAGTGAGACAAAATTTTTTTATTAATTTTTGTTCCGTGTTCAATGGGAGAACAGACTCTGATATTTGTTGCTGTAAAGAAGAGACACTGTTCTCTTATTCCATCACTACCGACTTCTCCGATTCTTTGTGGCCGGTTCATTCCAAAATCTGATAACGTCTTCCCAGATATAGCCATCACTTGGTCTTCAATCTTAGTTAGCGCCTCATTATATACTAAATCATTATATGTAATATTGGGATTATTATCCCTTTTTTCGCACTAAAAGGTAGCCTATGTCCTTTCTCAGGGTCTAAAGATTGTCTGTGCCAAATTTCATCAAAATCGGTGAGAGGTTTAAGCGGGAAAGCGTAACAGACAGACAGAGTTACTTTCGCATTTATAATATTAGTAGGGATTTACATCGACGAGAAGTGGCTGCGGAAAATGAGAAGTTTTCACATCTTTCTTGGCTCTTGCGATTTTGACTAAGCTTACAAATTAACATCAGGACCCCTTGTAAACTTAAGTGAAAGGCTCATTAATTCTAGAGCACCTCCTCATTGGCAACTAGAGAAGTGAAATAATGCAAGGCTAGCTTGTATGAATCAATGAGAGCAAGAGAACCACACCAATCAAAGTTGGTTGGAAAAAACCCTGCAAATTATTACAAAACGGTTTATTATTCTCTTGAACAACTTGATACCAAATGGGATTTTTGTGAGAAAGAAGAAATTTTTTGAACCACGTTAAAGGCACAAAACGGTCAGGACGGTGGACGGACATTGCAGATTTAGAATCCTGATGTCTTGAAACGTGAAGTATCAAATTTTGAGGAGGGTTGTAAAAACATTTTCCTGACTGAAAGCATAGGGTTACTGTGGCGGCTGGCCACCATTTACCTACAAAAGGCGCCTCACCGCAAAGTCATCCCGACAGAGGGCGCTAGCCGCGAGCCACCGACTACTCTTGGAGGGGATAGCATGTGGCCAATCAGAGAGAACTACTCCCTCCAAGAGAACGTATATAAGAGCCTGCCTGCAAGGACAAACGGGTCATGAATAAGTTCTTGCCGTCCCTGCTCAGCAGGTACCACAAATGGGGACTACGCTTTAACGAATCCAAATCAGAAGCAGTTTTCTTCTCCCACCATAACATCCCCCCCCCCCCAAATCCAAGTGGGAAACCATCCAATCCCTTGGATACACCAGGCCAAGTACCTCGGTGTCATCTTTGACAGGAAACTAAACTGGTACAGGCGAACCCTCGCAGTTCATGCCAAAATCAACGGAGCCTTCATTGCTCTCCAGCCGTTCTTCAACAACAGAAAGATCTCACATCCAACGAAAATCTGTGTCTTCAACGCCATCATCAGGAGCATCAGCACCTACGCTATCCCCGTCTGGGGCACGGCCTCCTCCCTTTGCCAACTCGAGGGCACCTACATGAAGTCCCTTCGAGGAGTCCTCCGCTCACCCCGCTACATCAGAAACCGGCAGCTCCTGAAGGAAACAGGCTTCCCCTCGCTCAGCACAGCCGCCTCAACCTTCGCAACTCAGTGGTGGGTCACCCCAACCCGTCCATCAGCTGCCTCACACAATATGCCCCCAACGCCTCAGACATCGTCCGAGGCCCTGCTCCCTCATTCCACGCTAACCCCGTCCCGCACTCCCTGCATCGCACATGCGCATGAGTCCCCCTGCATCTGCAGGCTGGCCTCTCATCCTGGTTTAGAACCTCCGCGTTGGCAACCGCGGGGGAGGGGTTTTAGTCGGTAAAAATCCGACACTACCCATTTGGGTGTCTTTTGAAGATTTCCCCTCCCCGGAAGCGACTGGAAAAAAGAAAAAAAAAAGAAGACATTCTTTCTTTCATTCTTTCACCCATCTCTTCTTCCGACAACAACCAGCCACCATCAGCGGAGCCAGCGGGGACGACGAGTCTGCCCTCACACGTCTGAAGAAGAAGGAGCGACAACTCAACCGAGTCCCTCGCCGTGAGGAGCTACTGCTCAACCAAGCCCTTCAAACTACGCTTCGACGCCTGAGGAACTCGTCCCTCGCCCGCTGCTCAACCGAGTCCCTCATCTCGCGTCTGAGGGAGAAGGAGGGACGACTCAACCGAGTCCCTCGCCGTGAGGAGCTACCACTCAACCGAGCCCTCCAACCTACGCAACGACGCCCGAGAAACCCGTTCTACGCCTCACACTCTCTCAACCAGCAGACAGGACGTACAAACACAACAACAATTTTCGTCGGCCCTTTTTAAGGCCACACACGCCCTTGAAAAGGGGACCCCGACAGTTACTATTCAGAATGAATAATAAACGAAAAGGCTGTACAAAGCCATTCGTATAGTAATAAATTCACAACTGGGGGCCTATCTGGGACTGGTTAATTAAGCACACTACTTTTGAGAATTAAAGAAATGTGAAATACGTATAATTTAGATCCGTTAATGTCCTCCAAAAATGAAAGAACTCAGCCTGCTGTCCGACAATTAAGTCTGCTCGTTTGATTTCACAACCCAAGACGCTCCATAGGTTGTAACCCTATGATACAAAAGGAAGTTACCTCGAACTTCAAATACCCCCCCCCCCCCTTTATTGTTACATAGACATTAGACTGTGGTTTCGAGTTCAATGAGCTCCTGGGAAAAGTATTTGAAGCGCCTGCTAAGGCAGGGCACTCGCATAGCGGGTGCTTGGCTGTTTCATCCTCCTCGCTGCACAATCTGCTTTCAACCACCATTTTTTTAACTTGTTGAGCTGCACTGCCCTGTGAGGAAGCTAGTAACGAGTCTTAGTTCCCATCTAGGGAGTGTAAGCATCGCCTCCATCCTTGAACAGGATAGAGCGAAGGCTCATTTCCCATCTTAGATGTGGCTAGCCACGCCAATGTCCATGTTTTTCCTGGGTCTCCCACAGTGTCCTGCGTGAGACCCGATCGGCTGGGGTTTTGTGCCCCTTCTCGCAAACAGTCTGCCTTTTCATTGTGCTCGTGCGTACTAGAAGCTAGTATTCAAATAAGGGAAAGCCTTTTATGGATACTGAGTGGTTTGAGAGCGTGAAGACATTCCCACGTCAGCCTAGATGTGAAGGTGTTACGAGGGGTTCGTAAATGTTTGGAGAGCTGTAACTCAGGGAAAAATTAGAGCGATCATGAGCTCTGAACCAATGCCCAACTTCCATCGGATTATGAACCTTCGTCTATGCCCACTACACTACGACCACAGGAGGTGCCTATAATAACGGGAGTCAGATGGTACAAAGGCGTAGGCCAAGACAGCCTTCAAGGTCCGCTTTCCCTGAGTCTTTTGCCAGGATCTCTTGTGTGCAGTTGTTTATGACCAGAATTTCAGCTTGATATATTGTGCTGTACTCTCCCAGCGGCTTGGCAAGGCTGAAGTTGAGCGTCCAGCAATGCCCAGACCAGCCTTACCCCCTAAAACTTACATAGTTGGAAGTAAATGAACTATAAAAATAATATCCCGAACTCACATACTCAAAGACGTATGCACCTGCAGTTGATTCAAGTCGAAGATCAGGGAGTCCATTGTTAGCACGCAGGAGCTTGATGTCTGGTCTTCCTCATTCTCTGGGTTTTTTGCCAGATGCTTGCAGCTCCGGTTTCCCATCAGTCGTATTTAAATCACTCCTGTTTTTTAGAAACCGTTTTTGGAATTTAGAAGAAAGAATAAACACGATTCGAGGATTTTGGTTATAAATATGTACTAAACAAGGTTGATCATGGCGACCTAGTTAAGTGAAACTAAGTGATACGTATTCGAGGCGAAGCATAAGTCATTTGTGATTGCACCGACACACTTTTATGAATGAGGTAAGTTTGAAATAACTCCACGTTACAGTAAAGTTGAGGTGTCAAGAGCACCTAAAATAAAACTCCTGTTCTCAATCTTCGGCCAAAACCAGAGATGCAAATTTACAGTAAACTGGTCCTCCGCTGGTAGTCCTAGCTCTTTCATCAATGTTAAAGTCGGTGCTTTGCTTGCTGCCCATGTGAAAAGGCCTCATCTTTGCTCTCCTAGGGAGGTTTTGCGCTTTCGACATTACCAGATAAGGATGTAGCTCACTACTAGGGCACGTTGCTCATTGCTTCACTACTTTTCAATTGTAGTCCCATCACTCTGCTTGTTGATCCAGGCTAAAACGATGGAATGGTTCTACTTAGCTGTGTTCCTGGCTGATTCCTAAATACCCTGGCTCTACTAGCCACCCCAGTCCGTTCCGTAAATACCCTTCACTGTGAACCACTTAAAAGGGTAGGATGCAACACTTTTAAACTAAGCATTTATTAAACCTAAAATAATACATTAGTCAGTCAATCCTTCGCGCTCCTTCCATTTCTCTTTCAATTCCCGAAGTTTCCTCTTCTTCCAATCCAACGAATTACTTTTCTTTTCATTCAACCGTTTCATTTGGTTTTCCACACTGTCGTCACCGTTAATCATGTTGTCCAACTTAGTGACTAACTTTTCTCTGGCCAATTTTCGATTTGTTTCCAACAGACGGGATTCGTGGCACTTTACCACTATACCTGCAACATAATAAAGTGGATCTTGAGGATAGATTGAAACAGGAGAATGGTCAAGATTGGTTTGACACTCATTAGCTTTCATTGGATATTACAGAGGACATGTCTATTCGAAAATTTTTTCATCTAAAAGTATGCTGTGAACTTTGGCCTATTACAGGTATAGTATGGTACAACGCGGTGACATTTCCAAAACTATCGATCCCCCCCCCTCAGCCACAACTCATTAGGATAGGTCCACTATTGATGATGCACTGGGCCCTAACCAGCCCAGGGTTCAGCCTTACGACCAATAAATGAGGAGACCACACAACAAGAAAGAAAACAACCAAGGTTTGGCAGCTAACTGTATCAATTGCTTAATTAACATTCAGCGCAACCCCTAGTAATTTCAACACACACGCACAGACTGTTTCCCCAAACGGTGCTTTTCAACTCAGCCCATTTTGAAACACTAAGTTTTGAACAAAACCCATGAAACATATTTCTGCCAATTACATAACTTTCCATCCTACCTCACAGTGCTAAGAAAAGTAATTGGAACGACTTAACCGTCTCCTCAACTTGCTGAGGTGCTCAAAAATGTCATTCTGAATCCTCACCAGTCGAAATATGACGCAAGACCACGCAATTGGATCTTTTATTCACGTTTTGCCCTCCAGGCCCGCTCCCTTTAACAAATTGCTCTTCAACGTCATCATCTTCAATTACTGGCAATCGAGATGTGTCAATTTGTTTATCCAACAAAATTATTGAAGTTGATACCCTTCTGCACTGTAGGAGAGGACCTGTCGTGACAAGATAAATTCCTTTTAGACGATGAAATGTTGACTTTACAGAGTCAGATTAAACAACTCACATTCTGTCAACGAGAGAAAATGGTTAATCACAGAAGACTATCAAACTTCCTCCTAAGAAGTTGCCAATTCTACAACGAACCCATCACAGAACATTAAGTTTGCTGGCCATTCCTAACAGGGAGCCAGTGGGTGCTGTAACTTTTATCTCTTCGCGAACAAGAAATGAGAAGATACGTCACAGGAGATTGACATAAAGATATGATGTATGATGTTACGCCACTTACTCCTCAACCTATAACCCTACAACTAGCCCTCCACAGCGCTATTTTGCAAACATGACACCCTATCCTCGCATCTTCAGACCACTCTCCTCACATCATCACCAGTAAATGAGGAGACCACACAACCAGGTAGAAAACAGCCGAGGACGTGTGGCTAACTGTATCAATTGCTTCCCACTTCTTGGACAGCCATAAAAAAGGGACCATTGCGTTTACCCATCGAGAGTTACTACTTTCAACTGTCCCCCGACTAGCTCATTCTACGGTCGTTTTAAAATCAAAACGAATCGCACTAACTGTTGAACGTTTGCACTATAGAATTAAACGGTTCGAACATGGAATCATCCTTCGCTTCATCAAATACATGTTGTGATCATGTTTGAGAGTTGCAGCCAAGGTGGTTTCTGCATGATACTGCCACCTCCTCTGTTTAGAGCTTTCCCCACAGCTCTCTTTCTGTTTTGGTTTATCATTCATTCTGAATAATAACCCTATGTTTTCGGTCACGAAAAATTTTTGACAACCCCCCCTCAAAATTTGATACTTTACGTTTCAAGACTTGGAGATTCCAAATTTGCAAAGTCCGTCCGCCGTCCAGGCCGTGTTGTGGTCTAAAAAATTCGTTCTTTCGTCCAAAAATCCGATTTGGTATGTAGTTGTGCCCGCCATCTGCAAATTTATTCCCCCCCCCCTTTTGGTTTATTTTTCATTCTGAATAATAACCCTACGTTTTCGGTCAGGAAAATATTTTACAACCCCCCCCCCCAAATTTGATACTTTACGTTTCAAGACTTGGAGATTCCAAATTTGCAAAGTCCGTCCGCCGTCCGGGCCGTGTTGTGGTCTAAAAAATTCGTTCTTTCGTCCAAAAATCCGATTTGGTATGTAGTTGTGCCCGCCATCTCGGCAATCCGATCGGACGAAGTCCGTGGTTGTAATGGGCAAAAAACGGTTAAAAAAATTAACGAAACGCAGTACAACGCGGGAGCTACAGCGTTTCGTTGTTTGAACTCCCTCCCTCCATGCCTGTCTCATTAAAAAAGCAACCGCGCTCGAGGCAAGCGCGCCTCCCCTTTCGCCTCGGAACAGGTTCGCTTCGAGCGCCCCCATTCCAATTTCCCCGACGGGGCAAAATCATCAGACGTGTTGTTTCCGTAGTTCCATTGTAGCCAGGACATGTTTCGTATGGTTTACTAGTATTCGATGCCGAGTCGAATGGGATGGGGGAGCACTAATACTAGGTCAAGCTGTTCATGAGAATAATAAACCATTGTGTAATAATTTGCAGGGTTTTTTATTTTTGTCGCTGAGCCATGAATTCACACATTTTGAATAGTTTGAGAGTGCAATGCTAACAGAATGTTATACAGTAGTGAACGGATGCCAGTTTACACCTGACAAGTATGTATGGCCTGAATGCAGTGTGAATGCCTTCACAGGGGCATGGGGGTAAGGAGACATTCGATGGGGATACAAATTTCAGTACATTTTGCGGAGCAAAGCAAGCCATAATCAAATATTGTAGTTAATTTTTGTAAGCCACCAAAACAGCTCCCCACCCCACCCCATATTTCGGACTTCTAATTCAACATATCTGCTTATGTATGAGGTGACAACATACTTTCATTGCAGCTAAATTGCATTGACTGGACCGTAAGGTTCACAAGTACAGTTCAGTGTTCCCGGGCTAGCACTGTCGAAATGAACTGTGGAACACTAAGAAATCGAACAGTTTGAATAAACCAAAATCAATAAAAATGGTCCCTCGTTTCGTCAAATACGTGTTTTTACCTTCAGTCTGTCAAGGTGTTCACACACTGTGTCATTCCCTGAAGCGCTCACTCCCAGTTTCGTTAGCTGCACATTTTAGGCTATATTTTCCCACTTAGTGCCTTCTCCATTACCCTCATCGTGTTGTTTACTTTTCACACTTTCAGCAATCAACGAATTCGCACATTTCACCTGGTTTGGTTTTCAGATCCTCTTTCGATCCCACCAAACACCCATTTACCCTCGACCTTTCTACCCCAACTGGATTTTAGTTTTTTTATTCTTCAATTTCCACAATGGCACTGTCCTCTCCAATCGTACAATCCGCAATAGTAATAACAGTAGCGCATACTTGTAAGCAGAAGTTGTTATACACTCGACTTGGCGTGACTGTTTACATTTGGTCAAACAGCCTCAATGAACAGTACTCGTGAACGCTTTTTCACCCACGGAGGTTTTGTGGGACAGCCAACGTTGAACCGTTTCAACTTCCTCAGCATTTATCTGCATTTTAGACAAACGCTGTGTGCAGTTGTACCCAGGGAATTCAAGTAGGTTCTCTGTTTTTAATAGCTTCAGCCATACTTTGACTCTTACCTAGTAGGGACTCATCAAAGTCGCACTCTGTCACTCTGTATCTTTGATTAAGTTACAGAATAACCTTCTATTCGGTTCATCACACCTGGAAAACTAGTTTGCACTTAATCCATGCACATGTTGAGACTAGGCGAATGAGGGATATGAAAAATATATTACTACTCACCAGTGGGTAAGTGACGGAGTAACGCGCAATTGTTGTTTTTGGCCACGTTGCTTCCCCCAGGGCCACTCCCAGTAATGAATTGCTCTTCAATGTCATTTTCATTCAACACTGGAGTGCGGGAATAGTCGATTTTCCGGTTCCATAGACACGAAGAAGAGTTGAAGAAACGGAGACTCAACTTACAAACACCAGACATGCTCATACGAAACGCTTCAAACGAATTAACTCTTTACCTCTCTGAAACAAAATATTTTCATTTGACGCATGGGAACAGAAACAGCACCAACAACAGTCAGTAAGGTACATCTGTACAATTTCTTTTGTCCTCAGTCTGACCTGTGTCCTGACCGAAAATATATGTGTATTATTCATAATGCATAATAAACCAAAATATATTTCTATGACATCAAGAAGGAATGAAAAGTTCTAGGCCTTCGACCCTTCTGAAGCGCCAAATTGATGGATCAGGGAAAACTTCAAATCAGAGTAATTCAGGAACTTTCTTACGTTGAAAAAAAAATGTCTTTCTTCTTCTGTAGCCAATCCTTTGTTAGATTTGAACTCGTCTTTGATTCTTTTGGTGAAATAAGCTTGATCAGAGTATTTCAACTGTTTGCCATAACGGAGAAGTTGTTTATAAAGTGAAATCACATCTTTGGCCGTGGGAGCACTCATGACCTGTTATAACAGTAAACAGTAATGTAATAACGCAGTAAGGATCAATAGGTACCAACTAATTTGTGGCCGTGAAGCCACAGGATACATCGATGACCACTCAAAGGAGTCAGGTTTCTGTGTGTGCCCTGTTCCTATAGTCTAATGCTACTTCAACGTACCTGTTGGATGAGTCCACCTCCCCAGGCTGATAGAGTACTAGGGTGGAGTGCTTTCGACGTTAAAACACGCTGTAAGACTGCATACGACTAATTCACAGCCTAAAATAATCCGCTGGCCCTTGTTAATTCTGTGTCTCTTAGTACATGCATTTGACAGTAACTTTGCTAAACATGTACAAAATAACACCAAATATGGCACTTAATGTATTATACTCAGAACATTATAAAAACAAACGGGAGAATTCACTGACAGTGGTATTAATCCTGCTGAGAATCTTGCCAAGTTATTACACACACGTTATTATTAGGTACTATCACTATGGCACTCTACCCTGAAATCGTAATAAAAATCCTATATCTTATCAGTATGTATTACATTATTATGTAAAGTATTACAACCCCTAGTTCCTTCCTTGAGCCAGAAATGGCTCATTTTATTTCTCTTTGAATCTGCAATGTTAAAAATGTAACAGCTACGCATGAGACGAACAATAGTTTCTCTAGAAACAAGAACTTACTGTAGACAATTTTTCATCTGTAAGTGATGACCGTGATACAAACAAGCCGCAAATTCAAGGATTATAAGAACTTTAATATAAATTAGGCAGTTTGAAAAATAGACGACGTTAGTTTTCGCTGTTATCAAGAGTGTGATAATGTTCTTCTTCTTCTTCTTCTTCTTCTACATTTATATTAGCCACACGAACTAGGAAAGAAAGTTACGCAATCGCTCGAACATTTTTTCTATAAATTTTCTTCAAATCTTTACATGTTAACGGCTTCTGCTTCCGACAACACCATTTTGAAAACTGTGGGTTTGTGTGTCCATGAATATGATTGGTGAGATCCGCACGAAGTTCAGCCCAAAGTGGTGGAATTTCCTGTTTCACTCTCTACTTGTCAACCATGGACTCAACCGGCAACGGACCAGCGATCACCTGGAGTGCTTCTGTTGTTGCAGTCTTATAGGCCTTGGTGATCCACAAGAGCGCAGCTCTCTGGGATTGGGCCAATACTCTCTTTTGATTGAATTAGTTTGCTACCCCAGACAACAAGGCATTAGCCAATCTCGCCTTATACGTAAGGATAGTGTCCTAGTAACGCACACTCTAAGTCCTTGCAATAGATGTGCCTTTATGAGAATTTCGCCAGCCTTGCCGTTTGGCTCGTTTAATGGTGCGGTGGAAGGTCTTCTTTTCTTGGATGAAGGCCACAATGGTGATTTGGTGTTTTGTATCGGCACAGACCATGTGCAGGATCAGGAGTTCTTTCCATTCCTGGTGGCATCGATAAAAATAATTACAACAATTAGCTGGATGGGCGCGAGCAAAAAAATGGATATGCAACAAACTGATACGGAAAGAAATGACACGATGGCGGCAACTCGACAACTGAAGGACCGTATTTTGGTTACAACGGAAAATTGACAAAGTGTGGGATTCATGCTATGATTCCATATTTCAACGGTTCGTCGAATGAAGAATACTAGTGCTAGACAGTTGCCAGTGATAAAAAATGTAACTAGCACCGGTATCAGTGACGCTAGTAAACGTCCCGAATTGCGAACCGAAAACCATGCAAATGTACTTGCGACCATTGTTTTGGGAATTAACCTAATCAGTTAATTAGGTTCTCTGATAGAACGTGAAAAGGAATATTGGTTCGTTTTAATTGACACAAATGAATTGAGGCACTGTTAGTCAAATGAATGCCCACTATTCAGTTAATGAAGAAATGATTTCGAATTTCTATCAGCTAGAGAATTAATCAGTCACGCTTATTTGGAAAAGAAGCTTAAACTGCTTAGACAGTTCCATACAGGAAAGCTATTGCGTTTGTACGGCATCAAAATTATGCATGAACATTTCCAAATTAAGCTGTATTTCATAACCACTATTGTTCACGGCTTAAGAACTCTAACATTTCTGTGAGTTATGACTTGGGTTCAGAACTCATAAGGTTAGTGCAACTCTAAACGTTGTGAGACTAGATTAATAAGGATCAACTTAATAAAGTCCAGAGCCATAAGCGCGTGTATGTGTTTGGATGTACAACGACGTAAATTGAATGAAAAATAGATGTGGTTAGTCACTAGAGTCAACTAAAATCGCTAAAGAAAGTTGTATGATGAATCACACTAGATTTTTAAAAAGACTTCTTACTGGTAATTTAGTTTACTTGAAACTCATCGGCAGAAGACAGAACGTTTATTCATGGATAAGAATATTATGGTATGGTCAAGTTATTTGGAGCTGTTAACACAGGCAATTAAACCATACTCGTTAGAGCCATTTTGAAGAAAGAAGTTTGGTGTTTCGTTCATTACGATAACACTAGTTCGTTTTTGGTATTTTGTACTGGCTATTCCCTATAAAATGGATCAGATTGGAGCTGCACGTGATTGCCGTAATTTGTGCCTGAGTCAGCAGCCCCTCAAAAGCATCTCCAAACTACCTCAGTACAATTTCGTATCCTTATTTTGGTGCCTCGTTTTGATATGCCGACTAATTATCAAATTTCAGCCACTTTGGTTCATTTTTTTTCACATTTCACACATATCATGTGCTGTGTTTTTCAGACTCAGCAACATTTGACGCGTGAGGATCTGGAGATTTTAAAAAAATGTGCAGCTGACTACAGAACATTCCACACCACACCATAGTGCTAGGGAAAGTAAAACAGTTAGTCAACAAAACGACGATAGTCTGAATTACGGAATTTATGGGTTGCTCGTCGACAATTAGAATTGAACGGGCTGCCCAATAAATTATCAACAATTTCAACATAAATAAATTTCGATGCAGTTTTAACGTATGAATTTCGCCCAAAGGACACTACCGTTAAAAAAAAACAGCTTGGCAATTCAAGTAATTTAATGACAGTTATAAAATAGTTGACGGCAAAAGAAATTCCAGGATTCAAACTTATTGACTTTTCTTGTCTTATTTCTTTCGAACACGAACTGAATGAAAAACAGATTCGGTTAGTTTTTAACAAAACATTTATAAATGTTGGCCGAATTCCTTTCCACTTCGTAGAACTAAAGGAAAGTATAAATTGAGTTTCACTCAAGAAAAATGTGAACGAAAAGCTCGAGACGGCACGATGTCCTTCCTCATTTGGACGGGTTCGAATCTGTGAGATGAAGCGGAGAAGGTTGACCGAAAATAAAACTTTATCGATATCGGGCAGCCAGAAGTCAATGTTGAGTGCATGTATCGATTGCGGGACCTGCGCAGCAGCGCTAGGGCGAGCGGAGACGGACGCTTCTGAAGGATACGAAGCGAAGCGCGTCTGCGCAGTTTGTTGGGCGGGTCAGAGTGCCCCCCCCCCCCCAACGACACCATCCGGCCACCCGAAAACAAGTTATGAGTCCCCTTCTAGTTCGCCATTCCCGCGATAGATGTCGCAGAGGAGACAAGCAGGTCGACCTCAAAACGACATGACGGAAAGTTACTATTCGTATATTGCCACTGCTCGCTACGAATTAATTTAATATGGTTTCTCGTTTGTACTCTAACTCACCAGCTGAGCGTATTTTTACATTATTCGTTACGTACGACCAGATTCTGACGAGAGCTGCGCTCTCGCGGATTTTGACATAACTATTTGTTAGAAGGGTTTGGTGGAGATCGCAGCACGCGCATTCGCTCTCCTCCCGTCCCGTCCGCCATTTACTTCGTGGAGTTCGAGCTGGTTATAATTGATGTAGTGAAGTTTCACCGTTCTTCCCCGATAGGGTTCAGTCCAATGCAAAGTCGTGTGATTCAAACTCGTGGTTTTCTCGTGCGTTTTTATGATCCGAGATGCGTCATTGACTAGCTTTCATCACTCCTACTGAGCTCGTAAGTTATCACGCCTCTAATTTGATAATTTCTCTATTCGTTTGATGCCTTATCAAGTGTTGGTTGTTAGTGCTGCAGTACGCCATTTGTAGCGTGTTATCGTGTCGTAATGGCAGAGACAGAACTCAACCTAACTCCTCTCTCAATGTTTTGATGACGTAGTATGCGATTATCAGTGAGTTACAGTGTCATTGTAGAACTGCCTTACCTTAGTTCGATCCCACAACACGCTATTATCAGTGAGATAGTGTGGAATTGTTGTTGTTGAGTCCAACCTTATCAGATATTTATCATTTTGGTGCCACACTGGATTATCAGTGAATTAGTGTCGTTGTTGTAGTTGAGTCCTGCCTTATCAGGTTTATTTTTGGTGGTTTGATGTCATAGTACTCCATTATCTGTGCGATACTGCGTCATTGTTATGGTTGAGTACTGTCTTATGGTTTGGACCCTGGGGTTCACTCGTTCGCTGTTCCTTATCCAATGTTCTCTGACTAGACCATTCTGCCGTTGTTTTACCATCAAAATAAGCTTCAAATGAAGGTTGTTTGTCAATACAATGCTCACTGGCAACTGTCCAGCGCTAATATTTTTCAGTGTTGATATTAAATCACTAGACTAAGGGCTAGTTCATCAATTCAGTTAAGGCATCGAATAGCAGTCGTTGGTCAATGATATTCGGTGTGTGGAAATAATGGAAGTATCAAACGCAGATGACTAGCACCAAGTGAAAGTGAATTCAAAGATTTGACTTATTCGGTTACCTATAAATGACATTGGTAAACTGGCTGTAACTGTTGAACCATGGAATCATTGTGTGAATCTCACAGTTCTTCAATTTCAAGGCCATTTTCACCAAAACAGCACTAAACGTGATCAAGGCTAGCCGTTTTTGTGCCCACCACGCTAGCCGAGATCACTGGGGGATGCAGTTAGGATAGCTCAATATTCCGGATTTGACCAAATTATTGTCAGACACCAAAGCGGCCGCATTAACCTCTGCCGAAGCTGAAACTGGTGAGGAGCATTAAGTGAAAATACGTATTATTTAATATTTCCTACTTATCTGCTATTAAAACCACTCAGGTAAGCCATTAGAGTTTGGGTTTTCTAACACAGCGATATGACGCCTAGTTTTTTCAGAAACTGCTCAGCACACATTTTACGCAAAACAACAACTTGTTTTCGACGATTGCTATACTTCTGTTCGCAACAGAATTTAAATTCATACTTCTAGAAGTTGTTGCGCTCATAGCCATCTGAGGCGACGGGTGAGATGACGTTAACCCAACATATTAGATTATCATTATAGTGGAAAAGTAACTGTAATAACTGTGCACTTGTAAACAGTATCTTTGTTTATTATTTATTATTCCAAAATATACGTCAATTATTCACAATAATAGAAGCAAATATTCGGCAAAGCATGGTAATGGCGAACAAATATCAGGATATGATAAAGAAAGATAAGAGCTAACCGGACCTAACTGCGCAAGTTTTTGGGGTTAATGTTTGATCAGGGCTTCAACTTACACTGGATGAACTTCTGCAGAGAGATACACAGAACTTATTACGAGTGCGGATTGTGTGGTTGAAGCTGAGAGTACCATTGTGGAACTTGACGAATCAAAAAACGAAAATTTAGTAGGGGTAGAAGCGTCGAGGGTAAATGGGTGTTTGGGGTGATCGAAAGAGGATCTGATAACTGTTTTTCAATATTAATGAAGACAAGGGGAGGGGTACACTGATGATAGTCATCTGACTGCCTTCATTCGCAAGGCTTCGAACCAAAGGAGCGAAGGATGTCATCATGGGAGTGTGGGGGTAAAGATGCATTTGATGGGAACATCTTCAAATATATTTGGTGGTGGGGAGGGGGGGGACATGTGTGAATTCATTGCTTGCCGAAAGATTGTAAAAAGTAGAAAACGCGAAGAGGGTAGTGAGGCAGTACGCAGAGGTGGGAATAGCCTAAAAAACGCAGTTGAACGAAACAGGGAGAGAACTCCTTGGGGAATAAGACAGCCTGTGAGCACCTCGACAGCAACTCGTGAAGTAAAGGTGTCATCGTGAAAATTGACAAATAAAAATTTAACAAACGAAAACTTAATAGGGTTAGGAGGGTAAATGGGTGTTTGGGGTGATCGAAAGAGGATCTGATAACTGTTTTTTCAGTATTAATGAAGACAAGGGGAGAGGTACACTGATGATGGCCATACCGTTGGAAGTCGTCTGACTGCCTTCATTCGCAAGGCTTCGAACCAAAGGAGCGAAGGATGTCATCACGGGAGTGTGGGGGTAAAGATGCGTTTGATGGGAACATCTTCAAATATATTTGGGGGCGGCAAAACGAGTTGTTGCTAAATACTAATGAAGCCTTTTTGGAAGCCGTCAAAATGGCCTACCTCCCTCAATTTAGGATGGCTAGATACAGATGAGTGTTATCTTTAATTCAACATAACTGTTTACATTTGAGGTGACGACATACTAGCAATAATAACCCGGACAAAGAATGATGAGCACTCCCCTACAGTTGAGTTAGAATGTTACATTGATTTCGACGGTTGTCATCAGTAACTAGAACTGATGATTCCTTGAATTTTGTGCACATTTCACTGTCTGTTATATATTCAATTTCGCTTGTTGCAATTGTTTAAATTTGGTCAAATAGCTTCAGTTGTTATCCTGAGCTGATATAGTGAATGGTTATCATAAACTTATAGTGAACAATTGTGATCCCTATGGTCTGGAAAATGCAGTTCAACAATGGTTGGACGTTACAACAGGCGATTATCAGTGAGTTAGTGTGTTACAATTGTAGTTGAATCCTGCCTTATCATGGAAAATCGTGGTTTGATACCTCAGCACACTATCGCTAGTGAGTTAGTGTGTGGACAAGCTATCAAAATGCAACTGGTCAAGATATTGTGTTGAAGGTTCATCGGTATCAGAACCTCGGAGGACTAGTGTTATGGTTCATCAGTGTCTGATAGTACTAGACCTGGTAGACAGTATCCAAGAATCAGAATTGGATATAACTGACATAAAGATGGTCATGTAGCTCCACCATTTCAACAAAGGGCTGCAGTCGCAGAGTTTCTGTCCCAGGTGATTGAGGACCAACCTAACGCATTTGATAGTGAAGGGACATTAGGCAAATCAGGGGAGTTTGAATCATCTACCGCTGTACACAAGCTCGTATGGAGAATCTAGATATAAGTAAGCCAGGGGAGATTCGCCATGAGAGCACATGTGTACAGACATTGTATTATTGTGCTTTGGTTCCTTTCTTTCAACCAGCCTTCGGTACGTATTCTACTCTAAGCACTTATATATGTGTCGGTGGATATATGAAGCCAAATCAATTAGGTAAGGAACAGTACCTACGTGCATGCCCATTCACCCCTGTCCTCAATGATATTTCTGGGAATAAGACTGCTGAAGTGAGATAAGCTTCATTATGGAATTCAGAGTATAAGAAAGTGTTCAGGAGGCATAAAATATGTTTTTGTGGTTTTGTTTACATCCGATGCCTGTGATTCTTAATGATACCCTCTAGTTAACCATTCAGGTGTTTAAAAAAACGTTTTTCAATTTTCGCGTGGTAAATGCATAACTGAATTTGATCAACCCGGCAGAGTGCCTTTTAAGAACCTTTACCCTCGTTTTGTTACTTGTAGTTAACTATGGTGTCATTGGATAAGTTCATCGTGATCACCTTAGTGGCCACCTAGTTATGAATAGATTTTTTTAAAACAAAGAAGCCCTTTAAGCACCAACTGTTATTTGGTTACGTAGTTTATTAGTCAAATAATGAGCCCCATTTTAAAATAATGATGCGAGTATTCCACATCTTAAAATAGGGGTAAGCAAGGGTTAATTTTTTTTGGTTGATTTACTGTTTTAACTTCGTTGTCTTCCTCACTCTGCTTTGTTAAACGTGAGTTTCTATGTTATCTTTTGCAGAGCTTCAGAAACTGGACACACCATGGACTGCACGCCACAAGGAACAAATGATTCGCTGAGAGACAGGGATATCCATTGTACAGCATTTGAGAGCGGTGAAGACAGCTTGAACGACTGTCAAGTTGCATGGTATAAAACTAAGGAACGCCAGTTGATGAAAATACATGAAGCGCTTGAAATTTGCAAAGATATACTCCTGCCGCAGGTGGAACTTAGCTCTCGGCGGCCTTTAGAATCTGTAAGGTGCCCACCTCCAGTGGCTCAACCTTCTTGTCGCATTGTTTCAGACGTTACTGAATGTCGAGAGGAGAGTCAACCTCACGTCCCAGCTTGTCCAGTTTCAGCTGCTTCTCAAGCCACTCCTACTTGCATAAGCCTACCTGGTATTAACTTGGAGCATGCAGTCACAAGCCCTGTCACACCAGTAAATGGTCAAAATTGTGATGCTATTAGCATTCCTTCTGTTACTAACAACGCCTTAAGTGTGCAACAGGAACTACTAGTGGTGTCTAGTGAGTTAGAAAAGACAAGCGGCAAAAATGATGTTTCACAGAGGAGAGTATACGCTAACAAGGCAAGGAGGGGTGGAATTGTCACATCCATGATCACACAACAACCAAATTCTGCATTGCATGTAGTAAAGACGCCACGACCTCGAGGCCGCCCTCCCAAACAATTCCCACCTAAATTGCCCTCAGATATTACTGCTGACGTTCCTTGTACCAATAATTTACTACCCTCCTGGCATGTAAGTTTCCTGCAACAAGGGAAAAAACTTCGTCAATATGCCAATACAACTACGCAAACGCAGACTAAGGATTCTGCTTTACAAAGAAATATTGCCCAGAAAGGCAGTTCTTTCAATCTACTGTCAATTTCTGAAGAGCACTCAGCGTTAGTAAAGCAAGCATCCAGTTCAAGTGCACCAACAACAGAGATAGCTTCTACTAGTAATGGCAGCAATTGTATTGCTTTTATTGATCAATCAATCAATGGGCAAACAAATTCACCAGATCCAGTAATAATTAGCACATCTAGAGCCCAATCACTTAAGCCTATTGAGACAACTCACTCAAATGAAGGAAGCGACACGTCCACAAAAAAAATTACTTTAACAGAACACGCTGGTGACAACCATGTCATGACTGTTAGACCTTCAGTAATCTACTCTCCATTATTGACGCCAGTAAATGATGTTACGATCACTCAGACATCACAACCACATGTCTCAGAGCTGGAAAATAATACAGAAAGGGCAGGCAATCCTTCTGTAATTGATTTAACTGAAGACGAGGCTTCTTTCAAACAAAAAACCTTCCCTTCTTTAATGGTAACTGCAAGAGCTGGCCTCAAATCTCTTACCATACCCGCCAACGTCCTCATTACAGAACAATCTCATTTAAACAACACCATGGAAAGAATGCTTCAACTCTCTCCCACTTCACTTACGGAGCACCTCTTACGATTGAAGCTTTTGCGAACGGGGCAAACCTGCTCAACTCACAATCAAAAATTGAAAATAGGAAGTTACTCGAATACTGCCCGATTCCCACTTTCCGGAGGATACGTGTGGGTTTCAGAATGCTGCAATTCGGGAGTAAGTTCAGTGTTTTTGGGGTCAATTTTTGACAAAACTTCCCACTCTCCGTCAACAATACTGAAGTTAATGTTTCATTGGGCGTCGAATACAGTGATTCGCAACGTCGTTAATTGGGTCGATGTTGATAATATTGTCGTTAAGACCTATTACACTCTATTCAGAGCTGTATGTACGACAGCTGTTCACGAAAAAATGACGCAGATGGGCGGTCCTTTTAAAGCGGTTCAAATTGGGGTGATTAGCCTCGGTACCACGGGTGAAAATAGTCAAGAGAAAAAGATTAAAGTTGACATATTAGCCGTTCTTGACGTTGAAGCTCAACACATCCGTTTAAAAGCACTAGAGAGTGACTTCCAAAGTAATTTGTCTCCTGAAAAGGTATATGGTATTAAGTTCAAAAGGATGTTGGAAACCTTGAAGCTTTGGGTAAACCCCCAATCTACTGTAATAACAAATTTTGCAGTTGATTTCCCACTTTGTAGGGAATATGGATTTTTCAACGTTATTGCCAGCGGAAGCAAAAATTCTCAATTCAATAATAACGCAGTTGTTGAATATTTGAAAAGATGGGTTCCCCAAATGTTTGAAAATGCATTAGACCAAATTTCTTTCCCGATAATTCAACAATTTTTAGATGAGCTGACTTGGCGAGAGTGTTGGGGCCCAATCCCTCGTTGGGCTTTTGACTGTTTATTGGAACACTTGGCTGAAATAACTAAATTGCCAGGGCCTGGGATAATTGACAAGTTGAAACGAATTTCTGCTGATCCGACGAAAGATTGGAGGTTTTCAGTTTGGAGCAAGGTTCCTATTAGTGTTGATAACAGTGGCACAAAAACTGAGGAAGAAAGCAAAAAGAGCGCGCCGAGTACCTCAAAAAGTTCCCGAAGGAAGAGTGCAATAGTTCGCAAAGATGATTCAACAGATACTGAAAGTATCGACGGCGACGCTGCACCTACCAAATTAATTTGCGATAAGGATAATAACGTGTTCTTAGAAGCATACTACTACGGACATATCGAAGGTAATCCTAAATTACAAAAATCCACAGGAGCCTTCCTCGTTGAGTGTGCTGTTTGCACCATGGGATTTTCAACTGGCTCGTCTTTCACCACTCATTTGATTCAGCATGCATTAAATCCTGGCACAATGTCGCTCAAGCTGTTATGTCAACCATTGAACATTTGTCGTTATTGTTTACGCATAGTAGGAAATTTGGATACCCACATATCAAATAGACATCCTCATACTGCTTCATCGAGTCCAACAATATGCCGAATATGTGCGATAGATATGAAGACGCACAGGGCGATGAAAAAACATATGGCGGCGAAACATTGTGAACTTGATATGCCTTACTTCTGCGAAGCGTGTTCATTCAGAACTTCTATATTTGAATGTTTCGAACCACACTATCGCTCGTGCCACGACAGAAGCTCTTTTCTTCAATGCCCATTCTGTTTAAAGACGGTTCATTTCAATTCGAAAACGGGCGTCCCTGTGCCCAAGAACCAAATTTACTTTGTGCAGCACATTCAAAAGCACTGCATGCCTAAGATGAGAAATGACTGTGATAAGTGCACTCTTTCATTCCTTACAAACAGAAGCCTCATTAAACATCAACGATGTTTTCACTCGAGTTGCCGAAATGTGGCAAATGTTGTCCGGTACAAAGGAAAGGAAGACTCAATTGTGATAGTGAAACCCAAGAAGACTTCGTCGGCAGAGTCTATTGCAGATAGCAAAACTCAGCCCGCTGTTTCAAACACACACCGTGTTGATCAAACTCTTGCTGATCATGACTGTATTGAGTGTGAAGGGCCAATTACTAACGATCATTTTTCCGAAGGGCTATTGAACTGTACTTCGTGTCAATATCACACTCAATGTCTGGATTCAATGTTGGAACATAATCATAAATCTCATCCAAAGATACGACCTATATGTGTCGGAGGGAGCCCTATACTCAATAAACCACTTGCCTGCTCGGAGTGTGAATTTGATACTGTTAATGGAAACAGAATGGCGACGCATTTGGCAAAAATTCACCCTGATGCTGAAGCGATCTTCTTATAATTTTCCTCGCCTTTGTGCAATTCGAAAAGTGTAAAAATAACTCATAACATTATTGATTATCAGCTGTGACTGTATATTTGTACCTTTTTTGTTTTTTTTACGTTGAACGACTGTTATAAATTTTGTAAATAATTTCCGCGAAACAATTCCATACATAGAATGTATTGTGAATAAAATCAAGTTAGTTAATTATCAGAACGTCTTCCTTTATTTGGGACTCTAAAGAAGTGCGTCAATGCAGTTGACTACAAAAATACATAAAAAAAGAAACATACAAGATTTTTATTTATATAAATATATATATACACCCAGCAGAAGTGTTAAAAGATCTTTAGATCTTTATGTCTTCAGGAGTACTGATTCAATAAACATCTGGTGCGAGGTATCACACAACTTTCCATAGCTCTACGTAAATTCGATGGTTTTTGCGGCTTTTGCTACTAACTTAATTCAACTTTCACTCATTTCATTCGAACTTGGTCAAACGTAACTTCACAGTGGCAGAAAGCTGTAGGGCTTACAGTTACAGAATTTATAATACGGCTCGTACTCATGAGCCATCAGTGTGCAGAACTAACAAGGCTATAAGTTTGATTGTTTTTTGAGAAGGATATTAATCGTTTTTCCTGAGTTATCTGGTAAAAACTTTTAGAAAAATTAAAAACCGTGGTGGTTGGAATTCCTAAATTTCTGAGGTAGCTCCTACATATCTTATGAGCGTTATTAAAGGTACATGATTGAACTAGCACGTCAATTTTTCTGAAGATCCTATCAACATTCGAGCCGAGTATAAGGAAAAAACTCCGCTAAAATTAATTTTCGTCAAAATGTTTAGTAATTTATCGTGTTTCTCGTAATTTTCTCAATATACTCGTCATGAGAATTTTATGTGTTTTTTACTGTCGTTTTATTTTGAGCTGTCTATGCGAGTATAATCAAAATCGTTATAGCAGTTTTTTAGAAAAAAAAAATTTGGTGTTTTTTGGTAGTTAGTTTTGGGCAGATTTTGCTCATACCTTTATTTTAGCGGTTCATGGTGGCCTGCGAGATATATGTCAAGTTAGAGCTGATTTGGTTTAGCCGATTATGTAACTTTGCTTAAACTTCGTTTGGTTTTCTGGCCAAAAATGTAATTCCGAATGAATTATTACCAATAGGAATCCGAAAGTATTTTCTCTGAAATTAATTCGAATAGTGGTAAAGAGCTTTTAGGTTAATTTGTCAAATGATTGCGAAAGACTAAATGAACCGAAGAACTTTTGAATTTAATTAACCTCACAGAGCGTCAACATACATCCACATTTTGTTCCCCACAACTATTTCTGTTCCTAGGGATGTAAGTTGACATACATCAGAAAATGAAGGTCGCCGTACTTCAAGTTAGTTTTTCAAATTCTCCTTAAATGAATGGCCATGACGATTTTGAAAAAACCCATGGGGAATTTCAAGAGTTGAGAGGTTGTGTGATCCGTCCCGCCTGGTTATTAAAAATCTGGTGCGTAGCAACACACAACTTTCCGCCACCTTTAAGTTCGAACACCACCTACATAGGCGGGCGCTATATCTTCGTTCAACGCATTTTTACAGGAACATTTATGGTGAACAAAATGTAGGGACTAGTTAGCTGAGAGTTCTCCGTAAGTTTGATCGAAATCGTTAGAGCCGTTTTTGAGAAAATTGGAATACCGATAAATTAATATTCGACAAATCTCCTTTTCTGAGTTAACTTGGCTTATATCGCCGTTCAACATATATATACAGGAATAATTATAGAGAACGAAATGTTGGTGTGGGTGACTAAAAGACACTCCATTGGAATTTATCACATCTGGTGAAAAAGTTACCCTGGAATTTACGGAAATGTTAGAAAAACGTTATTTTCGACACATTTTGATTTTTATCTCTGTTCAATGGACCGTCGCAGGAACATTTATTGAGAAGAATATGTAGGTATCAACTATTTGAAAACATCCTGTGAGTTTGGTGAAAATCGCTGAAGCCGTTTCGCCAAAAAGCGTAAAAAACCAATTTTTGCTTCAGGGGCCCTTATCTCCGTTCACCGTATTTTCATGGAGATATGTATGGAGAAGAAAAGTTAGGTATTGATTAGGAGAAGATAATTTGAAAGTTTAATCAAAATCGTTAGAGCCGTTTTCGAGAAAAATGCAAAAAACCTTAATTTTTGGTACATTTTCGCCTTCCCATCGGCCGAAATCGTCCATAACCTTATTTTGGTGTCTACAAAAAATAACGAACAAAACGAAAAAAGAACCAGCTCAATCGGAACAGCCGTTCTCCCGCAAATCGAACTACGGACCACGCGCCGAAATTATGTTTTTTAGACTCAGTAGGGTCCGAAACGTAAAGGTCTGAAGAAAACCCAAATTTTTTTTGGGCCGATTACTATACTTTCCTTCCCTTCGGGTAGCGGAAAGTAAAAATTAGTTTACTTGCCCAACGCATTTTTGACCTCCCTCAGGTCTATCGTAGGCACTTAACACTGAATAGCCTTAAGAAGACGAGGATTTCAGGAATCAGCCATTGAGTGGGCTGTAGGAACAAACACCAAAGTTGAGGTCCGTTTACCTGTTCCTTAAAATTGCAATCCTAGTTCTTAATAAACGAACCCAGCCGGTTCGTTCACCTTCAGATTATCAGATTTCCAATAATAAACGATTTTCATTATTTATACGCCACAGCTCCAGCCACAATGGCTGTGAAATAATGGCCACCCACGCAGCTCTGAGAGATCATGCCTGTACGTCCTTATAAAGAGGTAAGTGACCATTATTTGGGGAGTGTCCTAAACTGCTCCCACATAGCATTGACACAATCCGCATTTGGCTGTCCATCGAGCACAGCGGCCTCTCCTACTCAGCTAAGGACTGTCATTTCATAAGAGAGTGTACAAATGCCAGGTCCCAAAACAAACCCTGTCAAGACCACAGCCAGTAGAACATCTCATTGCATTGCATATGCGTGTTGCCTATCCTGTACTAGTGAGGCTGTTCATCAGTCAACCACAGCATACTGCAATATGGGTAAGAACACCTTCAGATAATAGAAAAGCAAGATCGTCTTGTGCTTCGTTCGAGGGGACATGAAGTTGCTCATGGACGCCACACAATAGGCCCACTTAAGGCTGCAGTGGGGGTTGGTCTCGTTTTGCTATCGGTACAGAAAAAAATCTATGTATCCATACATACCTGTCTGAAGACCTTCAACAAAATTCAGGCGCTAAATTTCTCTTAGAAAATGTACGAAATTGAGGACTTTTTTTCTAAATACCGCACAATTAAGCAGCAATGGATGAGATAGTTATGTCGAACGGCGTGCAGGTCAGTATTATAAGCGCTAGTATCGTGGGACATGTCGGACAGTGGCTAGATTCTCCTCTGCTTGATACTCGACACATTTGATTAGTGATATCCGACTGATTAGTGAATATGTACTTCATGAGACTGTGAAAATTAATTTAACTCTGCTCGATAGTATTAAGAAATTGTTCATTTATTCGAAACATGAAATACTTATTCGTAAATTTCGTTATAGTTTTGTTTGTGGTTTTCACATCGTCGCTAGAGGATCCCTACAAAGTTTTGGGTATTCACAGATCCTCGACGTTAGCGGAGATAAGGAAAGCGTATAAACAGTTGGCGAAAGAATGGTAAGATCAACTATAACGTGCTTAGATTTATTAGAATCTTAAAAAAGGCTGTTGTATTTGTTATCGACTTAAATCGTCAGGGATGGATTCGTTCTGAGCTATCGGTACCACCCGATCTGTAGTACAATTTAGTTGTTATGTTGTAGCAATGACTATGGTTTGTAATTATTCACTGTCGGGCATGTAAGGCCCTTTCAATGTATCGTCATTTTCACTGAAGATTTAGATTTTGAATCATCGAGAGGCGTTGTGTTATCTGGGTCATTCCAATGATCAGTAGTTAATCTACTGAGGCCCATTTAGCATTGTGAAGTATGAAGAGAGAGGTGCAACGTTGCCATACTCTTTTCTGTTGGTACACACTTTTGTAAACGGTGCTGAGAGTCGAAGATGCCTTTTTGGCGAATGCATTTTATTTGGTTTGACAACAATTTTGTTTGGTTTGGAATTGAATTAATATCTAGGTAATCAGACGATGCCAGTCAGTGCACATAAGTGTTATTTCCTGTGCGTGAAGGGAATTATACATTTATTACTATTGTATTCTTAAGAGTTTTAAGCTTGGTTCAGTCATAAAATGCGAAATTAAATGTCTCCAGTGCTAAACTGTGGATGACAAAATGTCTTAGCGTTTTTGGTGGTTTATGTTTTTTCCCTTCTTTCTGTGTGCTTCTCTGCCGTTCCCAATCTAAATAAGTTGCTATCACACAGAAAAACAATAAGACCTACAACCGTTTTCCTGAAGTTATGTATATTATATACCAAAGCGTTAAAGTGTGGATTTTTCGCGTAAGCTCGTTGACTAGGGAGTGAATGTGGGCTGCACCACCCATTTCACTGGTCTATCATAGACGATAAGTGATATTACGCTAATTGTCTTGGATTTTGTGTTTACAACGCTTCTCAAAAATAAAGTATGGGTAGTCTCTGAAAATCGTCAACTGTGAAGACACGGCCACATAACTGTTGACGACCTATTCATTATTTTAGCTGAAGTAAACCTAACTGGGAACAGCGATTCGGTTTCTGTTTATTCAATTGATGTAGATAACAGTTTTTATATGGATGCTTAAATATAATCATTTAGCTTTTGAGCTCCACCGTAACAGCAAGTAACGCTTTTCTCTTTTCATTCAGGCACCCAGACAAAAACGATGATCCAGCTGCGGAAGACAAGTTTGTCGAAATTTCCAAAGCGTATGAACTTTTGACAGATCCCGAGCGTAGAAAACTTTTTGACACATTCGGGAGAGTGGAAGAAGCAAGACCAAGGGCTGAGCCTCAGTACAAGACTTACGACCCGTTTGACGAAATTTTCGCTTCATCTGGATTCAAATTCAGGTTTTCAGATCGTGATATCACACTATTCCACAAGCTGACCATCACTTCGAGGTATATTATTCATTAGAGTTGTTTCTAACGTGGAACCAGGTCATTCAATCAAATGACGCATTAAATACAGTTTAGTTTGAGAGGTAAGGTATTTCTGCATTGTTTCAGTGGTTACAGCAGCTTCATTAGCTAGACATGCAAGTGCAATTCTGTTTGGAGTAAGTTTCAGAGTCGACAGTGTTGCCTAGTCACCCACTGGATAAATTCATATGCTGACATTTGCTCTCTCACCTGCTCAAATTTGCACACCTCTCTAGTAGATCGAAAGGGTGGGTGGGCTATACTATGGGAGAGCTGATGTATACCTTATCCTGAAGTCATTGAATTCACCACAGCCTAAAGTTCTGCTTCTTTACTAGCTTGGAGGCACCTTTGTGAACGTCAGCAAGGACCTACCCTTCCGTCAGGAAGCCTGTTCATTACATCTCCTAACTCGCCTTTTCTCCACAACCCCTAATTTCCTCTCACACTCCATCTTTTGCTAACTATGTACGATTCTGGTCAGAAGGTTAAGTTACAGTCACAATGCAGAAACAAGAGGAAAATGAGGGCAACAGCATCATCTATTTCATAGAGCTACCACGAAGGGAGACAGGAATAAGAAAGCACGCCTAGGCTTCACTTCTTCTAGATAAGCCGAAGACTTGTTGCAGACTGTTGAGGTTTCAGGCTGGCCCTATTGGGAGCAGAGTGGCAATTGCAAAGTTTGGAATCTCGAGAAGATAACACTGCGCAGTCTAGCCTTTTTTTATCATAGCACTTTCCTTTGATGTATCAAGAGACCAACCACACTTGTATTTGAAGACACTATTATTAGTCATATTTTAATTAAGGAGCTTCCTCAGTTAACACGTTCCCAAGCGATTTGTTACGTAACTATCAACTGAAATTATTTTCCCAAACTTTGTAAACACTCACAATAAGCAAGATGAATTGTACACATCACTAGATTCCATTTAGATCTTCTACATCCATTGGTAAATATTGCAATCAGTGGTGTGGTGATGTATATTTACCTAGCTTGCACCTATTTTTCTTTGAATTTCATATCAAAGCCTATCTAGATTTAGGTGACTTTATGGCGGACGCTCCTGTGTAAGCCACACCAGCAGGCAGTTCGATTGATTCAGTACCATATCTGTCACTCCTCGTGCCAGTGATAAGGTTGGTGGCACGGAGGAGAAATGATTGTGAGGCCTTTTCTCAAGGGAGAGAACACAGTTGTTTCATCATGATAGCGCTGTTTCTTCATTGGTGAACATCAAACCCTTTTTGATTCGAATGTTGGATGCTTTAATTACTCAATTTAAAAAAGGCGTACAAGCAAATTAACATGAGAAAATTGTGGTGTATCAATTTTCGGTGCTCCTTCTTTCAATGCCTCCCTAAAGAAACCTCTCACTGAACGTAATTCTCATCCACATTTTATCAAGGTCTTCTCAAATACTCCTCGTGAATGAGATGCAACATACTGATACATAAATGATGTTCCGGCATTTTCAGTAGTCGTTGAAGTTCTCCAGTTAGAAATACCATTCAGAAACTCCCAGATTCATTGACAATGAGCTCCAACGTAGTCCAGACGCCAATTACTGAAGACCAAGTTAAGCTCAGTTCAACGGCTTCTCCTGGAATTCTAGAAAGCATCAGGAATCAACTGGCTGTTTTTCAAGAGAGGCGTGGGGTGTCACCTATTGATTATGGCTTTTTCACGCTCGTCACCGCCATCATGTCTATGCTGATGCAGTCGTTGCAGTCAGTTTTGTCTTTGTTGATGACTCTTGCTCCTGTGAGTGACATAAGTCTCCACATTGTAAGGTTAGTTTGATTGGTTATGTAATTGTAGTGAGCCAAAGTCGTTAAAGATCGCCCCATCTAGCTCATTTATTAGACCTTTTTGACTCATGAAACCAATGTACCTCCTCAGTACTTTTTTGGATACATGGTTCGACAACTCAAATTGGCTATGTACGACAAGCTTATCAGTAAGCACCCACAATATTACAAACCTGGCAATGTTCTTTCTGAACCCCATTATACTAGCTGCCTGCTGAGCAGTCTTGTGCAAGAACAGAATGATGGCAGAGAGGGAGTGCCAGTTCTCTAGTGTGAATATCTGCAGATAGTGTATGGGCTGAGTGAACCTATTAGTGTCTTCACAGTTAACCATTCTAAACAAGCCCGTATGTTAGCTTCGCAAGCAAGCACATATGTAGGAGGCATTGCTTCTGCTGCGACTTTAGTGGAACCTTAGAAACGTTGCAAAGATAATCACCAACGTCCTCATGGCTTTCAACTGAGGAGGCAACCCTAAGAAATTCAACCCATCTCAAGGAAGCCTCTAGAAAAAACCCGGAATTTTCCAGTGGCTACTTCACGAACCTGTTCAGTTTAATCTGCAAAACCTGCTGGGTACTTGCTTGCAGATCATCATAATCCATGAAGGCGGCTTACACCAACCCACATTAGTCTCTGCCTAGTCACTATAATGCTTGTTAACTCATCTTCTTTTCGCCTGAGGGTCTACAGATACTTTACAGCAATGAATAACCTGCAGATTAGTGAATATTTGAAGGCGCCTAACAATGTTGTGCGGAATGTAAGTAACACATTTCCTGCTCAAAGAGACCCACATTAAATTATAACGGTATAATTTGAACGAATTGAGGCACCTTAAGGCGTTTAATATAATTCCTTCTGAACATTCTGTTTTGCTTTCGCAGGTTCACTTTGGAGCGGCTCATTGATATTATGAACACGGAAGACACAAAACATGCCATTAGGAAGGGCTGCTTTTTTGCTCTACAGCTCGCCTTCATTTTGTCTTTTATTTCCTTTGTCTTCGGATCAATTCTCATTCCACTCTCAAAAATGGGTTTGTCCATATTTGGCATCGCAAAACTGGCAACAAGCTTATTCCTGTATTAACGTGAACTCCTCTTGTCCAAAGAATCAATACAAAGTAACGATTTATTCGTTGAGTTATGACTTTATTGGTAAGGAACAACGGGCTTGGTAATATATTAGCACTGTTATTCTACCCGGTCCAAATGAGTGAGTTAGTTTGTCACAGGTACGATTGGAACCTGTGAGGACCACAGAATGGTAGGAGATGGGGGGCTCCACTCCCAGGAACATCATGACTATGGAGCCTCTTGTCAGGAGATGAACCAGGACGAGGAGGTTCCAACAGTCGAATATATTTATTGTTCAAGGAAGGAGGCTTTTCTTACTGTTGATCCATGAACCATTCTAATACAGGTGTACAGACTGTGCTGGGAAGAATTATCGCTGAGCGATTCAAGGGCGATAGAATAAGTGCATTCTTCAGAGAGAGAGAGCAGAGGTAAGAGAGAGAGGTGTTCAATGACAGCCTAAAAATCTACATATGGGACCTCTTGCTGCTCAGTTTGGACAGAAAGAACTCATTACATACATAAGCCTGCTGGGGTGTCATATGGGAACTTTGAGACATGCTGCTTTAAATGACCGCACAGTCACCAATACTGAAAATTGTTTAGCTACCAGCCAGGATGGGTGTACCAGTATTTGCCTGTGTTGGCTCCTTGAAAAAGTCCAGAAGTACAAACAGTTTTGGTCATCTTATTCTAATATTCCATGCAGCTTGTTAGGGAAAATTGAGTGCAAGTTGTTGGGTAAACGTCTAAGGATTGTTGGGAAAGCCCTAAAAATCGATAGAGCATTGAGTAAACATTAGGAAGTCGAGTTAAAATGATTGATAAATGCAATGGCGAGAAAATGAAGTGACAATTGCTAAGAATTGTGTTGTAAAGGGAAAAGCCCCTGCCTGATTGATTAACCTGGTTCCTCACTAATATTTTATCCAATAACAATGCCGTTAACTAATTATGTATTAATTTTTATTTGTTTTACGTTTCAACACAGAGCATATGAAAATAATATAATACCTAAAAGCTTCAAAACTCCTCACTTGATCCTTTTCTATTCGGACTGGTGTTTCCCTTGCTTGAAAGTAGAACCAGTATGGAGGCGAATCATGGAAGAATTGGAACCAGTTGGTTAGTACGCCATGAATTACCACATTTATGACCGTGTTCACGTGTTCTCGAACTCATCATTTTATCGTCTTCTCAACGTTTCAGGGATTGGTATTGCCACAGTACACGCAGAAAACGAAAAAGGGCTTGCTCGAAAAGTGGGCATACCTGCTTTGCCAAGTCTTATATTGGTGTCTGAAGGACGAGCTAGAATTTACAAGGAATCGCTGTTCAGCGTCCAGAAAGTTGTTGGTTAGTTGCGAACAATAATATTACAGCTTCATACCTTTTCAGTTAACTACACACCTCCAAACTCCTGTATTTCACGCTGTACAAACTCAATAACCGGAGGCGCATTTTCGATGCTGCTTGGGTCTCTACATGAGTGTTGATTGAGCACTGTAATTGTCTGCTCCACTGCTATTCTAGGGCGTAATTTTTGTTGTTACTTAAGTCAATTTCTTTGAATGTTGAGGGGGTTTAGATTTGTGAGATTACTACCAGCTTAGTTCAATGATGGGAAGTGAGTGTTTCTACTAGTTAGTGAGTTAGCAGGGAATTGTGTTCCAAAACCAATTAAGTATACAAACGTTGTTGTTTGATCAAACCAAATAATGGCCTTTGAGGAAATTAGGGTGAACTACCCTTCAAAATTTGAGGTCCTTTTTTGCAATGAAATGGAAATAAATTAAATGGCTCTCTGTTTCGAAAATAAAAACGTGACAGTGACAAAAGATTTAAAAGGGAATTGTTACTTATCCATCAATAAATATCTTCAGTAGGTGATCTTCTAAATTAACAGGACAAAGCAGAACAAAGTGCTTAGTGCGTAACATGGCAAAGTCAGTTTCAACGAGCTGCAAATGAACACGTCACACAGCAACAGCCAAAATGGGACTGTGGAAGGAAAAGGTAACATTCGATTGGCTGGCAGAATGCTCTGGAGAACCAACATGCATGGTCAAGGGTGTCTGGGAATGGACAACCGACCACATCCTTGCCATGGAGGGAAAAAGAGTAGAAAATAGTGTGGAACGCATTAGACTAGAGAAGGCCAAGCTCTTACAACAATATATGATGGTTGAAAGAGCAATCCAACTTCCCACCTTTGACTGCTACTAAGCAAGCTTAGTTTGCGAAGGAGGTTATGACGAAAAACTATGCGTCGTAACACATGGGAGAAACTGGCTAAATGACAGCCTGCTATACCTCCACAGGTCTGTGGATGCTGGTTGACTGCCTGGGTTCTTACACAATGCCGTAACTGCAGCCTCCATGCTTCTGACTGATTTAACTCTCTTATGAGTGTCAAGGAACAGGCATTTTGGTGAAAAAAAACATACCTGCGTGAGATTCCAGGGCAGCTGTAGAAACAAAACACGATGGCTAATCTTGGTACTATGGAAGAGAACCTGGGCAGTAGCAGTGACCCAAGAGAGACAAATAAAAAGAATAATTGAATGCAAAAAAGGACAACTTAAATAAGCGAGGGAAGAAACCCTTGCAAGGCATTGCATCAAGGGGAAGTGCAGAACCCACTTGTAATGGCAAGTCCCCTTCAGATTCTTAAGGAGTATTCCCACGGTTTCTGCTCACTTAAGTGCAGCTAGTCAAAGGACGCGCATCCACACTCTTGGTGTATCCTCGCGGTACGCATTTGCCGAAGTTGGATGAGACACACACATTTACAATCCTGCGAAGTATCCTGGCACAGCAAGTTTCATGCATGATCTTTTGACTCTCGCCCAAAAACCGATCTTGAGCGAAGTCAGGAGAGAATGAACAGGAACCCCTCCACATTCCCCCTCTCCAGGCTACTTACGGAGAGTCAGGATGGGCGTTTAGACATGCAGCACACACATCTGAAGAAACACGTTAGAAAGTGTAGTAGCGGGCGAACGTGAAGTAGATGGAAACAATCCCCTTCCTTTCTTCTGATACTCAAGATCTACTCCTGATCTAGTGACATTCATTTTACCCCCTTCTCTGATAATTTACAGAAAACTGAATTTGTTCACAAGTTTACCATCACTGCTAATTCCGCGCTGATCTGCATTTTTTACAGAGTTCGTAAGGTACAAATTACCCTATAAACTAGTTCAAGAAGTTAATGACGACAATGTTGAGGATTTCCTCACTGGCTGGAGGGACAATAAAGTTCGAGCCCTCGTATTTCAACGCTCTCAACCACTTCGCCTTCGCTACCTTCTAACTGCATTCTATCACAAAGACCGAGTTGCTTTTGGGTTAGTAAATATAATGTATGTCCAATAACGTTAAAATATTGGGTTTGTTGGTGAATCCAGTGAAACAAGTCAGAACGAAATATCTGGTGCGTTGCAACACACAACTTTCCTTAGCTCTACGTAAATTCACTTTGTACATGGCTAATTCTATTTAATCAATTCATTTATCACTCAGTTAATTTGAACTTGGTCAAACAACGCTTTACGGCAGCAGAAAGCGGTAGCGCTTACAGTTCCGGAATTTATTGTGCTGCTCGTACTCATTGCAGGACCATTATTGAGCAATTGGTGCACAGATAATTAATGAGGCTGTAAACACGATTTTTTAAAAAAAGGATAGTAATCACTTTTGCAGAGTTATTGGAAAATAACTGTTAGAACTGGTAGTAAGCGAAACGGCAGTAGTTGAAATTCAGAAATTTCTGGAGTGAGCCCCATGTATCTCATGAGCGTTTTTAAACACTCACCCTTTAGGTATTGGATTGGACTACAATACCAATTTTTTTTTATATTCTACAAGAATTCCAGCGGAGTTTATAAGGAAAAAACTGCGCGAAAAACGCTTTTGGTCGAAAATTTTGATAATTTATTGTGCTGCTCTCGTGATTTTCCCACGAATGAGAATTTTATAGTATCATTGCCTTATTGAGAGCTATCAATATAAAAAATGTAATGAAAATCGTTAGAGCCGTTTTTGAGAAAAAAAATTTGGTGTTTGATCACTATGATGACTATAGTTAACTTTCGGTGGATTTTGCCCATACCCTCATTATTGCGTCCCGTGGTAACCTGTAGGCTAGATATCAAGTTTCAGCTGATTTGGTACGGTGGTTTTCTCTAAAAACTGCGCTAAAATCGATTTCGTCGAAAGTTTTGGTAATTTATTGTGCTGCTCTCGTCATTTTCCCACAAATGGGAATTTTATGGTATAGTTGCCTTATTAAGACCTATCAATATAAACAATTTAATCAAAATCGTTAGAGCCGTTTTTGAGAAAAAAAATACTTGGTGTTTTGATCACTATGATAACTATAGTCAACTTTCGGTGGATTTTTTTCATACCCTTATTTTGGCGTCCCGTAGTGACCTGCGGGCTAGATATCAAGTTTGAGCTGATTTGGTACGGTGGTTTTCTCTAAAAATCGTTCACAGACACACAGACCATTTTCCCAAATAGTGTTTTTCGGACTCAGGGGGGTCTGAAACGTAAAGATCTGAAGAGAACTCAAAATTTTTTTTTCAGCCGATTACATAACTTTCCTTTTCTACTTCGTAGAGCAAGGAAAGTAAAAAGTAGAACTGTATTTTTGTACTGACACGATTGCAATAGCTTAAAAGAAATTCGCTTAGCTTTGAAAAACTACCGCTATGTCTAACCGACCTAACGAATAATGTATATTTTTACTATTTTTCTTGCTTATTACTTGACCAAATTGTTGACGTCCTTAGCAAGTTGACAATTCCAGTGTGATTTCAGTCTTAGTCTTGCAGACCATTGCTGACTGCGCTACATAAATTTGACTTTCGGCGAAGCGTTGCCCTCGTGTTTAGTTTGGGGGTCAAGATTCGCTGTGAATGACTGTCAAATCTTTCAGGCTTTCTCGCGTTATGTAAGGAGCTCAGATATCTGTATTGACACGAAGTTGTGGACACTCATTTCAATATTAAGACGAAGTTGTTGTTTTGTGTGCATTGTACATTTTCACTAAATTTTAGTTACGACGTTAGACCGATTTCGAAGGTTAGGTCATCCTCAGTAACATGAACTCAACTCCTGGCGGCCACCAGGGAGTGAAGAAAAGGTGGGGTGGGGGTGTAACAATAACGTGAACTAAGTTAGTACAGAAATAAAGCCATCAGTGGAGGAATGCTTAGGGGAATCGTCTTTTTACTTTCCGCTACCCGAAGGGAAGGAAAGTATAGTAATCGGCCCAAAAAAAAAAGTTGGGTTTTCTTCAGATCTTTACGTTTCAGACCCTACTGAGTCTAAAAAACCTAATTTCGGAGAGAGGTCCGTGTGTATGTGTGTGTGTATGTCTGTGTGTATGTCTGTGTGTGTGTGTGTCTGTAGTTCGATTTGCGGGAGAACGGCTGATCCGATTGAGTTGGTTCTTTTTTTGTTTTGTTCGTTATTTTTTGTAGACACCAAAATAAGGTTATGGACGATTTCGGCCGATGGGAAGGGGGGTGGGGGACGAAAATGTACCAAAAACTAGGGTTTTTCGCATTTTTCTCGAAAACGGCTCTAACCATTTTGATTAAACTTTCAAATTATCTTCTCCTAATCAATACCTAACTTTTCTTCTCTATACATATCTCCATGAAAATACGGTGAACGGAGATAATGACCTATGAAGCAAAAATAGGTTTTTTAAGTTTTTGGCAAAATGACTTCAACGATTATCATCAAACTCTCAGGATATTTTCGAATAGTTAATACCTACATATTGTTCTCAATAAATGTTCCTCTGAAAGTCCATTGAGCAGAGATAAAAATGAAAATGTGTTGAAAATAACGTTTTTCGAACATTTCCGAAAGTTCCAGGGTAATTTTTCACCAGATGTGATAAATCCTAATGAAGTGTCTTTTAGTCACCCATACCAACATTTTGTTCTCCATAACTATTTCTGTATATATATGTTGCACGGAGATATAAGCCACGTTAACTCAGAAAAGGAGATTTGTCGAATATTAATTTATCGGTATTCGTATTTTCTCAAAAACGGCTCCAACGATTTCGATAAAACTTTCGGAGTGCTCTCAGCTAACTAGTCCCTACATTTTGTTCCGTATAAATGTTCCTGTAAAAATGCGTTGAACGAAGATATAGCGCCCGCATGTGTAGGTGGTGTTCGAACTTAAAGGGGTGGCGGAAAGTAGTGTGTTGCTACGCACCAGATATTTTTAAACATTTATCTGAACCGTTACTTTTAATGATTTCAAAATTTTCAAGCACATCCAGCATATGTCCCTTGGGGAAAAATAGAGAATTTCAATGTATTGCCTGTCTATCAGATCAAAATTGAAGTACGGAATTGAAATGCGGGATTCGTTCTGGTGTTTTGGTTACTGATTTTTCTTTAAATAGTTTGTTCTTATTCATAGCTCCAGACAACGCTCGATTGATCATACTGTGTAAAGCAGCATGTTTGTGATAGTTTCCATGGCAGTATTCTCTTGCAGCACAGTCAAGTTCATGCAGTCCACTACTTCATGAAACCGTTATTTCCGATATTTCACACTTCCAGGAGATACTGAAATGTTTATTGGGCATTTTAAAATAATAGTTAACTTCCACAAGTACTGAGAAGTTGCTGAGAGAAGTGGTCCGGGTAATGATAAAGCTAATATGCAGGGACGTAATGAGAATATGTTTGGTATCCAAATTATCGTGAATAAGTGTTTTCAAAATACACGTAGTTTTATTTATGTAACTAACGTATTTCTTTGCTTTCAGACATGTGAGTGCTTCTGAAAGAACAGAAGGAATACGTGCTAAGTACCAAATCTCTTCCACTCAAGACGCTCTGTTAGTTTTCAACGAAATGATCGAGCGACCTGCTGCTTCTGTCACCATGGCAGATATCCCTGTTCACACTATGCACGATGTCATCAACACCAACTACTATCTTTTATTACCTCGCTTGTCATCTCAGGCAAGTTTGTTTGCTGCAACTTGTTTTTTCTTGTTTAGAAGTTGTAACGAAAGGGTTTATTCGTAGTCGGTCAGTGTGGGATGTGTTTGTGATGGGAGTCGCTCCTTTGAACGAAAATTCCCTATTGTTACTCTGTAGAACTGTCAGTGCAAAATTTCCTTTCTCTTCACCAGTCAGTGGAGCTTGAGGTTTCCTAAATAAGGATGCTGGTGCCCTCCAAGTTGCTGGATCGTCCATTGCGTGCTTTATTCTCTGCATCTCCTTGTAATAAATCAAGGTGTGGTCCTTTATCGTCTCCTACTAATAATAAGGTTTTAAATCAAGTGATGCTCTAAACAATATTCCTCAGCTCCACGAGAAGTTGGCGATTTTTGTAAACGCCTGTCGTATAATATAAATTGAATCGCGATTAGCAGCAGCTGAAGTGTTATAACCTATGTGGTTTTTAGAAACCTGGAAATTTCATTGGCAAATGAAGGCTTCTAAAGCTGAGCGCATTTTCAATTTACTGTTTCATTTTTTTTATCTGACAAATCAAATACGCAAAACCGCTTCAGTCACTTTCATACATCTTGCGTTTTGTATGTCTAACTAATTTCCAAATGCCATGATGAGGGACTTATGTGCGTGTAATTTGATTAAACCATTGAAAACAGTTTTCAACTCATACGTGGGAATAACAAGTTTTTTTATTTTTCCATCAGTATATGAGAAATTAGTACGTGGACTTTTTGTAAGGTGTCGTTTTGGTTGTGTGATACGCTGTGCTTCATCAGTCTCCAGCCAACTGTACGACTTCGAAAACTTGTGATTACCAAGGGTAGCAATTTTGTGATTGAATGTTCCGTGCCATCTATCAGCACGCACCATTATGCTCATTAAATTTCGAGCATTTGACGAGTCGCCAATAAACTGTGTGGGCCCTTACAGACTCTCGCAGAGAAGCGTCAGGAGTGAGAATGAGGAAGGGGTTTGCTTGAGGCTCCTCGTCCATCCCATCTGACTAAGATGGTTTTTGTACGCCGCGTCAAAGGGTCAAGATGAACAAAATCATGAGACTTTGTCCGCTGGGATACTTCGAGATAGCGTGGATGAGTGTGTTTTCGTCTCGTCCAATTTGGAAGACGAACTCGGCAAGGATACTCTGGGGAGTGTGGATGGAAGTTATTTTCCATGCCACACTTTGGTAAACCCGCAGTACTTCACGAGTGTCTGGAGGGAACTGGTGATGAGGAGGAAGGGGGGAAGGGTGCAATTTCAAAATAATAGCATCCCTTGATGAACACAATCTGTCATGCAAATCTCGCAAGTCGACTGTGTTAAACTCGTATATGACTACATATCACGTTCTGCTCTCTTACGTACACCTTCTGGCGAACTACTATCCCCTAGTGGTCGTTGTTGGTGTGTCTGTGTAACTAGTGCTCAAGTTACAAGTTGAACTGAGGTTTTGAGCCAAGTCCTGCAAAAATGTCGCCAGCTTGACGAATTTGATTAATTTTATTCTTAAAAGCCCCTCTACCCCCCCCTCCCACTACCTACTGGGTAGATTACCGACATTTTTATTCACAATGAAACATCGAGGAGCATAAAATAGTCAACATTTTTCTAAATGATTTTCTTCCAAAAGTCAGCTAATTTTAACCGAACCTTAATGTTCACAGGCTTTGCTTGATGCGCTTTGTCCTCCTGGAGTTTCATGGAGCCGGAAAAGAATTTGTGTAGTTCTAGTCTGCCAGGACACTCCTAGTCACGACCCTCATCGTGAGTCTCTCCGGCGTTTCGCTTCAGAATCCCGTTATTCCAAGGAAAGAGTTCGCTTCATGTACGTTTACCAAGAAAGGCAGCCCCAATTCGTTTCTGCTCTGACTGCTGGTAAGATAACTAGTATCGTACTACAACTTAAGTATTTGTGTTTTGTTGGACGTTGTCAGTTAACTTGACTGTGTTTTTAGGAGATGATAGTCCTGTTGAACCAGCCCTTCACGTCGCTCTTCTGTGTAGAAGAGACGAGTCGCATGTTAAGTACGAATGGTTGAGGTTAGAAGATGGGGAAGACCGAGGATGGAATTGCTACAACGATACCAAACAACAACTCGAGGCAGCTATTGATCGCGTTTTGTACGCGTCTTCTCAGGTACAAATATTGTTATGAATGAGTTCCATCTTCATTTGTACCTCATATTTGCCCATGGTTTTGTTATGCAATGGTCAGTCCAAACCAAGTCTATGAAATTCAATCAGTTCAAAGGATCTGTAAACCATCACAGTTGAGTAACCACAAAGTCCCACGACCCATTTCCACAGGATCGCTTGATTATTGCAATTGTTACGAGGGGTTTGGAAATGTTTGGAGAGCCACTGACTCAGGCAATAATTATCACGAGCTCCAATCCAATGGCCAACTTTCGTCGGAAAGTGAATCTTCGTCTATTACCACTAGATTACGATCACTAAGGTGCCTACAATGGGAATCAGGCAGTACAAGTTGTTTCGAAGAACATCTCAGAGCAACCTATAAGTAAAACTGACTATATTTTTGTGAGAATGGTGAGCAAAGATGTCAAAGTGAGTACCTATCATGATCAATTGAGCGACTGTCAGGCTAATTTCGCTCCCAAATAGAAACAAACGAGAGAAATGATCTTTTTACTCCTTTTACCGACGCCAGTCTACATTTTATTAAACTTAAATAATTTCTCTCTTTTTTTTATTTGGAAATGACTGACCTAAATCCTAATTTCGTTCATTCTCCAGCTCTGTGGCGCCCCTTACTCGTAAAACCGAGGTGTTTGCTGCTAGTTGTATTCTTCACAATCGCGTGTTATTCTGACATTTCTGTATGTAACTTCTTCTGTTCTGACAGGCCATTTTAGTTCTGTATTCTGTGTTAAAGTGGCTTTCTTTCGTGCTGAACTCTTTTATAATTGTTGCAGCAAGTGTTGTCGAAAGAAGCTGTCATTCAAGATCTAATTGACGAACAAACTCAAGGGCTTATTGGTCGATTTTTTTCCAAAGTCCTAATAACGATGGAGATTTTACAAGATTCTCTAGGGAAAGAACACGTTCTTCCCGCTGTGTCTGTTTTGGCAACAGTCATTGTCATCATTACAGCCGGCTATATCATCAATTATCTAATGTAAGCCATAAAATAATTTCGACGCATCAATTTCGCTACTAGAAATATCGCGTTTTGTAAGTTATTAACGTGATTTCCTTTTACAGGAAAATGGAAGAAGCGAAATTTGAAAGTCAAGGATATACCAAAAAGGGGGGCTCCAATGGATTGAAAACGGGCGTTGTTAACGGCTACACTCCTGAGCTTAAGATACACGATATGCGGGCTGAAACGTACAACGCGCTAGTTCACCTCTTGCGGCCTGGATGTCGAACTATTCTACTTCTCTGTGACACTCAGTCCAAACCGAAGCTTCTTCCCAAATTTCATAAATACGTGTGGCCTTACAGAAAGTAAGATTTTTTATGATCGTTTACTTCAAGATTTTTCAGATGACTGAATTAGATGAGCTGGCGTGTGTTGACCACTTAAATCATTCAATAAGTCGCTTTTGAAGGTTAGCGGGGGAAAATCTGCCTATTGTAGTGGGCTTTATCGCCATTAGGAACTAAATAACCCGAAAAGTCAATAAGTTGGTCAAGGAGTTGGTTACTATAAATTATCACGTGCGTCTCATCACACACATTCCATATTTCTTCATAAATTTACTGGTTTTCGTGACTTTTTCTGCTAATTCAATTTATTTTTCTCTTAGTTCTTTTAAACTTGTTAAAACGTAACTTCACAGTGATAGAAAGCAATAGTGCTTACAGTTAGAGAATTTATTGCGCTGCTCGTACTCATGACCTGGCTGTTATTGAGCAACCGTTACACAGAGAATTAATAGTAGCTCCTATTTATATCACTATGATAACTATAATTACTTTTGGGCGGATTTTGCTCACACCCTTATTTTGGCGTCTCATGGTAACCTGCAAGATGTATCTGATCTCGGCCGGAACACAACAAATTAAAAAATTAAATTAAATTGATGTGACCAATTTCTCAAAAAGTATTATCACCTCTCACTCGGGCGGGGCTAAACAGCACACAACAGGTAGTTTGACGGCTTCGACATAAACAGGAACGGAGTAATAGTATCTTGTTTTTATTATACTGAATACGGGTTTCTTTAAATAAATAAATAATTAAGGAGACTTCTCACTCGTGAATATAAAGAAATCTATGATAGGGCTTGGCCAGAAAAAAAGGCAAATAAAAGAAATGTGTGGGAGGTTTAGAGCGAGACAGAAATTTAGTACACACTGGTTATTATTTTGGAGGACACTGTCCTCCACTTCTTCCGAGGCTCTGTAGGCTCTGAAACGCAAGGATCCAATGAGATAGGACTTTTTTTTCAGCCAATTACATAACTTTCCTTTCTACTTTGTAGAGCCAAGGAAAATAAAACAATCAAAGTTCCCTAGTAAATAAGAAACTACTTCCCAAGTGGTTCTGACTGCTGGTCTGATCACTTATCAAAAGCTACAGTTGATTGTGAGCCACAGTTGTAGAAACAACAATACATTGACACTACAGAAGCGCTCACACAAAGAAACCCTGAAAATGACTAATGAGCAGACAGTTATATCAAAATTTTTACAAATGACGAAAAAATGGTGTGAGGAAAGGGGTGCAGAGTGATCAATCTCAAGTGACAACTCAGCTATCTCTCTCCACCTATTATTTTAGGGAAACGTGCCTCATCCGGTTAAAACGTTTTCATTGTTTCTTGTCCACATTAAAGTAATAATACTCTTCTGGGAAAAACAGTACAATTTCTGAATTATGTTGGTAGGTTCATCGACGAAACGGAAAAATAGTGCTTCTTTTGATAGGAGCTCCAGAATTATGTATCTAAACGTGTAATGAACTTGCTCGTACGAGAATACAACTAGAAAACTAATGTCAGTGTTATATTAAATTTGAGTGTATGATGCACCTGGCTTCACAACCAGACTACGATAGAATGCTTCAATCTCTTTAGCTCCTGTTCTTAACTTCCTTTTTATTTATTTTAAAGAAACAAAGCCCTTATGTTTGCAACCCTAAACTTGGACCGAGGATTGGGTTGGTACTCGGAGCTTTTGAGTCAGTCGTTATCAGAACCTCGTAAACTTGATATCAACCCTCGCAACTGCGTTGGAACTGTGTTAGCTCTGAATGGTATGCGAAAATACTTTTGTGTCTACCACGCCAAACATCCTGAAGGCACCAATCGCGCTAATGGGGTGAGTGATACTTGCACTTCTTTTTAAATTAACTTGAGCACACTATCTTCGAGGGAGTGAATTGGGTAAAAGTGTCTGTATTAAACAACTTTTATTAAACACAATCATTCTCCCTTGCTTAGAGCTGGTAAAACTTGTAACCTCACAATTTCGGTTTTTATTATTTCTTGCTCAGCTCTCATCTTCTTGTACGGCTTCCGATTTTTCCTGTTCACACAAAGCAGTCTCCCGGACTAATTTGGGTTTTTCCAGCAGCTCTTGCAGTTGGAGTACGCGTATTCTCACTTTATGCTCATCTCCAGTTTCAGCTTTGACAAGGTTAATGCAGCCACTTTGGCTTCTGACAATTATTAGAAACAATAATTTGGTCAAATCTGGATTGTTGAGGGTTGGGCATCTACGGGATGTACTTTTACGGGGCTGTTTACGTTTTCACGACACTTGTTTACGGGAAAGGATATTGAACACATGCCCAATATCCTCATTTTACTGTAACCTCATTAGTCCACTGCCTTCTCGATATGGCTTAATTGTGCTGACTGACTCCTATCAAAGGCAAGCGGTTCATCGTGGTCTTGCGGTAAGACGGTCGATTCATAATTCTCGACGTTAATTGAGGATTGTGGATCGAATCCCCGGCGCGATTGCCGTAATTTTTGCCTTAGTCAGCAGCTCTTCAAAAGCATCTCCAAATTTCCTTCCCCCCCCCCCTCTTCGTCACAAATGGCGCCCAACTAGTGGTCGAATTTCTTCTTTCCAAGAAAAAGAAGAGGCCCCGAGAGAAAAATTAAAAAATTAAGAGAGAAAAATAATGAGACGAGTTCTCGGGTCCGGGATTCGCTGACGCTGTGAAAGTTCTAGCGAGAAGGTGGAATGGGCGACGCGCCTACTACAATGCGAGGGAACGAAGACTTTCCTTGTAGCCTTTCTCGAATCAAAGATCGGATTTTCCGGGGATTCGCTCAACTCTCGTAAAATTCTTTCCCTAAAAAAGAGTTCGCTCCAGGAGTAGCGGTTAATAGACGAGGGGGGAGATGTGCTGACTGACTCCTATCAAAGGCAAGCGGTTCATCGTGGTCTTGCGGTAAGACGGTCGATTCATAATTCTCGGATTGTGGATCGAATCCCCGGCGCGATTGCCGTAATTTTTGCCTTAGTCAGCAGCTCTTCAAAAGCATCTCCAAATTTCCTTCCCCCTCGGGTCCGGGATTCGCTGACGCTGTGAAAGTTCCAGCGCGAAGGTGGACTGGGCGACGCGCCTACTACAATACAATGCGAGGGAACGAAGACTTTCCTTGTAGCCTTTCTCGAATCAAAGATCGGATTTTCCGGGGATTCGCTCAACTCTCGTAAAATTCTTTCCCTAAAAAAGAGTTCGCTCCAGGAGTAGCGGTTAATAGACGAGGGGGGAGATGTGCTGACTGACTCCTATCAAAGGCAAGCGGTTCATCGTGGTCTTGCGGTAAGACGGTCGATTCATAATTCTCGACGTTAATTGAGGATTGTGGATCGAATCCCCGGCGCGATTGCCGTAATTTTTGCCTTAGTCAGCAGCTCTTCAAAAGCATCTCCAAATTTCCTTCCCCCCCCCCTCTTCGTCACATAATCGCAGCGTAATCACGGCTATCCTAACTGCATCCCACAGTGTTCTCGGCTAGTTTGGTGGGAACAAAACAGGCTAGCCTTGATTTACTTATCTAGCTGTGTGTGGCTAAAGCATAACCCAAACTGGTGAACCCGTCTTTAAGGCTAGGTATTGTTAATCGAGTTTAAACAGGATCAACACAGTTTGTGAAAACGGCCCTTACTAGGCCATCTTCGTTTAGAAGAAATGTCCGTGACCTTTGACAATTGTTGCTCTTCCTGACAGTTGAGAAAATGTAACTCTACCAACGTTTTTCGAAATAAGTTATTTCAAAGTAACGTATTGTCAACTAGCGATGCATTTTATTTAAATTTTTCTACCTTTGTTGTGTAATTTTGCAGCGAATGCGCAAAATAGTGAGCAGGCAGTTAGGAGTTGATCCAGCAGGTGCCTTCATGGGATTTGATGATTCAACTTCTGAAAGTGATCTCTCTGACGTCGAACAAGGAAAAAATGTAAGTGCTTTTTGCTATTCATCAATGTACTTTTATTGTGGGACAGCTGTCTTTTAGCATCCCCTTTCACAAGATTTTGCATTATCAAATAGGTACGGATGAGTGTTAGTTGGCTAGAGCTCACCTTCCATGTTTTAGCAGTTTGTTGAAATAAAAAAAAAAATAAAAAAAAAGATACTTCGAAACAGTTTATTGGGGAAAATGTTTCATAGCACCCTCTAATTCGAGATTTATCGTGGTGTCAATGTATTTTATGGCACCAGTCGCTGGTGTATGCACATGGTTTGGTGCGGTTCGTGTAACAACAGCTCATATATTAATCTACAGAAAGGAGATGTGAAGCGTGAACTCTTCTGTACGTGGATATGTTCGATGTCTGGAAGATAACATCTGAAAGATGATAAAGTCGAGCATGAAATGCAGGACATCGAGGGTTCGTTCCAAATCGGCATCATGCAGTTCCGCTTCCGATCTGCACAGTTATTCCAAAAATAGACAATATTTTCCGAAGAGTGCTGCGATGGAAATGTATGCACACTAGTATCCATTCCGACACTCTACTTTTCAGTTTCCCCGAATAATATCGAAGAGTCTGCACCAATTAATTCACGCTCTACGGTTGTGGGGTTCCGAACTCATTTGATTCGACTGAAGTAAGGCACATCTTCAGGTACAAACTTGGTTGGAGTAATGCATTCGTTTTGTCCCAGAAATCGCTGCGTTTTTTTCTTCGTGCAGGTACCCGCTGTACAAGCTGTGACATGAACCCCTCCAGTAGGGTGACATGTTCGATGCCCACGAGATAACGCCGCAAAGATGGTAAAGTCGAGCGCGACATTCAGGGCGTCAATGATTTGTTCCAAATCGTGTTTTGAAGAACCGATCACAATTGTCTCAATTTTCGTCTTTTGCATGGCAGAAATGGATGGACTGCGTTTACTGTTCTTTCGTTTCATTTTTTGGGAAGGTCGCATCCAGTGAGTCAGTCTTCTATTTGTTGTGAGCAAATGCTCTCTCAAATTGGGAATGCTGAATAAATGATGATAAAAAATATTCATACCATAGGGCGTCCAATGCTGGAGGAACAGTATTTGAACGTTCATGTCGAATATGCGTGAGAACAATGATTTTGATGTATGTCCAATTGGTCGTTGAGGTTAATACTCAGGTTTAAGTTAATTGGTGCAAGTTTGAGTTCATAATTTACTCGTAATGAGTTCGGGCTGTTCGTGGATGCTGGGAATTTTACGTCAAATTTGTTTTTACATATAACAGAATTTTTGTGGCTGTTGCTCAAGCAGTTTTTTAACACTGCGACTCAACCTTTTTTTTCTCTTTTTTTGACAACTTCCGCATTTTGATTTCAGAATACGAAATATGAAGAAGTAATTTTTCTCGATCAATTGTTGGATGGGCTCCCAAATTGGTTGGACCGTTTGTTCGAGGGCACAACTCATCGCTACTATCTCAACTATTGGCCAGATTTTGTCACCAAGAAATGAAAAGGGTAAGTGAATAATTTCTACGACAACTAAAAGAGCGACCTCGTATTCGTTTGTTAGCTTTAATTGCTTTCGTTCGCCGCCTCAGTTTCAGTGCATATAAAGACTTCAATACAAAAGACTTCATATTTAGCGACGAGCTTATATTTAGATTATTTATAATGACGTTCTTACTCTCCAAAGCAATTTTATCACAATACTTTCTGAATTCATCCAACTTATCTACTTTGAAATTTCAGGCATTTCCAGTCTTCAATTCTGAGTCGAGGGCGCTCACCATTCTGGGGAACACGACGCTCGCGCTACGTTAGATGTTAAATTCAACAATAAAATCACTGTTCTCTGTAACAAACCACAGAATTAGATTTTTCATGACACGATCAAACATTAGGCGATTAGGTTTATTTTATTTTATTTTTTTCGCTCGTGTTTTAGCACGAAATATAAGACTAAAGTTAGATGTTTGATGGAAAGCTTAGTTATTGGTTAAAAGTTGAATAATTTTCCATCTTTTGACTTTTAAACGTTAATTTTAATTTCCATCTAATAAAACGAGATGAGTGGGCCTGAATCACTCAACAATCCTCTCGTTTCGTTGTGCCTGTACGATGTTTACATTTTAATTATATTCACTGTCGTTGAATAGAGTAGATATTAATTATATGTACTACAATTACGAGTTAGTACTCGAACCGATCGAAGCATTAAGTCGATTGGTATCTGTGGAAGGTGTCAAAAACCTCTCTGATGGGTGTTTTAAAAATCGTATTATTATTGCTTCCGAGTTGACCGTACTCAATCGGAAGTATCAGTTTTTGTTGTAAAAGGGGCGGAAACATTTTTGTGTTCCACGTTTAAAATTTCCATTTGCATTTAGCGCGTTAGGCTTTTTTGAACTAGATTTTTGCGTTGGAAATTTAAAATCTTCTTTCGTTTTTATTGCAAATGAAGATGTATTAGACTTCGTCGAACAAATTTGGTTTCCTGTGTGGTTGACGCGTGCTGAATCCTGAAACTGTTGAGCCGATCGTGATTTGGTTATGGGCCTCGAGTGCGCGCTCCTCCACTTGTTTGTGTTTATTACCCCTCGCTCAAAACTTCGAAATGATCTGATTTCGTTACGGTGTGCAGGATTTGGTTCCTGCTTCGCTCCACCCTGTTCAAAAATTGCGAGTTTTGACATCAGTTTGTCTGTGGGATGGGGGAGCGGAGCTTTCCTGCTCAGGAACTTCGTCTCTACCGGCTTCCAAGATACAACTTTTTTTTTTTTTTAATTGTGATTGTTGTTTGACACAATTTATTTGTTATCTAGTCTTGTTTGTCCACTTGTGACTAAAAGTATTTTTCTTCGGTCCACTGAATAAGTGCATATTTCGCTGCTCTCATTTATTGTTTGACCAACTCCCTTCGATATATGAAGCGCTCACTTCACAATCAGTAACAACTGTTATCCACAAAGTAAGGTCTCCATTTCTTTTGTTCTAACAAAAAATTGTTTATGATAAAAGAAGCTTGTATGTACACAATTTTTTTAGACACCATCTTATTTTATTTATTATTTAGTCAAAGTTGACTAAACGAATATATAAAAGTTGTCTCTGTTATGAAGGAACCTCTCACCTCTACTTCGATTTGAAGTAGCTCCTTCATAGGCTTGACAAAGTCGGGCAATAAGATTCATCTTTTCTCGTGGCGCCAGTACTTGTGAGGCGAACAAGAGTGCCCTTTGGGTCCCAAAAAATCGTGACCATTATTTCCCTGAAGATTGCGTTTGAGCTGCGTTTTATGAAATCCATGGGCTCGCTCCTTTCTTAAACTTAACGATTTAACGATTCAAAAGTAATCATGCACTCTCAAGGCGCTCACATTTCTGTTCTAAAGTCAACATACGTGGTACCCACTTCATGGGAACTTAACAAAACTCTGATTTGTCTGGCTCAACATTGTACATTGAGTAAATGTGAGGTGACAGGGGTTTTGGAGTATTTTTTTTTTAGGCGTGACATCGTCCGGTAATGAAGCTCACCCAGTTAGTGCTTCATCCTGAGTTTCTCTGCCCTGTTACGGAGGGTTTAGCTGTCGTATATCTTTCCACATAAACCTCTGAGAACTGTATGGTCTTCAATAAGTGCAACGCCTTTCATTGTGAGCAATTTTATAACATCGCACAATTCACATTTGGCAGTTGTGACAAGTCGCGAATTCATTTTAAACAGCTGTGTAAGCTCAACCAAACAGAGAGCTTCGGCATGGAGTAATGAAGACGCTATGCGGCACAGTCGCCACTTCTGCGTTTCGTACAATTTCCTTACAGCCCTAGAGAGTCGAAGACTTTACTTTTTGGATATTGATTGTTCCTCGTATGTAATCTTTTTAGTGTGTCGTAAATCATGATTTTATTTTCAAGTGTTGCGTCACGCTGTTTATGCTCTATATTCAATACTTGCTGTTGGATTGCAACATTATGTATTGTATATGACGCGGTATTATCTTCTCAAATGAACTTTGACTCATTTTCTGTCCATCTGTCTTTGGAAGCTCAGTACTTGTATTGGCTGTCCCTCGGCGTCCTTACAGGAATCGTATGGCCCTTATTTTAGTCGGGGATTTTGTCTGGGATGTTATATAGGTCTTTGTCATTTATCTCTGAACACTTGCGTACTTTAAACCCCACACACAAAACCCTGGAACTACCGGTCTAATTTCAATAGAACTCGCTGGCTTCTATAACTTCTTTATTGCTGATATGCTCTGCGCTCATTATTCTTTTGACTCTCAGTATTTCTGTGTGTGGGCGTCCTGCAAAGGGTTAATTTTGTCGAACCGACTAACCTGTTACTTATATTCCATGTATATGGTGGAGAACTTAGTTATTTCAGCTGTTATTTGTCAAAAAACGTAATGTAGTCTAAACGGTGTACATTTTGTTGACAACTTGTGTTGTGTTTGGAAAATTATTTTAGAGAACTCTATTTGAATTATCGAACTCAGATATGACACGGTTAACCAACCTCTGTTATTGCTCCCCAGCCAGAAAATTTAGGAGCTAAGGACTATCTCTCGGTGACAGTTTATTAATGTGATTTGCAGGCCCGAATAAATGTCGAGAAAGTCAAATCTTCGAATATAATAGCTTTCGTACTGTCCTTCAGGTGGAATGAGCACCGCGACCTAAAGACCTATTGTGCCATAGGTATTTTAATCTTCGAATAACTTCCAATGACCCGTTCATGAATTGACTTTGGCGGTCGGCCAGCGCTAGATGTCAGTCATTGGCGTTGGATGAGTTGATCGGCATCCCGCTAATACGACGCACCGAACGTCGCTGGCTGAGGCTGTCAATTCGACGTTTTAACTGGTGAATTGATAAACTGGCCGTTGAAATCTGATTAGGAAAGCAGCTCAGACGGATTGTTTCTCCCCTATCTCGTCTCATAATGAAAAGCTGGCTGCCTTCTCCTTGGAATTCCCTGATGTACGTGCTCTCACAATTATCCTTTTTCCACAGAAACGTTTGTTTGAAACAAAATGTAGGTACCATGGTACGCAGACCATTTTTCTTTTTTTAGGAAATTCGAATAAAACGTTTTTATTATTTTATATCTAGTTTTTCTAGTTTCTGTTCAACAGAGATGATTAGGGGGTTCTCGAAAGAATAAGCGTACCTTGGCCAATTGTTGATATTTTATACGTAGATTTCATTTTTGGGCTCTTGAGACCATTTTAACCGTTCAATTATATCAACTGCCTCCTCTCTTACCGGGCTGAGAGAATATTATTGAGCTTTGTCGGAACCTCGGGACTATTTTTCCCTTTTAAGCTCACAAGGTCTTTGATTGGGTGATTTCGGTGAAATGGAGCCCTACACTTCAATCTTTGAATGCACACTTTCTTATTATCATCATCTAGACGTTATTAATAAATCTTAGCTCCTTCGCATAATATTTTCTTTGGACTTTCGAGGTTCGCTTGAGTAATAAAGTAAAGTTCGCTGGTCAAAATAGAGTAAAGGAACGATCTTAAAATTGCGTTCCTTCTATTGTTATAGAGTTCAACCAAAGTTTTAGTATGACTATCCTCGTAATCACCACTTTTGTTTTTTACAAATTTTTTCCCAATTTTCCACAAAAAATTGATGGAATTTTTTCAACAAGTTTCTCTTAATTTTCCATACATTTTCACTGCGTTTTTTTCATTCAAAATGTGATTAAATTTACTACCGTTCTCACCAAATTTCCCCATCAACTTTTACTCGATTTTGTAACGTGTACTTTGTATTTTTTTTAAAACATTTTTTTACTTACTTTCGAATCACCTTCAATCATATAGAACTAGTTTGAATCGAATCTCTAACGAGTTTCAAGGAACTTTTTCCATTTCTAATAATTTTTTAACCATTGTTGCTTAGTTTGGCAACGATTTTTACTCGATGTTCTTCTGAAGTTTCTACGTTCTTTTTATAAAAATCCTAATATTTTTTTAATAGTTATGTTCGTTCAATTTTCCAAAAATATTTGTTTATTGGAATTACTACATAACGTTTTGACATTTTCCCTCAATTTTGCTAAAAATCATCGCATTTCAAAAAATCGTGTTCTTAACGATCGTAGCTTCTACTTTAATGGCGGTTGTTTAGTGAATGGTCAAATCTGTCAACCGTTGATGCTTCCAAGCAACCTGGGACTAGCAGACGGCTAATAATTAAACACTTGCTGCGTAGAAATAGGACTAAATTAGGCGTATAACCGAAGAAACAAGATTTTCCAAGTTGTACCTCCGTGATCAATACAAATGATAACATAAATATGGATGGAGTCAACACAAATCATTAATTATGACTGTTATAATCCGAGCGGGGGTTATGGATACCTGCAAGGGCGTTGTGGTGCGTTCATCTATTTTTAAAAAAACAGAATTTTAGTCAACTTTGCAGTAGAACAGTTGTTGAGCTAGTGATGTCTTTGTGTTTAAAAACGTTCTAAAGTTCGGCAATGTAAGTGCGTGTTTCAGTAACTTTCCGTCTTTTTTAACTGGAGCAAGTTGAATATCGGAGGTTTCCCTAGAAAACGTTTTCGTCGAATGAGGGTAATCGCACTGGGAATTAATTAATAACCAATCAAGTTATCCACCTCCGTCATTGATGAGATGGACAGCTTTATTGGTGCAAGCGAGCAACAATTAGTTCTTAGTTGGAGAGTTGTTAATTTGTTTAGTAATCTAGTTAATTTGGCTAAAAACGTTGTTAGGGTTGTCTTAGGAAATGTGTAATATGTGCGATGATTTTAGTGTATTGCTATTGATTTTTCTACTTTTGGAAAATGATTGTTGCGTTTAAAAATGTCGCTTTTCCTAGCCCTCGTGGAAAATTATTTTATTTGATTATGTTAAGTTATGAGTACTTCTCTTGAAAATGGGTTGAGTTGCAGTTCAAAAATCAATTTCTCCTGTGAGAGAATCGATTGTGTGCTGCATAAAGCATAACACAACGTAAATGTGTTAATACCTGATGTTTTTCCCATCGCTTTTGTTTCTAGTAACCCACTCTTATTGCACTTACTGAGATTCACATTCCCATCGTTCCCACAACTAACTGGTCGAATCTTCAGTTTGGACAACATAGTTTTATACTTTATAAGGACGAAATATATTTGAGTTACGACGTATTGATTTGTTAAGGGCAGAAGCATAGTATAAATAACGTTATAAGCAACATGATGGTACAAGGTTATTCAAAATTATGTGCGGTATTTTAACATAAGAGTAGAACTGGTTCGTACATTGTGTAAGTGTGGAGGCCTTTCCATTTCTTCAATGCAAAGCTTATAATGAAATTCGTCATTAGGGAAAAGCCCCTCCGGACTCTTTGGGAGTAGCCCAAGAAGTGAGAATGTGGAGAGGTTCCTCAGGCCTCCCTTGTTTCAGCAAGAGTGTGGAAGGAGCTGCTCGAGGGTCTTTAGGTTTGTGTATCGCAAGGAACAGATGCATGACACTCGTTCTCCCAGTATACTTTGAATGTGGGTGCACGTGTTCCCACCTTTCCAAACTTTGGCAAACAGGCACTACGAGGAAGCACCGGGAGAGTGTGGATGCGCCTGCTTTGCTTGCCCCACTTCGGCCAACAGGCACGTGGAGAACACTCCAGAAGAGTCTGTAGGGGCCAGTAGGGAAGGCAAAAATTCTCTTGCTGCTGAAGGCCCCGAAATCACTCTTCGTATTTCTTCAAGTTAGTCATCTGCAAGATGTACTGACCTCCATTTAAAATTTTTTGGATCGTCTACAGAATTTAGAATAACCTCTTACATCATGCGGCAGCAAATATGTTATCAACAAGTATTGTCAGTTGAACAAATTAGGTTTAAATGCGCATCTATTCAAAAACAATTATTGAATCAGCTTTGTTTCACGTGTTAGCTTCAGCTAAATGAAGTGGGGTGGTGTGGTATAGCATAATGCGGGGGCTTGTGAGTTTGGTTCATATCTGTGCCACAGTTTTCGCACTGTCATAGCATTCTCCTCGAAGAAACTTACTAGATTAGGGCACAAAACCTTAGTATGACGCCCCATTTGCGTAATTTTGAATTGCCCGAGAGTTTTTCTCAGGTAACTGTTATTTAGCAGTTCGTTTCATAGTACTCCAGTTATGAATCACAGCTGTCGTCTCGTACTTTGTTGAGTGTTGCAGCAAAAAGTGCATTATCAATTTTCGTTCTGCTTGTGTTCAGTTGATCAGATGCTGATGGCTGTTGACAATTGTTTGCTACAGTGGCAGCCTCTTAACACAGGCCCGATCGGCTTATTGTGATCTCCAGCAATTTTTCACTAATGTAAGCGGACCAGTCCTTTGCCTAGCTGCAGGCTAAGTCTATTCTAATGTGGAAATAGGGGCCCAAAGTGTTGGCAGTCAAAGATTACGCGGGATATGTTGTTTTCACCCTTTCTTCAGCCGACAAGTGGTCGTGTTTTGAGTAATGTTGGTGCAGTAGAGGTGGAACTACTGAAGCCCCCTGCACAGCTGAATTACACCCACAAACGGAATAGGCATTTCTCCAGTTCTTGTCATATTTTAATATTTCAACTTGTGGTTCACTAGTGGATGGTTCTCATGAAACATGATGTAGAGATACCAATCACTGTTTTGACGGGATTTCTGTACCCTTTTGAGTTGGCACCAAAAGGGCCAAAGGGCCTACCTGCAATACTCATAAGAAGGAAACTTGAATTTAATAGCAGTCCCATTCGAACGTTGAGTGCTGATTGCTGCCTGGTTGTTGAAATAATGAGGACGTGCGCTCACAGCAAGCTTTCACCACTGTTGGCTATGATGGGGGGTACGTTTCAGCTTGAAATGCACAGGGGGCGAAGGGAGAAGCTTCTTCTTGAGTAAGCCCCAGACCTTCTTTTGCTCCATTTTATATTTTATTGGAGCAGCACGACCTAGTCAGGCAGGTTGTGGGTGGGTGTTGTTCAACTAGAACGCTGTGACATTTTACAATAGATGTATGAAGTATGGGTTGCTGGGGCGTGCCCCAAATGCTGAAATGACCCTCATAGAAAACCCTGCAAATTATTACACAACGGTTTAATTATTCTCACGAACAGCTTGACCTAGTATTACTGCTCCGAGACCCATCCTATTCGATTCAGCATCGAAAAATACTAGTAAACCATACGAAACATGACCTGACTACAATGGAACTAAGGAAACTAAATATTCCCCTGGCACCAGGCGCCCGTAAGCGTCTGTAGGCAATTGGCACGACGTTGGGAGTCGAGCGGGTGGGTGGTTTTAATGAGACAGGAGGGAGGGAGTACTAACGATGAAACGTTGACTTCCGCTGTAGTTCCCGCGAGTTCTCTCAATTAGTTGACTTTGGCTCACTATAATTACTGTAAGTTCACCATACGCAGTTATACACGTCTGATACTCATTCCATTCGACCCAGGATGTAAAAATACCTTGAAAACGATACGAAACACGGCGTATTTTTTATTATACTGCGTTTTGTTACTTTTTTTATCCATTTTTTGTCCATAACAACCATGGGCTCGTCCGATCGGATTGCCGAGATGGCAGGCACAACTAGATACCAAATGGGATTCTTGTGCAAAAGAACGGATTTTTTACACCACGTTAAAGGCACAAAACGGCCCCGAACATTGCAGATTTGGAATCTGCAATGGTCTTTGCAGATTTTGGTCTTGAAATGTAAAGTATCAAATTTTGAGTGGGGATTGTAAAAACATTTTTCCTGACCAAAAACATAGGGTTATTATTCCGAATGAATAATAAACCAAAACTAGGTCTGCGTATGCTTTAGGGTTGTCGTCCTTTAATAAATACGCGTAGACGGCCCAAGGGCAGAAGGGTAAGCTCTGAGCTGTGGCTGACCCTCAAGAGCAGGGCACACTACCAGAGTGTAGAGTCATTGGACTATCCCTGGACTCAGCCCATGCATGAGGAGTCTGCTCTGAGTCGAGGATAACTCTTAAGGTATTGTCCACACTCGTAGCAATGTCAACGTAATATTCAAGTTATGTATCTCTGTATCCTTTCCTTGGTGATTTGTGCTGGTTAAACCCCATAGCGTTAGTCAGAGCCAGACAAAAACTCATCTCCTTAATAGGACGACCAAACCTCGGCCAATATCTGGCCAAATTATTACTATGTTCGATAACACAGATGGATAAAAACGCTCTAACGAGAAGGCTCCTTATGCACTTTGCTTTACCTCGTCTCCCCATAACTATTAGCTGCATTGTTGAATTGGGGTTAGTCAATTGAAAGTAAGCTCCTATTGTCAATGAGTTCTATTTGTAGTCAAATTGGATTTGAATTATTTGTCGTGAACTTCGTTCAAGATCTCCTGCTATAAATTAGCACATCTAGTCATCTGTTTTGTTATGCGATGAGTACAGCCTTCTATTAGTCATTTGTTCGCTTCAATAGTATTTATAAGATTCAGTGTTAAGGTCGCTAGTAAAATATTGTTATTTCCTATAGTTTTCATTTCTGTTGAATTGTTGTTTGGAATGTTTCACCTGTTGCTCATGATTTAATAAGAATACTTTTTTCCAAACTGCCTTCTTCATGTTAAGAGAGTTCTGCCTCTATTCGAACCTCCACAGTTCTCCCCTCAAGTATGCTCTGTCAGCTTAGCTTAGGAGCAAACGCTCTCGCAAGGATGACTCCCAATACTGAACAAAGACTTGTGATTCACAGTTGTCACAGGCTTGACTTAATCACTACTGAAGAGCAGAAGTATTGGTACAAAAATGTATTTCAAATTTGAACTCATACACATTTCCTACCGTTTGATCGAAACTTTGGCTGTTTTAGGTTTCTATTACGAAGTTTCAAGTATGCAGTTGGAAGCGAATATAAAATAGATAGAGAAATATGGGAAAGGTCGTAGAAACAAACATAATCGCATATAGACCGATGTTTTCTGCTCAGTGGTGATCAATGGAGAGTTCGAAGTTGTAAGTACTCACAACAAAACCCCTCAGGATCGTTATAGGATATCAAGTACCTCAATCGAATTAAATTAACAGTTCACTTTTGGGTAGGTGGAGGGCTCGACTATTATTATAGTTACTTTGCTTAGACCTACAAAATGAGAAAGGACAAGATTTTGTATTTTCTTAATGCGAATGAATCTGAAAAACACTTCAAATAGCAGCGCCTGTAAATGCGATGAAAGAAGGTGAACAATGATAGAACAACTACCAGTTTAGACACAACCCAAGCAACACTCAAGTGATGATACCTCGAAGAATGCCTGCTGACACTGCACTTTCCTCGCACCAAATGCCGCCCCAGGGCAAGATTAATGCTGCAACCCTGATGCTGAACTGGAGTGCTAATGTTTTCACGTGTAATCCTATGCTAAGGAAACAAGCATGCACTGCAGAATGGACCATTCTATCAAGACTTCACCCAGGGCGCATGACAACTCGTCCGCTAAGGACCAAAAGTGGAGCGGTCAGGTGAGAAATAGAAAATGACAGCTCGTCCTCTACCACATGCAAAAACTGAAGTGGACAACTCATCCGGAGCTCTCGAACGAGATTAACACAAGTTTTCCTTCCCACTATCACAGACTTGGCACTCTAAAAACTTTTCTCAACGAAGCAGATAGTTCTTCGAATGCCTTCCTTTTGACGGCCGTACGAAGCCTTGGGTTGTCAATCTCTTCAGCACCAAATCCAGAGTGATTGTGTTAACTCATTTCTTCCGTCACTTTTCCACCAACCATCCTCAAAAAAGCACCAGACTTACACTTTTGCCGATCCGCACAAGACCACCTTTCTCCATTCGACAAATTACGGTGAAATGTATATTTATAATTTTTATAGAACACGATATTTCTTCCTCCCTGAGAACCACTGGCAAAAATTAGCGGCTCCATAACGCTGCACAACTGAAGGCAAACGTAACACGATCGTCCGTATCAGTCGATCGTACATAACTTATCTCTCGGGCAGGGTTCACAAACTCATAATTTCACGATAAATGAACGTAACCGAGTTTCCGAGATTCATTCAGTTTCTAAGTTTCATTGTCATTCTGCGGACGAGTAGTCTGTTCCCCTTCACCCACGGACAATTCGTCTGGGTATAACTACAGAGCTAAAACCCAGCAGGAAAAAAGTACAGAGTTAGAACCCGACCAGGAATAACACTGTAAAACTAAAACCTGACTGGGAATAACTCTCTATAGCTAGATCTTGAACAACAATTATTCTTCACAGTGAAAACTTGGCCAGGAATAATGACTGAACAAACACCTGTCAGGAATAACTCCGCAGAAGTAAACCCTGACCAGGAACAACTCTGCACAGCTACTACCTAACCACGAATAACTACAGAGCTAAAACGCTACCAGGAATCAATCAGAAGAGCTACGACCTGACCAGGAATTTACCAACCAAGAATAGTCCTGCAGAGTTAAATCCTGGTCAAGATTATTTCTGAAGAACTAAATCCTGACCAAGAATGATTGCAGAGCTACAACATGACCAGAATCAACAACTGAGCTTAAAACAAGATTATTGCTGCAACCCTGATGCTGAACTGGAGTGGAAAAGTTTTCACGTGGTACTCTATGTTGGAGTCCTTAACAAGCATGCACAGCAGAACGGACCATTCTACCATGACTTCACCCACGGACAATTGACTGGGTATAACTACAGAGCTAAAACACAACTAGGAAGAACTGCATAGCTAAACCACGACCAGGAATGACTTTACACAACTACAAATTGACTGGGAATAAATCTCTCGAGCCCTATCAAGACCAGCAATTACTCTGAAGAGCTAAAACCCACCAAAAATAACTCTTTCTATTTCCCTGTTTCTCCCCAAGAAGTGTTATCTTATTTATAATTTAAGGCGAGTTTTATAGTTTTTGTTCGATTTATTTAAATTGGGTTTAGATACGAACTTCCACTCGTCTGTTGTGAACAGGCGATTTCAAATAGAGATGAACCATCACCACATACATCATCTTCAGGCTTGAATGTTCAGCGCACGCTTAGCCAAAACGGCAGCAGTGTGAGAGTATAAAGCGAAGGCAGATCAAATCCAAAGCATGAACAGTGTCGGTTAGGAGGATTACAGATGAAAACAGAACTATAACGCCTCATTCTCTAATGTTGCACTTGATACAAAGATTATTGCCAACTTCGGGGAGTTCAAGGTAAAATAAAAAATAAAAAGGAGAAAACTCGTCAAAAATATTTATTACAATTTTTTCAATCCTTAACTCATGTAAAATTATACAAAAATATACATAGAGAGGTCCAAATTGTGGAATTATTGCCAATTATTTACACTAACGTCTTAATGTAAAGGGAAAGGGAGAGAAAGAAACGAAAAAATAAACGTGGAGACGAGAAAATGATCGTTAAAAATGGAATTTTTTGTCATTGGAGACAATGGAATGGCCTCGGGGCTGACGTAATATTAAAACCACACCTTCAGGTCGGTAGGCGTAGGTTATGATTGGAGGAGCGAAAGAAGAAAAGATTGTTGTCTAGTTCGGGGGGGGGGGGGGTTCTGGTGTGGAACCTTCTCTTTTTGGTAGTAGCAACCTAAATTGGTGGAGGTGCCACAAGCGCCTGGGAACCTCATGAGGAGCTTGCTACTCGAGGAAGACAACTGCAGGAAGAATACTACTAGCACAAGGTAAGATTGAGCCCCGTGGGAATTCGCATTGGTTTTGGCTCCCACTCCACGAGTAAAGAAAGGAATTAAAGAGGCGTGAGTTATGTGGAGTTCTCTCTGTAGTTTCCTCTTCCCTTTGAGGACCCCTGCAGTTATCGAAGAATCACTACATGCCTGCAGCTAAAGGGCTGACCAACGTACCAGGTGAGTGTTTGGCATTAGGATTAGTTATTGTATTCGATACCTCTTCACAAGACTTTGGACACTCCACTCGCAGCCACAAAAAACGTCACAATGAATCCCCACTCCCGAGGCTTTCTGTTAGTGAAGATCCTCCCCCCGGTCACTTCATATTGGAAACTAAAAGAGAAGATGTTAAGACTGCTGTTAGAAAGATGCCGTCATTCTTGTTCGCATATTTTAAAAAAACTTTATTTTTTAGTTTAACGTTCAGCCAAGTTGAAACCAACGCAATTTTGGCTCCTAAACTGCCGCAAGATTTAACCTTCCGCAATGAGGCCACCCTTCCAGAAGCCCCTTTTGGGGACTCACAGGACTTCCGATTGACTGGAGATTCTTCGATTCCACCAACTCGCGTGGCGTAATGGGACCTTTTCATCGGCCAGTTTTGGTTTTCTACCAAAGTTTCAGTCGTAATTCTCTAACTGCGTTCTAATTTGGCTTCCCCAATCGCAACCTACTGGGAGGTACTAACCCTAAAAAAAAAAAAAACGAAGTCAAAAATAAACCAAATACAACAATCTATTTACAACGCTTGCACCTTTGCTAATACTAAGTACTCCTTGACTGGACGGCATATATTTCTATATTATAACTACGTAATTAATTCGAGCTACCATCCTTACAAAATATATTCGTCATAAATGCTCTGTGTAATCGCCTTAAATTTTAAAGGCTCCAATCGTTGATATGATGTATCGCAATATTTTTAACTAATTGAGCAACATATTGCCAACGCGACAAAATATAACGCTAATTGATTTGTTCAAATTCGTAAATGCCATGAGATGACGCATCGGTTGAGTTTGGGTACAAAAATAGAAGCGAAGCGGCCCTCAGTGATTCTTCGCCGCGTGTGCACGTTTATATCACAGAATGAGCGAAAAAGAACGTGGAGCCTGAGAGAATTGCCTCGTCGCGTTGGTACTGGGTTGACTTGTGCTCAGGGTCAAATGTGACTAAACAGCGGGAAAACGACTTTAAGCGTGTCCTTAAAAAATGCGAATGGCTTCGAAAATAGAAGCGAATTTCGTGATCTGATGGACCAGATGAGCTAAATATCCCTCGTATCAGTAGGGATATTTAACGATGATGGAGATATACAGGAACCTAAAACTTCTGAAGTACGGCAGTTTCACCTTGAAATTGAGCAGCAGACTTTTTGAGCCGAAAGTCCAGTTAGAAATAATTTGGACAAATAGTGGTACGTACTTGTATGGACAACATTAAACATTGTAATACTTCCCCCTCCCTGCACATTGGTGGCAACTGAGGAAAACCTCCACTACGGCATCAAATGGGCCTATTGTGCCCCCTCAGTTCCAATTGAGCTGGCGTTTCATGATCCGTCCTCACTGTTCTAGCACAAAACGCAAGACAACCTTCGGGTCGATCCCAGCAACTTCATCTGGCAGGCAGCCTGAAGGACTGTGATGGTACCTTAGTGGACAGGCCACACACCCCCCGCATACTTTGGTTCTCCTGAGTGAGGACTTCTAGCTAGAGATCAAACGTTATGATTGCTATTGAAACCGTTGAGGAAAGAATGACTGTAGCTTAGCAGCAGGCTCTCAACTAAAGTTTTCCCCGACAAGTCACAGTTAGCCTCAAATTCGCAGTCAGTCGTATACTAAAGGAAAAGCCAAGGCCACATTAGGCCATCAAAACGTCCAGCCTGGTTGTTCATCTCATCGTTTAACGCATCTCGAGGTTGCACATCACTTCAACAAAGGAAAATTGTCGAGCGCGTGTTTTCAGCAATCAATTCGAATTGATAGCCCAGTGGACAAATGAATGGAGTAGCACATTTGTCTTCACTCCGCCGAAGTACGGGGCGAGACTGATTGCCCAGGTTTGGTTGTTATAGGCGAATAAAATTGCGCCTCCCAAACTGCGTTTGTCGGAACTAATTATACGCTATTGTGTAAATATCTCGCGTGTGTATGGCTGGAAGATACGTATCTCCCCAGACACACATCTTTTGAGAGGGTTCAAATAATTATTTCCGCAGTGGGCGCCTAAGTTGTAAAGAAACCTGAGGTACCGCGTTGTACAAAAATGACGGTATACACGTTGACCTCTACGCAGTTGGACCAAAATGAACCTAGCAGGGTTGTTCGCCCCTGTTCTGAACATCGTGACAGATTCTTACTTTAATTTGTAACTTTCCTTCAAGTTACAATAAAAGGACGGATTTCCGACAAACGCATTCTATCGTTTCCAAAATGTCATTACTAAATCTGTTCTCGTGAGTTGATGTGCGGTGTAATTTCCTCCACCGCCAAAACCTGTCAAAAATACCTCTACTGGGGTTTAACGTGGAAGTTGCCTCAGCCGTGAACTTCCACCCTGAAAACGTTATGAAAAGAAAGAATCGTAGGGAGTGGCGAGACAGCGTGCGGAAAAATGGTCCTTGTTGACGGTATTTTCCACAGAGCATAGCGACAGTAAATATTGCGCCCTCAGGAGCCCATCCCGACAAAATTAATTCCCACCTATCATTTATATTAACGAGTCCGTTCCGACACTCGCACACATCTCCAGGCACAATGTACGTTGGGGGAAAAATAAGGATTTTGTCCCAGAAATTGCTGCGTTTTTCCTTCCTGTAGGCTCCTACTCTACAAACTTCCGAATAAGATTGCAAGTAACACATACATGTGTCACTTCAACGAGAGAGACCTTGATACGGTTTATTTAAATGGCAACTCCCTGCCGGGAGTAAAACCAAAACGTTGCCGTCGGAGGTGTTTAGCCGCTAGCGGTTTGTATTAATGATGCTAAATTTAGTGTAGGGTGATTCTGGCCCTCGGATTGTTGCACTTTAGATGTGGCATGTGGCGTGCGTTCTGTGCAGAATATTCTCTCCTTCGGCTCTGAAACGTCACTGAACTTATCGGCGGTACGCTGTATTTGGGTAGACGAGGCCACCTGTGCAGTACGCAGTGTGTTTCAATTTCACCTTACCTTACGCTCCAGAAACGTAGTCACTGCCGTGTTTAAAAATGAATAATCCGTTTCAGCCAAGTTTCAATTCCCAGTAAAAGCACCTCGATTGGTCAAAAGCGTACCTAGAAGATGATGAAGGCTGGATGTGATAGGCTTGGGGCCAGCCTCTCCATCCCCCACCGCACCCATCGGCCAGGAACGAGTGGAAGTCTAGTCAATTTTGACGAATAAAATGAAATGGTTGTTCGGTGACAAAAAATACGATACTGAAGATCGTTCCTTCCACGGAGTCATCGGCTCTCTAAAATTCTGACCTAAGAGGACAGAGAATAGGCTCAGGCTCCAGGCTCAATCGTGAGCAAATGTACCCGACGCATCGCTATATAAATAATTTAAAAGTATTTGACACTGCTTTAAACGTTCACTTTCAGTTTCAGAAAAAATTGTTTTTTTTAAGAGGAAAAACTCAAGTTTTGCGTCTGTATTCAGCTCATCATCTTCTCTTCTCCAGAGAAGAAAAATTGGCAATTAAGGCACATCAATATCATCAAACATTACAAAATTCAACAATATTACTGCTAGATGTGAGAGGGAGGTTGAGTCCCCCAATTTTTGTCGCCCCAGAACTACGAACCCAGTCAGGGAAAGCGACTACATATAATATCGACGGCGGCGGGGGAAACAATAAAGCGTTACGACTGATCCGGAACGAATCCGGGGTTGGTGCCAGGGAATTTGTGTCCGTTCGAATGGCCGTTAATACTTTTGGATTTTTTCTCGTCGTTGGCCGCGTAATGAGCGGTCCCTTCGAGGCTGAGGGTTTCTTGGCGCCCGGACTTTCTGACCAAACACGAGACGGAGACGACGAGGAGGAGAGCGCCGGCGATGAAGAGGACGTACAGGAGGACGCTTCGGGCGACCGGAGGAGCTGTCGTCGCAAGGTTGAGGAGACTTGTCACTTGTTCGGGCAAACCGCTTATCCCCTGCAAAAAGGACATAGTTTCAAATTGTATTACCGTGTTGATGTTTATTGGACTTACAGTGACAGTCAGCAGTGTATTTTACCGCTTATGGTTTCCCGAGTTGAGTTTTTCCTCACCCCCTTCCCTCATTTCACTTCTCAGCCCTTACTTCCTACTTAAAGCGGTTTCACACATCACCTCGACGACGGATGTCGGTGAGCTTTCAAAAAGATCGGCTCCCTTTGTTTCAATGGGCCAATTCAAACAGGCATAGCAGACGTCGGTGAAGGCGTACGAAGGCGGCCGACGTCGCCAAACGCTCAAAGGGCGTTCGTTTGGAAAACGTCGGCCGACGTTTATCAAGACGCATGCGTAGTTAGCGAGCTTCACAGGGATAACAACCTTGCAACCCGTAGCAGTTTTTATCTGAAGTTTTTTGTTGTCTACCGGCTGTTGTCTAACACGAGTTCTTCATCACTACTTGAACTCTCCTCTTCTAGTAACCATAGTATGCAATCATCAAACGCGGAATCGGACCATGATCCTGTCGAGAAGAAGACTGGAGGAGTAAACGTAGGCTGGTATCACTGCTCTCCACATTTCGTTGGCCGACGCTTCTGCCGCTGTTTTTCAAATGTCACGTCTGCGAGCAGATTAAATACCCGCCATCAGCTTCACCCATCGCCAACGTCAGCAAGGTGATGTGTGGAACCGCCTTTACTGACATCAGCCATAGCCATTGGACGTTGAAACGCCCTCGTCCCAGATCACACCAGTTCACATATTTACAGACTCCTCATGACGCCTTAACTCTGACTCTTTCATACTTTACACTGAATTCAACTCTGCTACAGTCCACTCTCTCATTTGACGACTCATTCTTCACTCATACTGAATCTCAGCTTGTCCACTCATGCTCCCAACAGTACACATTCAAAACGAGAGAAAAATTGAGTAACAGCGACTTGTAAATATTCACGCTGACTCTACTGCGTTAAAATCAAAGCAGAGCTAACATAATGCGACTGCAAGAAGAATAAAAATAAAAGTACGAATTTGGAAACGCACACAGTGTTGAATATGAGCTCTTATTGTCTCTACCACAATTCAAATTGGTAAAGTCGAATTGTCAATAGCTATAAGTAGGCATTGTTCAGAACTGATATCACGAAACAGGCGCGTCGGGTGTAATGAGAAGGGTGGGGAAGTATTGTCAGATTCGGGCCTTTAAGGTTAGGTGGAACTGGGGACTGTTAATCGGGGTCATTGTTGGTACCTGTAATGAGGATTTTTGATAGCAGACTGGGGCAGAAGTTACATGATATCTGCCACAATTAGTAGATATGAATTTATTAAGTAACTATGAATCATTATATATTAAAGAAATATTAAGATTGTATTAACCTTCAGTGCAAAAGAGCAACAATGTTACGACACCCTGGCTAGCAGTATCCCCCACCATCCAAACGGTTTGGTCGGGTCTGTCCCGGCAAGCCACTGGCCTTCACGTGACTGTAAGCAATTAAACCCCCAATGAAACTCCGATCTACACACTTTTTGACGCTTCTGCCTACCAGAACTTGACCCACTGGGATTTCACGTTCTTTCTCCGATACCTTCCCCGTCCTTTCTTCTTCTCTCCATTGGCAAGTGTCTTCACTAGTTAAGTAATTACACCACTGCTTGTAATTAGCCATCAATGGGTGTTTTAGTTACCTCACGTGTCATGTGAATTTGTATATCTAAAAATGTATTTTGATACTTGATAGTATTATACTCACAATAAAGTTTATTTATTTAAAAAACATTACCAACTCAAATACGAAGAGACAACCAGTGGTATAACGCCATGCATTAAAAGATACTTACATCTTCGAACCACAGGATGGGGAAAACTATGTCCGGGAAGGTCGCAACTTGTTTGATGTCCACCACCTGGCTGACGGCCAAGTTGATTTGTATTCTGGCCTGCGCTCTCAACGAAACGCCCATTAGCTGGAAATTTTGAAAAGAAGTTTAAACAAATTTAAAGCAATCGGTAAGTTGGGAGGGATTGATAATCTACTCGAGGAAGATACTTACAGGTTGTACATCCAACCAAAAACTGTGCTTTTCGGGGTCAGGCTCGGAAATTCCTTCAACAGCGTCTCTCAGCTTCGGGTCGGCTAAATAAAAGTGAGGGAAGGAGAGCATCACGGGAGAATCTGAAAGCCGCATGGAAGAATTAGTTTTGTCTTAGTTTACTCACAAAATTGAACTGTCAACTCGTTTTATGTAACTGTACAACATCTCTATAAAATCAAACTGCCGGGACGAGTCTCACTACTATCCACAGCCCACGTACATTTTAGCTATTAATCCCAGTATTTCTCACGAATGTGAAGTTCCGAAATTTATTATTCTGCTACTATTTATGCCACGACCTTCAATGAAGAGCCCCCGTATAGATAATTAATGGGAGTGTCGACGCGATATTTTTGGAGTGGTTCATGTTAACGATTCTGCAATTCCAGGGGGAAAATGCGACAAAAGTTTGTCAACAAAACGGCGTTAGTTTGAGTTCGGGAATTTTTGAGGTCCTGATTATCTAATGACCATTATTAAACTTCCAACGTAGGGTAGCTAATTGAACTACCCTTTTTTACTTTCCTTGGCTCTACAAAGTTGGAAGGAAAGTTATGTAATCGACTGAAAAAAAAAATTTTGAGTTCTCTTTGTTTCTGACCCTCCGAAAGTCACTATTTGGGAAAATGGTTTGTGTGTCTGTGAACGATTTTTAGAGAAAATAACCGTACCAAATCAGCTGAAACTTAATGTCTAGCCTACAGGTTACCATGGGGCTCCAAAATGAGGGTATGAACAAAATCCAACGAAAGTTAACTATAGTTATCATAGTGATCGAAACACCAAATTTTTTTTCTCAAAAACGGCTATAACGATTTTGATTAAATTTTGTATATTGATAGCTCGTAATAAGGCAATCATGCCATAAAATTCCCATTAGTGGAAAAATGACGAGAGCAGCACAATAAATTATCAAAATTTGTGACGCAAATCGGTTTTAGCGCGGTTTTTTCCTTATAAACTCCGCTGAAATGTTACTGTAATGTTGAGAAAAAAAAGTCGTGTAGTAGTCCAATCAAATAACTATAAGGTGAGCATTTGAAAACGCTCATAAGATATAAGGGGGTCACTCCAGAAATTCCGGAATTTCAACTACCGCCGTTTCGCTTACTTCCAATTTTAAAAGTTTTTACCCGATAACTCTGCAAAAGTGATTACTGTCCTCTTTTAAAAAATCGTGTTTACGGCCTCATCAATTCTCTGTGTACCAATCGTTCAATAATGGTCCGGGAATGAGTACGATCAGCACAATAAATTCCGGAACTGTAAGCGCTACCGCTTCCTGCTGCTGTGAAGTGTTGTTTGACCAAGTTCAAATTAACTGAGTGATAAATGAATTGATTAAATAGAATTAGCCATGTACAAAGTGAATTGACGTAGAGCTAAGGAAAGTTGTGTGTTGCAACGCACCAGATATTTTCTGATAGTTCCCTCAATGTAACTGTAGTGTCTTACGAAAGAAATCTATAACGAAAAAACTGCGCTAAAATCGCTTTTCCTCGAAATTGTCGATAATTGATTGTACCACTAGTTATTTGTCTAGGGATGAACATTTTATTCTAAGATTATATCATTAACTACTGTTCACACCGAAATTTTAATCAAAATCCCCGTAGCGGTTTTGAAGAAAAAAATGCTGGTTAATGTCCGGCTGGTTTTGCGCATATCCTGATTCTCGTGTACTCGGGTATGCTAAATATGAAATTTGATTAAAGCCGATAACAGCTACATAAAAAAATAGTTTTCTGATTGTTACTCATCATTCAGTGTTTCTTCTTTCTTAAGTAACATGTATATACAAATAAATGAGTAAAAAATAAAATTGGTAAGTCTTCAAGCGTGCAGCTTGTCACTTACTCGGCACGCCTGGGTCAGCATTCTAATCGATAAACATTGCTTCATGTTTGAGAGTCTTTAGAATAAACTAACTCTAAAACGAGCAAATCCTGTCGAAGATGCGATCCCTCGAATAGCCCCAGCACTAGTAAGGGGGGGGGGGGTGTCCAGTGTTTTAATTGAACGTTTAAAAATCTGGCAACAGTGCATAATAATTACCGTATTGACACAAAGAGACGTTGAAAAGGCCGTGCGGGGCGCAAGGCGGTCCAGACGGGCAGAAACAGTCGTTATCCGGGTTTTTGTCAACTTCGGCAAAAACGTTCTCAGGAGGTGAAAACCTGTAGCCGCGGACTCCTCCGTTGGTGTCCACTTCTTCTTTAAATCTTGAAGAAAACAAAAAAGAAAGACAAAATTACGAAAAATGCTCGTATAATATCCGAATGCGAGGTGACAAGTTATGTTTTATCGAGTTCGAACGCGCTGAGTGAAAAACAAATTTGGCGGAGCTAACTCCGTGAAAATCGCTGAATGTACGTCGGGTAAGTTTAAAATTCAACCTATTTTGACTTGATTGAGCTGGGTCATTTTCTTTATTGTTTGTTGAAGGAATTTCCATCGCTTGGTGAAGGGTGAGGGGGAGGGGGAGATGCACTAAAAAATGAGGGGGTTTCACTTAAATTTTGTACCCCACGACTACGTACGTCAGAAAATGAGATTTAAAGATTAAATGATCGTTTTTCTAATTATGTAGTTTTTGATTAAACTTGAAGGGTACAGTACATCAGCCAATGAGTACATACACTACATTATCGATGAGCGTTTCCATAGACGAAAATACAGTCAACGGACTGTCAAGGAGTTTGATTTTAAACGCTAAAACCCTTCAACAAAGCGGTCGTTCGAGGTTGGTTTGTTGTGAGACGGGGTTGTTTCGATCAGTGTCTGATCATGTCCTCCTCTCCTGCCTAACCCCCTCCTCAATTCATTCGTAGTCCAAGCTGCTCGAACACCTTGTGTTGCCCTGTTTTGTCTCCCCTTCTTAGAACTCTGATTGTCTGTCGGAAAACCCTACCCTGTATACCGGTGTGCTGCCTCCAATTAACCACTACAACAGGATCTACATCATGGTGGACAGTCATGCCACTCTCAAGGCCTTAGCCCCATACGGCAAGTGTGGGAGTGTCTGACTGGGCTGAAGGCCCTGGCCGAGTACATCAGTGTAACACTGTGCTGGGTGTCAGGGCATCAGGGTATAGAGGGAAACGAAAGGGCTGACGGGTTGGCAAGGATGGGATCAGTGCAGATCCCTGTTGGCCCTGAGCCCTTTGTTGAGACTACTAGGAGCCACTTACGTAGAGAGGTTGGCAAATGGGAGGATAGATGCAGGGCTGCCCTTTGGCTGGGGCTATCTGGCCTTAGACAATCAAAACTCTTCATTCGACTCTCCAAAGGGAAGGCCAAGGAGGTGCTTGCCCTTTGGAGGAAGGATATGAGGATCATATGTGGCCTGTTCACAGGTCACTGTCCGCTGAGGTATCACCTTGCAAATATTGGCAAGTGCGAGGTACAAGTATGCAGGTTCTGCAAGGTGGGGGCAGAGGATGTGTTGCGTGCATGCAATGGACTAGCGACATTGCTCCGTCCTGTGTTTGGGAGGCTCTCTCTTCAGCCAGAACAGGTGGCAAATGCAGAACTTGCGGATGTCCTCCGCTTTGTGCGAGGGTGGTGGGGGAGCATAGGTGACATCACACCAAGCAAGGCCAATACCGTTGGGCCTGGGGGTGGTGCAGGGGGGCCAGGAGCTGAGGGTCATAGACGCCCTTACAATAAACCCGTTTCTGGTCGCAGTGAGGGTAGCGCCTACATCCACTGTTTCGAATTGGCTGGAAATGGAAGACATCGAGCTGGGGGCCGCTCTGTCAACGAATCGCCGCCATAGGAAAAAGGTAGGACCTTCATTACTTTTCTCAAACCTCCTTATACTCCTCGAAAAGCACCTGAACCAGCGACATATGTCACCAGAAACACAGTCCGCTTCGAACAGCGGTTTTTACTTTCCGCTACCCGAGGGGAAGGAAAGTATAGTAATCGGCCCAAAAAAAAAATTTGGGTTTTCTTCAGATCTTTACGTTTCAGACCCTACTGAGTCTAAAAAACCCAATTTCGGCGCGCGCGTGTGTGTGTGTGTGTCTGTAGTTCGATTTGTGGGGGAATGGCTGATCCGATTGAGCTGGTCCTTTTTTTGTTTTGTTCGTTATTTTTTGTAGAGACCAAAATAAGGTTATGGACGATTTCGGCCGATGGGAAGGGGAGGGGGGACGAAAATGTACCAAAAACTAAGGTTTTTCACATTTTTCTCGAAAACGGCTCTAACGATTTTGATTAAACTTTCAAATTATCTTCTCCTAATCAATACCTAACTTTTCTTCTCCATACATATCTCTATGAAAAAAGGTGAACGGAGATATGGGCCCCTGAAGTAAATATGGGTTTTTTACGCTTTTTGGCAAAACGGCTCCAGCGATTTTCACCAAACTCACAGGATGTTTTCAAATAGTTAATACCTACATTTTGTTTTCAATAAATGTTCCTGTGGCGGTCCATTGAACAGAGATAAAAATCAAAATGCGTCGAAAATTTTTTCGAACAATTCCATAAATCCCAGGGTAACTTTTTCACCAGATGAGATAAATCTTATGGAGTGTCTTCTAGCATTCTAAAACCACATTTTGTTCTCAGAAACTATCTCTGTATCCATCTGTTGAACGGAGATATAAGCCAAGTTAGCTCAGAAAAGGAGATCAGCGAATATTAATTTATCGGTATTCCAATTTTCTCAAAAACGGCTCTAACGATTTCGATCAAACTTTCGGAGTACTCTTAGCTAACTAGTCCCTACATTTTTTTCTACATAAATGTTCCTGTAAAAATGCGTTGAACGAAGATATAGCGCCCGCCTATGTAGGTGGTGTTCGAACTTAAAGGGGTGGCGGAAAGTTGTGTGTTGCTACGCACCAGACGATTTTGATTAAACTGATTTTCTTGGCTCTACGAAGTAGAAAGAAAGGTTTGTGATCGGCTGAATAAAAAGAATGTTTGAGTCCTCTTCAGATCTTCATGTTTTGGACCCTACAGAGCCCGACGAATGGTCTGCGTGTATCTATGAAAGATTTTGAGAGAAAATGGCTGAATCAACTTAGCTCAAACTTGATATTTAGCCCACAGGGCCGCCAAAATACGGGTATGAGCAAAATCCGCCCAAAACTAACTACAGTTATCATAGTGATCAAAACACCAAATATTTTCATTCTCGCAAACGGCTCCAACGATTTCGATTAAATTATTTATATCGACAGCACCTAATGAGACGTTAATACCGTACAATTCCCATTCGTGGGATAACGACTAGGACAGCGCATTAAATTAACAAATATTTCGACGAAAATCGATTTTAACGCGGTTTTTTAGTTTCCTTGGCTCTACAAAGTAGAAAGGAAAGTTATGTAATCGGCTGAAAAATTTTTTTGTTAGTTTTCTTCAGATCTTTACGTTTCAGACCCCCCTGAGTCCGAAAAACACTATTTGGGAAAATGGTCTGTGTGTATGTGTGTCTGTGAACGATTTTTAGAGAAAACCACCGTACCAAATCAGCTCAAACTTGCTATCTCGTCCGCAGGTCACCATGTGACGCCAAAATAAGGGTTTGTACAAAATCCATCGAAAGTTAACTATAGTTCTCATAGTGATCAAAACACCAAATATTTTCATTCTCGCAAACGGCTCCAACGATTTCGATTAAATTATTTATATCGACAGCACCTAATGAGACGTTAATACCGTACAATTCCCATTCGTGGGATAACGACTAGGACAGCGCATTAAATTAACAAATATTTCGACGAAAATCGATTTTAACGCGGTTTTTTAGTTTCCTTGGCTCTACAAAGTAGAAAGGAAAGTTATGTAATCGGCTGAAAAATTTTTTTTAGTTTTCTTCAGATCTTTACGTTTCAGACCCCCCTGAGTCCGAAAAACACTATTTGGGAAAATGGTCTGTGTGTATGTGTGTCTGTGAACGATTTTTAGAGAAAACCACCGTACCAAATCAGCTCAAACTTGCTATCTCGTCCGCAGGTCACCATGTGACGCCAAAATAAGGGTTTGTACAAAATCCATCGAAAGTTAACTATAGTTCTCATAGTGATCAAAACACCAAATTTTTTTTTTTCTCAAAAACCGCTCTAACGATTTTGATTACATTTTTTATATTGATAGCTCTCAATAAGGCAATTATACCATAAAATTCCCATTCGTGGGAAAATGACGATAGCAGCACAATAAATTACCAAAGAGTTCGAAGAAAATGTTTTAGCGCGGTTTTTTTTCCTTATAAACTTCGCTGAAATGTTAGAAAGTGAATTGACGTTGAGCTAAGGAAAGTTGTGAGTTGCAACGCACCAGATATTTCCTGATAAACTCCTCTCAAATCAACCAATGGAGCTTCAATCAAGTACCTATACGACGAGTTTACAATAAACCTCATAAGATATGAAGGGGGCTAATCTTGAAATGCCGGAATTAAAATCACCGCCGTTTCACTTACAACCATTTCTAAACCTTTTTACCTGATAACTCTGTAGATGTAATTACAATCCTTTTACAAAAAACTGGGTTTACAGTCTCATTAATTCTCCGCGCATCTATTGCTCAATAATGGTCAGGGCGTGAGTACCAGCAGCACAATAAAATCCGGAACTGTAAGAGCTGCCGCCGTGAAGTAATGTTTTACGACGTTCAAATTAATTGAGTGAAAAATTAATTAAGTGAGTAGCTAAAGGTATAAACACCAGTAAATGAACGTACAGTTAAAGTTGTGGACATAAACGAAGTGGAAAGCAAGTTAGATTAGTGGTTAGAGCTACATAATCCGCTGAACGTAAAATGGGGCTGAGGAAAGTCTCGTGATTTTCGAAGATTTCGTCTGACTGGGTGGTTTTTCTCTACACTCCTGCATTCTAGCGGCGAGAGTTGACTCAATCGAAACAGAAGTATCGACAACGAACAGTCAACTGGCCTGAAGTTTCGGTTCTAGGGAACATAATGAACAGGAGATCATAAACATTGAAGATCTCTTAAATATTTTAGTTCATTAAACATTCGATAAATCTCGAGGGCTGGTCCGAATCAGAAATTTCCCAGTTTAGATCGCTCAAATCTGTGCGCGACTCAAGTTACCGTTGCGATCTTAGCAGCAAAAGTAAAAACTACCTTAGTTTATTAAACGTCTCATAGATGGCGCGGCTGAGTCCAACGTTGTACCCCAATGGGAGGCATTCACACGTTCTCTTCCCTCGTTGGCTGACGATCTCCGCTCTTCCACGCCAGTTGTGTTGTAGATTATTGTGACAAATACCTTCTACCTCCGACTTTATTTGTGACCAAGGGGTTCTGGCACGGCAGGACATTGAGCCATCCGTTAAAAGTACGGTAATAACCTCTGCTCGCCAGTTTCCTCAAAAACTCATCTCAAACGATATAAAACTACTCCGTCTTCAAATTTTTTAACCGATAACACTGGAAAAGTGGTTATCCTTTTCAAAAAAAAATCGGATTGTTTTGTTTCACACTCAGGCCGTAATATCCGCTTTAGTTTTACAGATATATCTATCGATACATAAAGTTAAGTATTGACTAATTAAATCATAAATGGTAGATTGGAGGCGTTTTCAAGAAAAATTGCGTTGGTACATTCTCCCTCTACCTTCCAACTTGACTGAAGCTGCTACGTGAACTTGTATAATACGACTTAGGGTATGAACTTGGTGCTTTTTACGTCCACAGCGATAGTGCTTAATGTTCCGGAATTTATTGAGTTGCTGCTACTTATGTCACGACTCGTATTAAAGAGTCACGACACTGCAAAAAGCATTTGTAATACCGAAGTACCAGTGGAGGAAGTAAGAAGGTATCTTTCTGACAGGCAATTGCGGTGTGTGGATGTGGATAGCTGGCACACCAGGAGGCTATGTAGAGCACCCGCAAGGGGTCGGTCTTTGGACCTGGCCTTTGGAACGTGGTGTACAACCGCCTACTTAGGGCGGCAATGCCGATGGGGTCGTTACTGGTGTGCTACGCCAATGCTGTGGCTCGCATTGTGAAGCTCGCGCAGGAGAAGCCTGCCATGACGGTGTGTTGCGTCCAAGCCCAGATGGATATAATGGGGCTCAGCTTGGCGATGCAGAAGATTAACTCGAGGGAAACCGAGATCACCACCAAACCTGCCGTGAGGTGTGCAACATCTAGGCACATGTCCAGGCGGTGACAGCAAAGGTGCACGTCGTGGGGGTGGTGCGGAATGTTGCCAGGTTGTTGAGCAATGGGGTAGGGTTGAGAGGTCTGCCAGCTTCTCGTGAGCTTCTCAGGTATACTGCTGTACGGAGCAGAGTAGTAGGCTGATGCCGCTGGATGGCCGTGGTACAAAGGAGTGGAGTACTCAGTTGCAGGTCCTGCAATCATGGTGGTGGTTGGCGTCACACCCATCAACTGCTGCGGAGCGTCGAAGGCCATTTCTGAGAAGGGCCTAGGATATCACCACAAAGGTAGAAAGAGAAGAGTGCCTTCAAACGCTCCAAGCATGGCAGTGTAGATGGGAGATGGAAACCCGAGAACAGCCACACTCATCCAGCAAGTACACCCCCAGCTCTTGTCGGGGCATGGGAACTTCAGAAGTTACCTCCACACAATGGGGAAAAATGAAGATCCCTTTTTCTGGAACTGTGGACAACGCGTAGCACACATTCTTCACCTGTCCCAGGTGGGTGGAACCCCACAGGTGCTGCAGGAAGAAGTTGTGGAGCTCCTGCCATCCACTGTCGTCGGTAAGGTGTTGGAGAACGAGACGAGATTGGAGGCCGTGGACGAATTCGTTCGAGCCGTTCTCCGTCAGAAAAGGCGGATGATTAGTGGCATCCGGCTTCCAAAGAAGAGTAGGGCGCCCTTATAGAGGGCCAGGTGGCATGGCTCCACCCTGAAAAAATGCCGCATGGCAGTGTGGATCAAACCATGATGGGAGAAAGACAAACTAACACTGCAAAAGAAGTTAGCCCACAACGTTAGGTTGAGTTCCGTAATTTCTATGGTTGCTCCTGACTCTAATGGCCATTATTTAACTTCCATCGTAGGTAGGTGATTAGACAACTGTCATTTTTCTTTTATTAGAACGCTTTAGTGCCATAAAAAAGAGATTTATAACGAAAACCCCCCATTAAAATCACGTCGAATTTTTGATAATTTATTGAGTTCTCGTAATTTTCCTGCGAATAAGACCAAGAGCCGTTTTCAAGACTTCAGGTGTTTCGATCACGATGATAATATAGTTAGTTTTGAACCAATTGAGCCCACACCCTATTTTAGCGTTCTGTGGCGCTTTCATGTCTTTTTCCCTATTACAAAAATCAATATACCCCATTGAGAAATGATTTAAATTCGCTGTGGGTTACCGTTTACTCTTTCCGCGCTCTAGGAGGAGAAGCAGAAGAGCGGCAAATGAATGTGTTATGTATTTACAACACCTGGTAATCAAGGATGTGGCGTGAAGTTACTGGGCGGTGATAGGTAAGAAGATTTGTGATGGTCTGTTCTACTGAAGGAATCTGTGAAATGTTCTAACGCGGTACTGAGGATGAAGTCGGTAAGAATGTGCGTGCATGAATCTTGTGTCTCTGGAGCAAGTTGGATTGGATGGGCATGACGTAAATCCCGGATAGACAAGGTAGGGTCGGCGATTCAGTGCTGTAATATGCTTCCTGAATGTGAGGCATCTATCGTGGGTCACCTCAAGGTACTAATGAGATATGTTCCAGTGCGTATGTGTAGAGGCTACTGTTAACCTTCAATCGCCCTTTGTTAGCCTAGTTTATCGATTAAGGCTTGTGGTCTGCGCGAGACGACAGTTACAATTCTGCATTTGGGAATGCCTGTGGGAGTTCCGACCGAGTGGCTTCCACCTCCCTCAGTCCCTGGAGTTTACAAACGAAGTAAGGGATAGGAGAATTACTCTCCAGCGAACCCCCGTCCACCATGATATCTGCAGAGCAAGCGCATCTTCCAGCATTGTCAGGCCTTGCCCTGCGGAGGCAGCCACTTGTCGTGGCCCTAACCCATAATGCACTGACGCAAGGCTGCGGACTGTGCATTCTCGTGGTGCTATGTTTGGGTCCAACAACCCTTAAGGCCAGAATGGTCGATGGCTCATCCCATCTTTCGACGGCACTGATGGCTTTTCCTCATCCCAGGACGAGACAGTTTGGACTTGCTGGCCTCCGTGGGGTTTGGAAGGACCTCAGTAAGCTGGCGCAGAGGGAAGACAGAAGAGTCTAGGTCTTTCACTGCTTATACTAAGTCATGAAGCCCTGAGAAGTCTGGTGCACGTGGAAGAGGCATATGGTAATAGGCCGCCCTGGGGTACACCAGTCCTTATTTCGTTCACGTGGAATGTTACGTAAGTTATTTGAGTATCAACCTAAAAAAAGTAGTCCAGCACCAAGCGCTTGTGGAAGGCTTGCTTTACTGTTGGAGTTGAAGGGCACAAGATAAGTTTTCTTGATATCCGGATTATTCGTACGGTAAATAAGGCTCAGCATTGTGTAGATTTTGTGGGTTATGAGACGTTCGAAGAGCTTCGAGACAGTTTATCGCAGGCTGATGGGACGAGTTCAATTCGTCTACAGCCACAAGGGGCTTTGGAATCATAACAATGGTGACACGTTTCTAATTTGTTGAAAACTATCCGATGCGAGTTGCTGCTGAATAGATATGAGTGTGGTGCGCAATTAATTCACGAGTTCACCCGTTGACTTCTGCCTGACTATGATCATTATGGTTCATTTAATTTGGGTCGGAGTGAAAAAGATGCACGGCGATGGAAAGAGTTCTGAATCGTCGTCCGTCTCTTTAGTCAACTCGTGAATGGAACGAATCTTGAAAGTATTGACCTTTTCTGCTGGTGATGATAACCAATGGGCTCCATTTTTATTTGTAGGATCGTCTTTTGAGCCTTGTGCTAATATGGGTTGTGGCCCCCATGGACGTTCCCTTCAATCTTTGGGTTTTTAAGAGGCGGACCAGCGTCAAGTGCAACAGAAACCAGCGCCTTTTGCTCGAAGACTCTCATGTGAGGCGATATCTCTTGTCATTGCCACGATTCGAAAGAGAACCCTTTCAGAAGACGACGTATGAGAAGTAGAACACTCTTTTGAAAACTGTTTCGCAGTCGACCACCCACCTCCGTCCGCACGGCTCATTCAACTCTCCTCGACAGAACAGGTGAAAACCGCGATAGGGAGATCCCCGATTTCTCAAAGAGACCGCAGAACAAGTTGGATGTTGAGGCTGGAAATGCGTTGGTGACTTCTCGCCGACACGCACGTGAAGTGTACAGTCGCGTCACAAGCTCGCCAACTCTCAAGCCCTTGACCTTGTTGCTGTTAAAACTTTGTACTACGCTCTTTGGTTCTAAAATCTTCCTCAGAGCAACAGTGCGGAGAGAAATCATGTTCTAGGGGTTTTTGTGCAGTCATCACTGAATCAATGCGCTATTTCGTCGAACAATATCACGAAGAATAGTAGCAATTTTGAAAAGATTGACTAGAAGGAGGATTTTAATACTTCTAACTTCTTATAGATCGAACTCACCACTTTAGATCATCAGCAGTACGTTAAAAGGACCACCCGCATTCCAAAGAGAATTACAAGAGTAGCCTGCAACCCTTGATCGCATTATTTTTACTTAAATTAGCCCTCTGAACTAAGAAGGTAAACTATGTAACGTGTCGGTTGTTGTTGAGTGTTGACCGCGAGCCATACACCTACGTGGATGATCTGACTGAGCAAACCCCTGGACAGTCCATCCACCGAACAAAGGCCAAAACCCATCAAGCGCTCTGAACCGTCACCCAACTGTGCTAGTACGTCAAGCTGCAGGCGGCTGAAGAAAACCCCAGTTTATCCTCTTCTAGGGAAAGTTAAATAGCCAACCGTCAATAAGTTTTGGTGGCCACAGGCTCCTTCTTGAAAAGCAAGTCAGGTGCTTAGAAGTCAAAATCCGTGCGAGGTGGTGTTTCAGCAAAGGCACTACCCTCGCAAGCTTTTCGAATAATTAGCAAGGCACACTTGGTGTGTGGGTTACTGAGGCATCCTCTTCCTGTACAAGTTCACATACCTAGACGTGATTGGCATATGCCCCATTGCCTGGGGTAGTAAACACTGCATCCACTGGAGCACTCCAAAAGATCACTGGCCAGTTATGCATTGACTCGGCCATTGGGAGTGAAAAGGTAGATTCCTCTGTTCTACATAGAAATTTGCTGCACTAGATGAACGCGCATTAGCTAATTAGCAAGGAATATAGGAGTCTTCGTCAAAGGGTCGCGAGAGCATGCATGAGTTTTTCTCTACATCCGTGAACGTCTTAGGAAAAAGTGGCTTGAGCCAGACCACTGTACGAGCCACGGCGACTCTTTTCTCTCAAAGACAGAGCGAGACAGGCGAAACAAGAAACCAGTCCACTGCAGTTCCTACAACAAGCAGCAAGACACTTCCAGCTTGGACTGCTACTAAGCAAGCTTATAACCATTTATAACCAGTTTGCGATGAAGGTTATGACAAAAACTGTGGCTACAGTCGATCTATCCTTTTGACGTTTGCTACCCAAGTATATAGTTAGATCAGGTGGGAAGCCAGATTAAGAACTCCTCCTACATGGTACGAATTTCCCCGGGTCACACATGGGCAACAGCTCTCCACCGGGAGACTGACTAGATGGCAAGCGAAACCGCAACCTTCATGACTTTCGATTGTTAAGGAACAGTCATTTTGATAAGGAAACAGACATATTCTTCAGGTCCTAACGCCGCTGTGTATCAGAACAAGATTGGCAAAAACAGCAGAATCAGCTCAAATACCAAATTATTTCGCCTGCAGATCACCGCGAACACCAAAATATGGGTACGTGTAATTATAGTTATCATAGAGAGGAAAATACAATTTTTTTCTAAAAAAACATATAACGATTTTCAATGATTTTTTGCAAAACGACAGTCACGGAATTCTCATTTGTGAAGAAAACGACAGAGCTACACAACAAATTATGAAACACATCGAAAAGAGATTTGATTGCCGTTCTTCCCTCATAAACCTCGTTCGCGAGATGTTAGCGTTCTCGGAAGAATCAGAGTGGCAGTCCGATAAATTAACTATCCGACGAAAGTTTCATAACGCTCGTTAGTAGCGACCTCAGAAATGCCGGAATTTTAAAACACCGAACTCCTCTGGTTCGCAGCCATTCTGATGAGCGTTGTTTCGTGAATTATAGCCTCACAACATGAACGATAGAAACAGTACCCCGAAGATCGGCCGATAACCTTCAGTACGTCGTTTAAAACTATGCGAAATAAAACGGGAATCCCACGATATCTTCAGGTGGTCCCAGTCAATTTGTTTATTTTACGAAAACTGCGTCGAAATAGATCGCTCACTCGACCATTTTTGAACTGCCCGAGATTTTATGAAGTGTTGACCTTATTCGAAGCCAATTTGAAGTTTCTGTGGTTGCTCCTGATTAATTTACGACCATTATTAATAAATGTTTTGTATCCTTGAGATATGCTAGTGAGATCCCGATTTCCTTGAGAGTGCTAGTGTCGTATGAGCGAAAAACATCTGGTGTGATGGATCGTACAACTTTCCTTTGTTCTACGTGCATTAGGCCATGATTATCACTATAACAGTTAATAAATATGCTTTTCGGGAAAGTATAGTAATCGTGTCAAAAAAAATTTTGGATTTTCTTACTTTCTTTACGTCGTTTTTGAGGCCTACTGAGTCTGAAAAACCTAATTTCGGCGCGTGGTCCGCGCGTGTGTGTCTGTAGTTCGATTTGCGGGAGAACGGCTGATCCGATTGAGCTCGTTCTTTTTTTGTTTTGTTTTTTATTTTTTGTAGACACCAAAATAACGTTATGGGCGATTTCGGCAGATTGGAAGGGGTAGGGGGACGAAAATGTATCAAAAACTAGGGTTTTTCGCATTTTTCTCGAAAACGGCTCTAACGATTTTGATTAAACTTTCAAATTACATTCCTCTAATCAATACCTAACTTTTCTTTTAAATATCTCCATGAAAATACGGTGAACGGAGATATAGGCGTATGAAGCAAAAATAGGTTTTTTACGCTTTTTGGCAAAACGGCTTCAAGATTATCACCAAACTTTCAAGATGTTTTCAAATAATTAATACCTACATATTGTTTTCAATTGATGTTCCTCTGACCGTTCATTGAACAGAGATAACAATTAAAATGGGTCGAAAATAACGTTTTTCGAACATTTCCGTTAAGTCCAGGACTGCTTCACCAGATGTGATAAATCTTATGGAGTGTCTTCTAGCATTCTAAAACCACATTTTGTTCTCAGAAACTATCTCTGTATCCATCTGTTGTACGGAGATATAAGCCAAGTTAGCTCAGAAAAGGAGATCAGCGAATATTAATTTATCGGTATTCCAATTTTCTCAAAAACGGCTCTATCGATTTCGATCAAACTTACAGAGTGCTCTCAGCTAACTAGTCCCTACATTCTGTTCTCTATAAATGTTCCTGTAGAAATGCGTTGAACGAAGATATAGCGCCCGCATATGTAGCTGGTGTTCGAACTAACGGGGGTGGCGGAAAGTTGTGTGTCGCTACGCACCAGATATTTTTCTTAAACATGGCACTAACGATTTTGATTAAACTGTATGGACTCCTTCAAATGATATAACAGTACAATGATATATACCTTAAGCTCTACCAGTTTAAAGTTCATACAAACTGACAACAAAAACAGATTATATTAGTTGCTTGAATGAGAAAAGTCTATGAATGCACGTAATGCTTAGGAGAGTTGTGTGACGCGTCGCGCTTTTTTCCCCACTCTGATTTCCACAGTCAAAGTGGAGGTGCATTGGCTACGAACTAGAGTGGCATTTTATACGCAACGCAGTTGCGAACTAGAAGCGCTTACTTCAAAGGAAGAAGTCTGCAAAGATCTTTGTCGTAAACGTGCAGAGTCGTCTCTTTGGTGATGTGAGGGGGAAATATGGAACCGTCGCTGCCGGCGATGCTATTGCACTGATCTGTCTTCCAATGCGGAAGACGGTCCATACCGTTGAACCTGTCGACGAGCCCAAACTTCGTGATGTCATCTGCTCCCGTGAAGACGGTCACGATGTCCTTCGCCGTTCCATTTTTCTGCAATTAAACATTAAAAATCAGAAAAAGTTCTTTTGACATGTGGAGCGAAGTATTATACAATATTAGGATTTTGATCGCATTAATGACTAATGTTCGTTTTGTGCCAATTTGGCGTACAATAAAATACATCCTTTCTCTTGCATTACCACTGTATGGTCTTGTGGGGGGGGGGGGGGGTTTATATCAAGAACATCGTTATTTTAGTGCAATACTTGAGTTGCCCCTTTTTGTCATAATCGATCCTTCAATGACGATTATTCTAAAGCTCGGTTGAACATAATTGAAGAGTAGATGAAGGATGAAGGCGTGGAGAAAAGACTGCTCCTGAATCTCACCAAGTGCTAGTGTGGGAAATGTATGGAAAATGACGGCATCAAGGGGGTAACAGTATGGCTAACAAAAAGAGAAAAGAAGTAGGACTGCGACCATTGAGAGGTGGCAAGACGAGAAGAGAGCACTGGGCAGTGGACCAGATATCTGATTCCAACACTCGAGCAGTCATATTGAGGTGGAGCTAGTTCCTCATGGGGCACGGAGAATTCAGGGCGTATTTGCACCAAATTGGAAAGGCTGCAATCCCAAACTGTCTGCACTGCAATACTTCCTGCAACTTCTCAACCTAAAGGTGGGCAGACTGGCGGCGCACAGTCGACGAGTCAGCCGGCTCGCATCAGAGGCATTCGTCCGCACCATATTGAATTCTAATGAAAACTGGAAGTTCATTGCTCAGTAAGGCATGGAGAAAAGACTGCTCCTGAACCTCCCAAACTGCTGGGCAGATGAAGGGGGGCAGAAGATTTAGAAGAAGAAGTAAGGAAGGTTTCAATTGTTCAGATTTGTGTTACCTGTACTTTCATCAGTAAGAGAACGTGTCTGAAATGTCAATTTTCGTCGTGCCCGTTGCAGTCAGGCCGATTTTCGTATCGTTTACTAGTGTTTTTCGATGCTGAATCGAATGGGATTCAGTTAACTCTCAGAGATTACAAACCTTCTGTAATAATTTGCAGCGTTCTTGTTCTAAAAGGAAGACACTGACAACACTTGCTTTCACTTCTGGTTTCAGGTCTTTATAAAAAATCTTTTTACCTTCCTTGGCTCTACAAAGTAGAAAGGAAAGTTATGCAATCGGCTGAAAACCTTTTTTTTGAGTTTTCTTCAGATCTTTACGTTTCAGACCCTCTTGAGTCCGAAAAACACTATTTGGGAAAACGGTCTATGTCTCTGTGGGTGTGTATGTATGTCTGTGAACCATTTTTAGAGAGAACCACCGCACCAAATCCATTCAAACTTTATACCCAGCCCACAAGTTACCATGCAACGCCAAAATAAGGGTATGAGCAAAATCCATCGAAAGTTAACCATAGTTATCATAGTGATCAAAACACCAAATATTTTTTTCTCAAAAACGGCTCTAACGATTTTGAAAAATTTTTTTATATTGATAGCTCCAAATATGAAAACAATACCATAAAATGCTCATTTGTGGGAAAATGACGAGAGCAGCACAATAAATTACCAAAACTTTCGAAGAATTCCATTTTAGCTCGGTTTTTAGAGAAAATAACCGTACCAAATCAGCTGAAACTTGATGTCTAGCCTACAGGTTACCATGGGACGCAAAAATAAGGGTATGAGCAAAATCCACCGAAAGTTAACTATAGTTATCATAGTGATCAAAACACCAAATATTTTTTTTCTCAAAAACGGCTCTAACGATTTTGAATTAATTTTTTCTCTCAATAAGACAATTATACCATAAAATTCCCATTCGTGGAAAAATGACGAGAGCAGCTCAATAAATTATCAAAAGTGTTTACCCAATAAATCTGCAAAAGTAATTACTATCTTTCTTAAAAAAATTCGTGTTTACAGCCTCATTAATTATCTGTGTACCAATTGCTCAATAATGGTCCTGGAATGAGTACGAGCAGCACAATAAATTCCGGAACTTAAGCGCTACCGACCGCTTCCTATAGCAGTAAAGGGTTGTTTTACCAAGTTCAAATTAACTGAGCGATAAATGAATTGATTAAGTAGAAAAAAACCATGTACCCGAGTGAATTGACGTAGAACTAAAGAAAGTTGTGTGTTGCAACGCACCAGATATTTTGTAAAAGGATTTAGTTCAAAACAAATTTTTCAAGCTCCGTTTTTCAATAGAATCAATCAATATTTTATTACCAATTCCCTATTCCTACGTTTTAGTGGCTCTTTTGGAAACACCTTCTTCCATCGCATATAAACTAAACCTGATAACCACATTCTGAATATGAACGCAGAAGGCATGTGTCCTTGGAAAAGGCAGTTTGGCGGCACTGAACTAGCCTAATCTATCTTGATTTCCTCATTTGCCCCTGTTGTTAATATTCCCCTCGAATAGCCTCATCGTTCCTAACCCATATCGGTAACCGGTGATTTTTCCGCCTACAAATATGTTATACAGCAAGAAATAGCGATGTACTAATGAAGATAAGTGACGAACTAATTATAAACTCGTCATTCTTTCGTTTGGGGGTTTTAACGAAAATTCAGTTAATGAACAACCGACTCTTCGGAAGCTTTTCAACATTTATAACTTTCTCCTCAACCAACTCCCAACAGTTATCGACAAATCGGCTTTCTCTCGAGATATTTTGTGAACAAACAACGCGAGATCTTGTCACGGCGCCGCCAGAAGGCCAACGAAAGGCTTCTTCCGAGCGTTTTGTCAGTTAGCGGTTGACGTACAGTTCGACCAAGTCTGCATTCTCCTTTCCATGACTTTCGTCGTTTCACTTCGATTTAACTAACGCCTACGTTTTGTGCTCGATAAATAATTGTGTAAAGACGCGTTGAACGAAGATACTCGGTCTAAGTCCATTTAACGAAGCCCGCAGGGCACTTCCAGCTATATTATAGCAGCATTGCCCAGTTATTCTGCATTTTAGTCCAGAAAACGAAAGCCCAAGAGAGAATTCCATATGGAAAGTCCGGCATGCAGCGGTTTTCGGTAACGGCGGGTCTCACAAAAAGTCACTCAATACGCTTTTTATTTTCCTTAACCCTACGGGAGTGAGAAAAAACCCCTGATCGGTTGAAAGAAAAATTATTCAGTTTTTTTTCCAGATCATTACGTTTTAACGGCTACTGAGTCCGAAAAACACCATTTGGGAAAATAGTCTGCGATTAGGAAAGACCGGCTGACCTAAATAGTGTCAAATTCCATATTTAGCTTGAAGAAATAAGTGTATGAATAAAATATGTCCAAAACTAGCTATAGGTAGTGATCAAAACACAATTTGTTTTTCTCAAAAACGGCCAGCACGATTTAGATTATATTTTTTGTATGAACAGCTTCAAATGGTGTTAAAGTACAATAAAAGTCTCATTTGTGTGAAATCGACGAGAGTAGCACAATAAATTACCAAAGAGTTCGAAGAAAATCAAGTTTAGCGCAGCTTTCTTTCGCCTTATCCCGCTTATACGATCATGGTGGTCATTAAATAACCTAACTATATGATGAGAGTGTAATGATGTTCACGAGATGATCAGGAGCAACCCCAGAAATACCGGATTTCAAACCACCGCCGTTTCTCACTGTTCTTTACCCGATAATGTCAACACATCGAGCACTATACTAAAACCAAAAAATCTCTGGCGAAAATCCATCTAAAAAACTAAAGCGTTTCCCTTCTACGGAGCTTTTTGGGTTGTTTCAAGTGCCGAATCTCGCTACTATTTAGTCACATTAATTGAGACGTATAAATATATCAAAGGAGGATGATACTATCAAATAAATGAGTCGAATAGTGAGTTGCAGATGTGTTAAGATTACTTTTCGCCTAACTACGGCTGGTCAGCGTTCCTGTATGTACCGTGGTGCATAACTGTACAATCTGCCAGTTCACATCACAACCCCCCCCCCCTCGAATTATAATTAGATATGGTAGTCCTACCGACAGTAATCGTATGATAATTATTCTCTTTTTTTTTTGTTGTTCTCTTGTTATAGATCTAAGCCACATTCTTCTGAATGGATTTTTAAAAAATCTACTAAGAAGAATCACGTTGATATTTTCATCTGTTTACTCATTAATGATGGTGGCCTAAGTAGCAAAGACTGAATAAATTACGGAACCAGTTTCTCTACTGAACGCTGAGCCGCGTCCTATCAAATTAGTACAAGCTTAATGAAAATCGTATTTTATTAGTTGCTAGAATGATAAAAATTGTGGAATGGGCGTGAGCCTGAGGAAAGTAGTGAGTTGCACCAGAGATTTTCTTTTTTATAGCCCGTCGGAGTTAAAAGGAAAATTATTAAATCCGCTGTACGCTGTTTTTTTTCTCATTTTCTTCAGTTCTTTGCTTTGTGAAGGATCCTGAGTCTGAAATACCATTTGAAAACATTTTCTGTGTGTTACCAAATTATGATATAATAATAACACTTATGCAGTCTCCCTTCCCTGCAGTCTCTAATTTGCATAGGTGATTAATTAGTTCAAGCTGAAATATTTGCAGTAGATTAGAGAGAAGCCTTGTGAAATGATTACAAACATGAATTTACCCAATTCGTTTCTTTACTATAGCAGAGACTTGTCAAAAATGAGAAGTTTCGTATCAAACTCTGACTTTCTAGCTGACGAGAAAAAACGCTTCTTCATTTGTTTAAACGTCTACTATCTCTACCGTCTCAAACGGACTGCTATAAGGGAGAAGACTCAAAGCGAAATTAGTAACAAATTGAGTACTATTTTTGACTCACCGAATTGAAATGTGAAATTGAATTGTAGAGTCTGTTTCCTAATTGTTTGACGAGTCTAGGGCAGGGGTATTTCAGAAACGCTGAATTCTGACCGAATAATGCACTTATTCGTTGGTGCAGGTGTCTATCCAAGCATTCTCTGTAGTTGGCGCATGAATAGAGTTTTTGCAACGTTCTCTATATATCCAGTCAATGAGAAAAGGAATCGACTTGATGCCTTTCAGCAACCCGCGCGCACATTTTGTTCCTCGCCATAATTTCCGTAATTACCCGTAGAACGGATATATATGCCAATACACATCAGAAAATCAGATTTGTCGTTATTCACATTTTCTGACAAATTGTTTTCAATTCAAACAGGAGTACGTACATTTTGTTGAGTATAAATGATCCCGTAGAAATGCGTCGAAGGAAGATACAGCGTATTCAAGGGGACGCTACGCACCAGATATTTGTATTTCCAATACACGATTCATAATTGAACGTTCCAATAATTGGGTATTGTTACCATTGCGAGGCGGGTTGAGGGGTCAGGGACCAAGGGCTTCGAGAGAGCATTTCCGAGGATATCGAGTCAAGTGACAGAAACTCTCCTCAGGATATGCTCGTTGCGTAACGCACTGGTAGAACTCACTTTCTCTCCATTCAATGTAGGTCGGTCTTTCTTGAGTTCAGCTTAGACGTCGGTTTTGGTTTTGCGGCTTACATGACTCAATGTTGTCTTAATGTATTTTTCCCCTCCCGACGAGCCGCTCCGTCCAATGTAATTCCTGCACGAATATCAACATCTTTAGAAACCCGGTTGCGGAGCGCGGAACAGAGTTAGCTGGTCGAACGCGACCTGTTCTGGACCACGAAGCCTGGATTAATTAATGACGACGTCGTTACGTTGCGCCAAACTGTGCCAAAAATCTTTTCCTTTTTTTACGCGTGTCCTATTTTCTCTAAAACTGCGTTAACGATCTCGATCAAACAGCGTACTTGGTATTCCGTAGCGTGGTAGCTGTAGTGGACATCAACAATCATCAAAAATCAGTCCAACACCTAACGTCAGGTGCCCAGGAGACACGGAATACCCATGTAATTGTTTGCAGGGTCAGAGAACATGCTGGAATAAGCGGAAAGGCAGCAGATATAGAAGCAAAGAACGCAACTACAGCAGACTGCGCTATTACTAGTATTACACGTGCTGCAATTTCCATCCCTACAAGCAGAACGTGCAGCTATTCGTTGTGTACGAGTGGTACGTAACTAACGTTTATAACGACTGAATAATTTTTAACAATCCAATAACAAAGGAAAAATACGTGGAGGTTTCAAAAGGCGTGGACAGGCAGGAAACAGAGTATAGGAAGGCGTTGCTAGGGTTGACAGAAGAGAGGCAGACCGAGTGAACCATAGAGTTCGAGATAAACGAGGAAAAGGTCAACGAATGGAAAACCGGAAAATAACACCAATGCTCAACGTATCGGAATTTATTAAGCACCCCCAATCAATGTCACGACCTTCATTGGAAAAATTAAGTACACGTAATTTACATATGCATCGATAGTTCTAGAATTATAGGAAACTGCGCACATTGCGGCGCAAGTGCCACGCGAGAAACGTTTCTAAGAAAAACTGCACTAAATCGTACTTCAGTCGAAACTTTTTTATTGTTCTGCTCTCGCAATTTCCCCACAAATGAAAATGTTTTCCCTACTACGTAAAAAATTTAATTAAAATTCTTAGAGCGGTTTTTAAGAAAAATCTGGTTTTTTAACCGCTAGTTTTGCACCGATTACGCGTATACCCTTATTTCGGTGCCCTCTAGCGATTGTACAGCTCACCGAACGACAATAAATTAAATGATTCCTTGAATAATTCGAAAAAAGAGCTCGTTATCAGAAAAATGACTCGAATCGCAACTCACCCTTTACATTTCAGTTTGTAACAGTGAGAAAAACTCGATTTACACCACTGCCTGAGTTAAAAAGAGATTTTAGAGGGTTTGGTAAAAAGTGCTTGTTTTGCGTGACGACATGTCACACTTGGAAACTAAACAGATTGATAACCGATCAAGTCGAAGCTGATTGACACGTCAAATGATTCCAATATTGGCAGCAGCTGATGGTCATATCAGGCTTCTTAACAGGTTTATTTTCGTATCAAAACGATTGATGCATGACAATCAGAGAGTTATATCAGTCAACAGTCGTGGAGGTTGTATGTGAGAGGCGTGTAACTTGATCAACATGCACCAAACTTAGACCTATAGGGGAGTGGCAGATGGGTTCAGCTGTTGCCCACGTGCTACCACGTAGAAGTATTGCCCAGGGAAACCCGTGCCATCTCGGGGGAGTTGTAAGTTGATAATCTAGTTTTCCACCTGATTCAACTATTAACTTGGGTGGCAAAATTCAAAGGGACATAAGAGACAACTGTCGCCATAACCTTCTTCTTGAACTGGGCAACACGGTTATAAGCTTGCTTAGTAACAGTCAATGCTGGAAGGTTCAGCTACTCTTCCATTAAACGTCGCGCACTATTGAAGGAACTACAGCGGAGCAGCTCGTGGTTTCTTGTTTCCTACGCACATACAGATTTGGGAGTAGCGCACATTGAAGTCGCCGTGTACCATACGGAACTTGCTCATCCAGTGGTCTCGAATGTCTCACGACGCTTGACGAGGATTACCATCTCGCTTGCAACTTATCTAATACCTAATGATCAAGCGCAGCAAGTTTTCGTTAAGTGGAGAGGTCTATGTAGAGTTTGGCTCAGTACGGGGGACCCTTTTTACTCACCACTTATCCACCATGCATTCAATGGCCAAGTCAACGGCTAATTGCCTGTGATCACTTGGAGTGGAGTGCTCAGTGGGTGCCGCCTTGTACGCCTTGGTGGTCCCACAGGACGACAGCTCTCGGGAATTGAGCATTCACTGACTGTGAGTTTGCTAACCCAGAAAATGCCAATAAATGGTCTTGTACATGAGGATTGTTTCGCGATAACACACACCTCGAGTGGCCTTGCTAATTGTGTGTAATGAGGCAAACCTTCCGCTTCCGCAAACCGCTTCTTTTACACTCCTCTGCCAGATAAACAATGTTTTATTGCAAAACTTATTTAAGTCTTGAGTGTGAAACGACCTCTTTCCGCGCTATTCTTTGGCTCAAATTAGTTTGACTGTAATAAAAGCCCAGTCTGTTTCGCTCAACTTCACTTTAAAAACGCCTCCTTCGCCACAATTCCACTCCTTCGTTACGCTGTACCAACGTGCTGACGGTATTAATTAAACAAATAAACGAATATTATCCAAAACTCATTTTACTCCTCGCACGGTATTTCGATAAACGGCAAGGAGGAAAACGGAGAATTACAGGTTTCGCTCTGAAGAGTCCAAAGTAAAACTTGAAATTCCCGTTTAAGCGTAAAAGGTACAAGAATTCGAGCCAAGGTGAGTGAGGAGTCTCTTCGTGCTGGGAGCCCTGGAGTCTCTTGCAAGAGGAGGGTTTCTAATGAAGAATGGCACGGAGTGACGATAATTAGATGGAACAATTTATGTAGAAACGGAAAGACGTTAAGCGCCTGCGATTAGTATAAATTCAAAATTAAAAGCCGTCGACAAAATAAGGGAAGAGTTATTTGCAAGGTGGTAACACAAAATGGTAAATTTTGGCAAATGAATTGGAAGCTCAGAGTTGCTTCATGACGTAACGAACTAGTACAAAACGCGTTTCATCGCTTTCAACGTAACTTGAGTTCGAGCAACTTGAACAAAACTCGTAATACTTTATCAACAGGTGGAAGTATCAACCAAATCAAAACCTTATTGTACAAGAATTTTTGACCAGCAAGATTGAATTGTATTGACTAATAGATTGCTTAGTAGTAATCTTCACCATAGTTGGAACCATTGAGCTGAATCAATCTACAGAGGTCGGTTTCCCTCAAACTGAACCAGAAAAATTCTTTTCAACCATCGACAATTCCATTCGTTTTAATTATGGGTTCCCAGCGGCTTTTCTAGTTTCCAAAGGCAAAAATCAATGGGGGTGGCCGCAGCGTAAAAACTAATTTAAAGATCGATATGAGAGGTCCAAAATAAGGGGATGAGCGAGATTGGTCAAAAACTAACAAGAGTCACTATAACGATCAAAACAGCAAACATTTATTCTCTCACAAAAGGGTTACGACGACTTTGATTGAATGTTTTGAACGGATAATTCGAATTCGCACACTGCTTTAAAATTTTCAATCGTGAGAAAAAGACAAGAGCAGCACAAGAAATTATCAAACATTTCGACGAAGAGTTGCAGTTTCTCCGTTTTAAGAAAATTGTGTACCTATCCACAAAATAATAGGGACATTCCACGAAACTTTAAATACAAACTATCCTCGTTTTTTTCACAGTTCCCTGACACTCCGAAACTGCAAACACGGACCATACTAAAAAAAAACTCACGTTGACAGTCCTATGAATTAAATTGGAGCTATCCTATTAAAAGAAATAATAGCCATAATTTACGTCTCCACCACCTTTACCAAATTCATATAAAGTGAGCGAAGAACAGATTAAATTAGTTCGCCAGAACGCGTACCTGGACCTGGGGCCAGTTGTACCGTGCTCCGCACCAGATTTTTTGGTCATATTCCCGGCCGATCACACAACTTCGTAGGGCTGCGGGTCATGGTATCGCCGTCGACATTTAAAATTCCCACAATCGATTTGCGTTTC